>JAXQQM020089268.1:0-342896 GCA_034641835.2 Pinus albicaulis
GCGGTTTGGGGGCACCTTTCCCTTGCTTTTGATTCGTAGATCCAAAGTCTCGCTTCTTCTATTTGAATTTTTGCTCAATCTTGGTAGCATATCGGTATGTCGTACCAAGTGAGGAGATGTCGAGGAACTCCATTCCCTCCTAAATGTATCTGTGCAGATAACTGTGGTACTTCAACACCAAATGTTTCTCTGAACCTTTGATACCCAACTTTATGCGAAAGGTATGGAACAAATTCATCATCTCATGTACAATATCTTGATCCTTTTGCTGCCGCAATGCAGTCCATTGTATGTACTTGTCCTCATAGCTCCCTGTTAGCACCTAAATTGGACCTCAGGCTGCAAAGGAAAAACAGGGTAAAAAACTAAACCACGCTCAGCCTTGTAGCTAGCCCTACAAGGACAGGAGAGGGCTCTCTCTGTAAAAGAATATTCAATGGAAAAAAATAAATGGACTGATATTAGGCTAGATAAAATGATGGAAAAGGTTTAATAGAATGAATGAATAAATTTTCAGGGATGTGCGAGATATAGAGACAGTTGAAACCAGGAATTAAATTAGGACACAAGATATTTCATGGGGCAAGATAGGCAGGAAACTTAGCATTTAAGGTTTAATAAGGATGGAACGAAAATATAGGTGAGGAGCTGAGAAGAGCACAATAGATGGATCCTTTTCAAACAGAAGAAAAAAAAACACAGAGCATGAATTATTTCCCAAGGCAGAGCATATAAAATGGATTCTACCTTTCTATCTTGAAAACATTCAAAAGGAAACGTTTATGGATGAATGAAACACATAACAATTCACATATGAAACAAAGGAAAGAAACAAAAGCTATTTCTCATACCACATGGATCCCACAAATTAGAGCTGCATCTCTTATTAATTCCTGTCAAACTGTACAATGTAGCGCAGAGATGTTCTTCCACACTATTCCCCTACTTTCTCAGTTACTCTCACTGACTCCCTACAAATGATTTACAATTGCAATAAATAGGCTGAAATGTGGGAACACAGATCCACAGAAAAAGGGAGCTGTTCTAACAGCTGAAGAACTGAAATACAATCATAGAAAGAAATACAACAAACTGCCCCTGAAAATAAGGGACAACATTACATTAACTGCTTTTGGAGATTTGTTGTTTGGGCTGTACGAACGAAAATAGGAAATCCGATGATCAGATCTCCTATTTTGCTGCTGGTTGTGACAATTTCTGCTTAAAATGAGCTTTCTCAGTCTTTGACTATTTCGTTTGCTTTCCACTATTTCTTTGTTTTCTGACTTTTTTTTAATAAACTGCCATAGAAATAAAACTGAATGAAATTCCATGATTTTGTGAAGGGAAACCAATTTTTAATGGGAAAGAGAAAGGGAAAGGAGGCGGGAATTACATAAATCGCAATCGGAATCAGAGCGGGGCAGAGAAATATATATAACAAACAAAAATCGCAATCGGAGTGAAAAGGCGGAGAGATATCATATTAAAACACAGTGCAATCGCAATCGGAATCGGGGGTAGAGTGGGGTAGTACATTAAAAATATTGCGATGCGATGGGGAGAAATCCTTTGTAATAAAAAAAGCAGAGGAATTTTCACCTTTACAAAGGAGAAATGGGTTTTATGATGAATGGCGGAAGTTTTTTATGTGGTGGGACCGAGGGTCAATCGCAATTGGAAATCGGAGGGGAGCGAAAAGTAGCATATATGGGAATGCCGATTGCGATGGCGCGATTGAATGTGAGCCGTCCGATCTGTGGGGAAGATCAACGATGCTGGATCAATCGGGGGTTGTTAATCGGGGAGAAGGGATTAAGCGGTGCGATTGGATCGGAGAGAACCTTATGTAAGTTCCGATTGAAATGGCCCGATCACATATGAGCCATCCGATCGGCGATCGGATCAACGGTCAAGATCTCGTCGTGCGGGGCCAATCGGAGGTAAATGAAACAATCGCAATCAGAGTTTGGAAAAGGGAAGGTTCAATCGGAGCATGTTGCGATTGATCGGAGGAGGGGTGCAATCGGGGAATGTTGCAATCGGAGGATCGGAGAGAGTGATGGTGCGATTGGAAACGTTTTTCGATTGCAATTTAATAAAGGGGAAAGGACTTTGGTTTATGCGGTTTATATATATGATATGAATTATGGGTATGGAAAGGGGAAGTGGTTAAGGGGCGAGACTTTATAATATGGAACTTTTATTATAAAGTCCAATGGGTCATGGAGGGGAAGTGGTTTTAATAATAAAATCGCATATATATTTTTAAGAAGTAATTTATAATGTGATTTTATAATCGGAGGGGGGGGGGAAGGGATTTTTAAAGGAATATTGAACTTTAATAACACAAAGTTCAAAGGAAAAAATGAGGAAATAGCGGGTATAGGGAATTTTACTTCACTTAGGCATAAATTTCAATCCAGAAGTCAGTTTTGAGAGTGTAGTATACAGTCAGAAAGCTCTTTCTGGGCTCTTTCTGATGGATCTGCTTGGAAGATGCTTTGGCACTGAACATGCTGTGGAAGACTTCTCTGAAGGCAGGAACATCTCTTGGTGGAGATAATAGCTTCTGAATTGTGACTTATGATGATATAAAATTACATAATTAATAATAATAAAGGCAAAATATCACGTTCTCACCTCAAAACATGGTTTTGAGGTGAAAATTACATCAAACTGAATAAAATGTCTCTTTGATCTTCCTAGTGCTGTGACTTTGAGCTTATTGGCATCCTCATGACCTTGCTGATATTATGGATACTTGACTCACTAATTTGACCATGGTGAGACCCTAGAAACTAATGAGACCCATCCTATGACCTACTGACATGATTTTGAGAATTAAAGTGACTAATGACCAAAGACCATAGAAAGGAAAATCAGCAAGTACCTCATGAGGGAGAACTGATAAAAATTACTACCATCAATGAATCTATGACCTAGCAGAATCGTGAAATTGATTATAATGGGACTCCTAATATGCTAATGCAAAGAGTAACTTTGATCACTGATGGCAGTATAACTAGAATGACACTAACATTGGCTCCAATGGGGATGGTAGCTCCTCGGAGGTGCCAAGAACACCGTAGAGCAAGTAGCTTTTATCCATTGGGCATGGAATCAATCATGTTTAAAACTGACACAAATGCAAACTGACTCTGGCTCTAGACTAAGACTGAAAACTGAAATAAAACCAAACTATACCCATATCATCCAAGTTTTATAGCCTTCACCTCAGGCCCCAAACTTGAATGATTGTGGATTTTGAACTTTGCTTTTGGAAAAATAAAATGGTATATACAATGATGATGTGATAGATTCTGATCCATGCTTTCAACAATGGTAGTGCTTCAATAGCCTACCATTTACTGCTCCTCCAAGACAATCCTGGCCATCCATTTCCGAAAGCAAGAAGGCATTCTAGCCCCTGTATGCTGTAATTCTGTATGGTCCCTTCCAAAGGTTGTCAAATTTACCGTGCTTCCCTTTGTCTTCATTTCTTGCATCCCATTTCAATACTACATCACCCAACTGAAACTTTTCTGCTTTAGTCTTCTTGTCATAGATCTTTTTAATCTTCTCCTGCAACTGACTTGTTTTCTGTGACACTTCTTCTCTTTTTTGTTGAAGGTGAATCATCCGGTTGATTCTTCGCTGGTTGTTATCATCTTCACGACCAACTTCTTGTAATAATATCATAATAGGAAATGTAAGAGAGGTAGGAAAGATGGCATCAGTACCATAAACCAGCTCAAAAGGTGACATACCTATTGATTTTTTACTGCTGACTCTGTCTACCCACAGTGCGTTGATAAGCTTCCGGTGCCAATTTCTGTTGTTTGCCTCCAACATTTTCTTAATTATATTCATCAATGACTTGTTGGATGACTCTGCCAGGCCGTTGCCCTGTGGATAATACGCTGTTGAATGGCCCAGCACAATGTTGTACTTATCACAGAAATCGACCATTTTCTTGGATTCCACGCGGTTGCATTATCTGTCACAATTTTACATGGGCAACCAAAACAGGATAAAATATTTGATTCCAGGAATTGTATAATTATCGTGTCAGTTGCTTGCCTGGAAAGGATGGCCTCGATCCATTTCGTAAAGTAATCAGTCCCAGTCAATATCCATCAATGTTGTGCTGAGGACGTGGGTGAATTTCTCCTATAAAATTGAGCCCCCACTGCTAAAAGGGCGCATTCACTGAAACATGTTTCAAAGGAAGTGGAAGCAATTTCTTCTTCCCTTGGAAAATTTGACATTCATGAAAATTCATCACTGTTTTATATAAATCAGAAAATAATGTGGGCCAATAATACCCGGCTCTCAATACCTTGTTCGCTGTAGTTTTCCAAAACAGGTGACCACCACAGTCACCTTTATGGAAATCGTGCATTACCTTCTGAGCTTCTTCTTCAACCAGGAAATTTAGAAAAACGCCTCCCGGATCTTTCCAAAATAGAGCACTGTTCAAAATGCAATATTTTGCAGATTTAAGCTTCAAATATCTACCTTTGCTCTTAGACATGCCTAGAGGAGGCGACAGATACTGAAGAACATACACAATATCTGAATACCAAGGGGACTGCAGAAAAATATCTGAAATGGGAACCAACAAACCTTCATCTTCCTCTTTCGACATTGCTGAAATGAGGTTTATATCTAAAGCATGTAGATTTGATTGGGCCATCAATTTCGCCAAACCTTGGCCTTTGATCAACTTCGTAGGCTTAATCTCCAGATCGTACTCCAACATAGCTGCTATCCATTTTCCTCTTCAACCTTCTGGATCAGTTTGTATGAGCGCATCCTTGACTACTGCGTCAGGGACATACGCTATAGTGTGTGAATGTAGAATATAGACCCTGAAATATTTCAATGCCTTGACAAGAGCCAATGCCTACTTTTCAATAATATTATATCTTAAAGCAGAGTCTCTAATAGTCCTACTGAAAAAGGCGATTGGCTTTTCTACTTCATCTCTCTTTTGCATTAAAACAACAGCCATAATATGCTCAGATGCAAACGAAAATATAATAAAATCTTCAGTATAGTCGGGACTAATTAGAACTGGGGCATTAGACAAAGCTAAATTTACCATATTGAATGATTTGATAGCTTCCTCACTCCACTTAACAATGCTATCTTTCTTCAACATATTGGTCATTTCTCTCAAATGCTCAGCCAGATTAGGTATAAATCTGCGTAAAAAATTCATCTTACCATTAAAGGCCTAAATCTCTTTCTTATTTCGTGGAAGATCTATGAGTTGGATTTCCTCCACTCTGGCTGGATCTATGCGGATGCCATCTTTAGAGATGATGTTCTCAAGAAATTTTCCCTCATCCATGGAAAAAAGACTCTTTTTGGGATTGAGTGAAATCCAAAACTTTCTGCAACGCTGAAAAACCACTTTTAGATGGCGCAAATGCTCATCATCTGAACCTGAAAACACTGTCAGATCATCCAAATAAACAACAATAAAAACATCTTTTTCATTTGCAAAGGCAATGTCCATTGCACGCTGGAAAGTGGCTCCAGCGTTCTTCAGTCCAAAGGGCATCTTGGCATACCGGAAGGTTCCCCAGGGTGTTGTGAAGGTAGTTTTATCTTGGTCCTTATCATGCACCAAGATCTGGTTATACCCTGAGCAACCATCAAGTAGTGACATCCTAGATGCTCCAACTACTCTCTGCAGAATATGGTCCATTTTCGGAAGTGGGTAGTTATCCTTTAAGGATGCCTTATTCAAGTTCCGAAAGTCAATACACAATCTTATTTCTCTAGTCTTTTTACGCACTGGGAACAAATTCGAAATCCAATCAGAAAATCTAATAGGAACTATGATTCCTGCTTTGTACAACCTATTTACCTCCTTTTCAATTGATGGCAGCAGTTTTGGATTGATTCTTCTCAGCTTCTGTTGGAAAGGCTTCTGATCCGGCTTGATAGGAATTGTATGCTGAATTATGTTCTTATCATACACTTTCAAATCTGAATAATCCCACGCAAATACATCAGAAAATTCAGAAAGCAGTTTAACATACTTCTCCTTTACCTCAGGGTATAATGCCTTTGATAATTTGACAAACTTGGGCTGATCAGTTGTTCCAATATTCACATCTTCAACTCCTTTCTCTGTGGGCACCAAGCTTGGTTTCTTTGCGACATCATCCTGATAAAAAAGCTCCTCTAGAGGTATGAGACCTATAGGAATTACATTATCCTTTAGCTGCAATATGTCCATCTGGTTTGTTTCCAACTCCTGATCATCAACCTCATACTCACCCTCTATAGGAGTATCTTTGAATTTTCCATCACCCTGCAAAAATGCATTAATCTCATTATCATCCCAAAATACTTGCCAATACCTTAAATTGTCCAGAACAGCAGGCCTATGTTTGACATGGATCTCAAACTTTTTGCTGGAGTTCATTGGAACCTTCAAGTTACTTGCAGTAGTGGCAAGAGAATCGGTAATCAGATTCTGCATCCTGGGCACTGCTGTCAAACTATACTCTAGGAATGTCTTCAAAATGTCCAGGACTACATTTCTGTATGCCCTCAATCATGGATGTTTTGCTTGATATTCTCCCTTCACCTGTTTTATTATCAATTCGGAGTCGTCATATACAAAAATCCTTTTTGCATTTAACTTCTTCAAAATTTTGAGGCCTACAATCAAAGCCTCATATTCTGCTTCATTGTTAGAGCAATCAAAAGCTAACTTATAGGCACAAACTCTAACATTACTAGGAACCTTCTCAGGCTGAAAAACAAGACTTCTAATCCATATTCAAATGCCAGCTCCATCCTTGCCAACAGCTCCATCAAAATCCATACTCCACAGGCCTTCTTCTTCTTCTTGAAGATGCTGGAAAGTTTCCTCTTTCTCTTCTTTACCTTGGCTGATTTTTGGTTGTTCATTGTCCCTTTGCTGCTGGCAGGCAGGAGGTTCAGAAGTGTTTGCTACTTTTTCCTTTTCCTGTTTGAGGACCTCTCTGAAATTCTCTTAAATCTCAGGTATTTCATCCACTTGTACCGATTGAATATTCTCATCATTTAAACCACCATCAAAATACAAGACAAAAGACTCTAAGTCTGTATGGACAGCATTGATGGGATGATTTACAGGCTTGTCTTTTCTGGTAATCATATATTTCATTTTCTTTTCCCTATATAACTTCCTCAACTGGCCAAAAACAAGGATAGTGGCATAAGATAAGTCAAGCTGCATGGTTCCCTTAAGTTTTTCACCCCAAGACCTAGATAGAAGCATTCCAAACCTTGGTGGGACATCAGCAACAACTACGTCCATCAAGACATTCTTTGCCGAAATCTGGTCTAAAGACACTACCAAATCTTTAATTAAACCAATACAGTGGACCCTACTTGAGTCGAAGGAATACAAGTCATGATATTTACGAGTGATGTCAAGGCCTAGCTTCTCCATGACAGCTTTGGGCATCAAATTATGTGAGGCCCCAGAGTCCAACATAGCATTATGCAGGATAAAATCATGTACTCTAAGACTCAAGTAAAAAGGAGGGACTTCATTCTCTATAGATTCTTCTGTGGCTGGACCGAAAATAAGTTCAGGGTAGTCGTCTTCTATGTTTACCGTATCAGAGATAGAATCGATTTGCAAGACTTTGGACACTTGAGTTTTATACGCACTATTCTTCATCAACTCTGTGAGGGGCGTAGACACTTTTAATTTTGAGATTTCATTTTATAGATTAAAGGAGGGGGATTTTTCTACCTCTTTAATGGGCAGGTCTTTCTTCTTTGTTGGCTCCTTTACTATGTTCTGCTGGTTCTTCTCATTGGCTGTATTAGCAACTGCAGGCGCTTTACTAGAAGAAGGATCAGCTGGCTCCTTTCCCTTCTTCTGTGCATCGTTTTTCACTTGAATTTCCTTTCTCTTTTGGATGGGGCTGACTGTAATGTCTCTGTTCCTTAAAGAGTACTGCCTTTGCTGAGCCGACAGAGCATTCATATACCCTCTCTGATAGTCATAAGACTCTTCTTCCAGTACTGTATCATTGGCAAAAATGAAATTTTGGTCTTTGTGAATGTCTGGAGTCGCCACTGTGTATTCATCGTCTTCTGTAAGGAAAATGGGTGCACCATCGGCTGTGAAGAAATGATTAGCCTCAATCACAGGATCATCGTCATCTAAATCTATCCCTTGCACATAGTTCTGTTGCAAAGGAGTTTTAATCTGCTGCTGCAGTGGCGCAACTTGATCCTGCGTTCTCGGCTCTCTTTGTTTAATTCTGAATTGCGGCTGCTGCCCTATGAAATTGGGATTTCTTATTTGAGGCTCAGGTCTATCTGCGATGGTTAACCTATCAACCATTTTTTCCACTGTTATGATCAATGTCCATTTTACTGTCTGAAGTAGAGGCCTCCTCTTTTATTGTGACTCTTTTTTCAGCTCTGGCTCATGCTCTTTTAGCCAGCAGATTTGCTTCAACATTAACCGCTATCTTCTGCATGTCTTCAAGTGAAGATAGATCTCTTTCACGCAGCTGATATGCCATGTCGGCGTCAAATCCATCAGGAAATTTTAACAATGCCAGACCCTCAGGAGGTTTTAAATTAGTTGGAATAGCATTATATACAATGTTGAATCTCAAACAATAATCCTGCACGGTTTCACCCACATTCCTTTTAATGTTCTCATATTCAGACAGAATTTGAAGTGGGTTCTTTTTTACCTCCCACCGGTCTAGGAACTGAGTGTGCAACTCCTGCTAGGTACGAATTGTGCCTGGCAGTAGGGCTCTAAACCACTTTCTGACTTCACCTCCGAAACTTTGAACAAACAACCTCATCGTTACATTCTCTTCTTCTACCTCATGCAAATCAAAAAAGTCATTCATTTTGTCAACATGTTGATGAGCCGTGATGCTCTGAGTGGCATCAAAAATATGAACTTTTCTTTGATAGTCAGCAGGCATATCATTGAAGACCTGGGGTAAGACCAGGGGTGCATATCTGGTAGCCATAACTCTGGGTGGATTGATGACAGGACTTGTAGGATTTGAGGGAGGTGTTAATGGAGGAGACGATAATTGGGAATTAACTGATGGGAATGCCGATGAATTGGGAGGGGGAAATGCTGTTTCTGATGATTCTGAAGGCTCAGGAATATTAGTCACAGTGATAGACTGAGGAGAACTCAAAATGTAATCGTCAATGGAGGTATTAGCCCTCTGGACTTCAATATCTACAAGGAATTCAGGATCTAAAAATGTATCATCAATGTCATTTTCAGACTTATTCCTAAATAAAGAAAGCTCAAAATTCTCGTCAAAGGAAAGATATTCTACAACAAACCATTCACTGGGCCAAGTATAGGATCTGAAAACGGGTTTGGGGCTTAATGATCCTTCTTGTCTTCTGACAATTCTTGGGATAAGATTTGGATTTTCAAACACAGGGGGAGGATTTGGATCTGGATTAGCCCTGGTGTATCTTCTTGAAGCCAGTGTGGTGGAATGTCTATTTTACAAAAATCTTATTTGCAGCCTAGAAAAATCTGAACATCATCTTTCAAAAGTATGGAATTATTATTATTATTATTTTTTTTACTGGGGAAAATCTTGCAAGTCAGATGTTATTTTCTATAAAACTAGACCGAAGATTGACTGAAGCAACATTTATCTACTTATGCACTTGCAAAGCAATGTGAATTTCGAAGGCTACCTAGCATAAATTCAGGCTCCTTCTGTAGTTTATAAAACAAATAACACTAACAAACAAACAATCTTGAACACTTCCCCAGTATGGTCACCAGAGAATGTTAGCACCTAAATTGGACCCAAGGCTGCAAAGGCAAAACAGGGTAACAAAGTAAACCTCGCTCAGCCTTGTAGCTAGCCCTACAAGGACAGGAGAGGGCTCTCTCCGTAAAATAATATTCAATGGAACACAATAAATGGACTGATATTAGGCTAGATAAAAATGATGGAAAAGGTTTAATAGGATGAATGAATAAATTTTCAGGGATGTGTGGGATATAGAGACAGTTTGAAGCCAGGAATTAAATCAGGACACAGGATATTTCATGGGGCAAGATAGGCAGGAAACTTAGCATTTAAGGTTTAATAAGGATGGGATGGAAAGACTAGTGAGGAGCTGAAAAGGGCACAATAGATGGATCCTTTTCAAACAGAAGAAAAAACACAGAGCATGAATGATTTCCCAAGGCAGAGCATATAAAATGGATTCTACCTTTCTATCTTGAAAGCATTCAAAAGAAATATTTATGGATGAATGAAACACATAAAAATTCACATATGAAACAAAGGAAAGAAACAAAAGCTAACTCTCATACCACATGGATCCCACAAATAAGAGCTGCATCTCTTATTAATTCCTATCAAACTGTACAATGTAGCGCAGAGATGTTCTTCCACACTATTCCCCTACTTTCTGAGACTTAGACTTCGACCTCTTACAAATGATTTACAATACAATAAATAGAACATTTTGTGGAAATGTAGATCAACAGAAAGGAGAGTTGTTACAACAACTCCAGGACTAAAATCTAAATATGGCAAAGAAAAACAACAATCTGCCCATAAGAAGGAGCATCGTTACATTATGCCTCTCGAATTAGTTGATAACCAATAAGGAGTGGAAAACTGCAACATAGATCCCTTTAAATCGTAAACGAGGACAGAATAGACAATTTGATCCTATTTTCCTGCTGTTGCAGATATATTTGTTGTATTTTTAGCTTTCGGCCTTTGACTGTTCTTTGCTCTCCATTTGCTGTTTGAATAAAACCAAATTTTTAAATAAAAATGGCTTTGAATGAAAATTCTGCTTTTAGTGAAGGGAAACCAATTTTTTAATGGGAAAGAGGAAGGGAAGAAGGCGGGACCCACATAAATCGCAATCGGAATGAACCGGTGGAGGGATATAACGTAGCAAACAGAAATCGCAATCAGAGTTTGGAGCAGGGCAGGCGGATGAAATAACAATGTAATTGCAATCGGAGATCGGGGGTGATCATTGTTGAAACAACACCCCAAAAGGTTCCGATGCGATTAGCCTGGGTCCGATGGGAAATACACAATGGAGCGGGGAAATCCCTTAAGAGTAAACAAAAAAATGATTTTTCACTTTATACAAAGGTATGAATGGTATTTATTAACAGGCGGAGGGCTAAAGTGGGATCAGGGTCAATCGCAATCGGAGATCGGGAGAGGGGAGTAATCGCAATCACAAAACTTGCTATGTGATTAATCGAAGGGGAAAAGCGATCAGGAGTTGTGATGGGAGTGTTGCGATTTATTGTGGGCCGTCCGATCGGCGGGGGTAATCAACGGTGGGATGAGCGATCAGAGTTTTCAATCGAGGGATGTCGCGATCATGCAATCGGAGAAGGGACTTGCGATGGAACGATTGGATAAGGGCTGTCGGATCGGTGGGGAAGATCGACGGTGCTGGATCAATCAGGGTTGTTACAATCGGAGGATCAGGGAAAGGACTTGCGATCCATTGGAGGAAAGACTCACGATTGGGGTATCCGGGATCAGAGATCGGAGCAATTGGAGGTCGACGCGATCAATCACATCGCAAGTTTTGTGATGAACAGATCGGAACACGTTATGTAAATGTTGCGATTGTGATTTAATAAGGGGGGAAAGGACTTTGGGTTATGCAGTTTTATATATATGATATGAACTATGGGTATGGAAAGGGGAAGTGGTTAAGGGGCGGGACTTATAATAAACGCTAATATTTGTTTATTATAAAGTCTCTATGGGGTATGGTTGGGGAAGTGGTTATATAATCAAATCGAATTTTATTTAAAATATTTATAATGCGATTTTGTGACTGGAAAGGGGGGGGAAAAGGGATTTTTAAAGGAATATTAAACTTTAATAACACAAAGTTCAAAGGAAAAAATGTGGAAATAGGGGGTATAGGGAATTTTACTTCACTTAAGCATAAATTTCAATCCAGAAGTCAGTTTTGAGAGTGTAGTATACCTGTTTTAAAGCTCTTTCCAGGCTCTTTCTCGATGGATCTGCTGAAAGATGCTCCGCGCCGAACATGCCCTAGTCAATATCCATCAATTCTCCTAGTCAATCTAGGAAAGGACTTGCGATCCATTGGAGGAAAGACTCGCGATCGGGGGATCGAGGATCGGAGATCGGAGCGATCGGAGTTCGACGCGATCAATCGCATCGCAAGTTTTGTGATGAACCGATCGGAACACATTATGTAAATGTTGCAATTGCGATTTAATAAGGGGGATAGGACTTTGGGTTATGCGGTTTTATATATATGATATGAACTATGGGTATGGAAAGGGGAAGTGGTTAAGGGGCGGGACTTATAATAAACGTTAATATTTGTTTATTATAAAGTCTCTAAGGGGTATGGTTGGGGAAGTGGTTATATAATCAAATCGCATATTATTTAAAATATTTATAATGCGATTTTGTGATCGGAAAGGGAAAAGGGGTTTTTAAAGGAATATTAAACTTTAATAACACAAAGTTCAAAGGGAAAAATGGGGAAATAGGGGGTATAGGGAATTTTACTTCACTTAGGCATAAATTTCAATCCAGAAGTCATTTTTGAGAGTGTAGTATACCGTCGGAAAGCTCTTTCTAATGGATTTGCTCGGAAGATACCGCGCCGAACACGCCTCCCATTATTCAATATCCATCGATGTTGTGCTGAGGATGCGGGATGTATTTCTCCTATAAAATCGAGCCCCCACTGCTGAAAGGGCGCATTCACTAAAACAGGTTTCAAAGGAAGTGGAAGCAATTTCTTTTTCCCTTGGAAAATTTGACATTCATGAAAATTCATCATTGTTTTATATAAATCTGAAAAAAATGTGGGCCAATAATACCCTGCTCTCAATACCTTGTTCGTTGTATTTTTCCAAAACAAGTGACCACCACAGTCACCTTTATGGAAATTGTGCATTACCTTTTGAGCTTCTTCTTCAACCAGGCAATTTAGCAAAACACCTCCTAGATCCTTCCAAAACAGAGCACTGTTTAAAATACAATACTTTGCAGATTTGAGTTTCAAATATCTACCTTTACTCTTAGACATGCCTGGAGGAGGTGAAAGATGCTGAAGAACATACACAATATCTGAATAACAAGGGGACTGCAGAAAAATATCTAAAATAGGAACCAGCAAACCTTCATCTTCCTCTTTTGACATCGCTGAAATGAGGTTTATATCTAAAGCACGTAGATTTGATTGGGCCATCAATTTTTCCAAGCCTTGGCCTTTGATCAATTTCGTGGGCTTGATTTCCAGATCATACTCCAACATAGCTGTTATCCATTTGCCTCTTCGACTTTCTGGATCAGTTTGCATCAACACATCCTTGACTATTGCGTTAGGGACATATGCTATCGTGTGTGAATGTAGAATATAGACCCTAAAATATTTCAATGCGTTGACAAGAGCCAATGCCTATTTTTCAATAATATTATATCTTAAAGCAACATCTCTAATAGTCCTACTGAAAAAGGCGATTGGATTTTCTGCTTCATCTCTCTTTTGCATTAAAACAACAGCCATAGTATGCTCAGATGCAAACGAAAATATAATAAAATCTTGAGTATAGTCGGGATTGATCAGAACTGGGGCATTAGACAAAGAAAACTTTACCAGATTGAATGATTTGATAGCTTCTTCACTCCACTTAACAGTGATGTCTTTCTTCAACATATTGGTCATTTCTCTCAAATGCTCAACCAGATTAGGTATAAATCTGCTTAAAAAATTCATCGTACCATTGAAGGCCTGAATCTCTTTCTTGTTCCATGGAAGATCTATGAGCTAAATTGCCTCCACTCTGGCTGGATCTATGCGGATGCCATCTTTAGAGATGATATGCCCAAGAAATTTGCCCTCATCCATGGAAAAAAGGCTCTTTTTGGGATTGAGAGAAATCCCAAACTTTTTGCAACGCTGAAAAACCACTCTTAGATGGTGCAAATGCTCATCATCTGAACCTGAAAACACTGTCAAATCATCCAAATAAACAACAAGAAAAATGTCTTTTTCATTTGCAAAAGAAATGTCCATTGCACGCTGGAAGGTGGCTCCAGTGTTATTCAGTCCAAAGGGCATCTTGGCATACTGGAAGGTTCCCCAGGGTGTTGTGAAGGCAGTTTTATCTTGGTCCTTCTCATGCACCAAGATCTGATTGTAGCCTGAGTAGCCATCAAGTAGTGACATCCTAGATGCTCCAACTACTCTCTGCAGAATATGGTCCATTTTCGGAAGTGGGTAATTATCCTTTAAGGATGCCTTATCCAAGTTCCGAAAATCTATACACAACCTTATTTCTCCAGTCTTTTTACGCACTGGAACCAAATTTGAAATCCAATCAGAAAATCTAATGGGAACTATGATACTTGCTTTGTACAACCTGTTTACCTCCTTTTCAATCGATGGCAGCAGCTTCGGATTGATTCTTCTCAGCTTCTGTCTGAAAGGCTTCTGATCCGGCTTGATAGGAATTGTATGCTAGATTATGTTCTTATCATACACTTTCAAATTTGAATAATCCCATGCAAATACATCAGAAAATTTAGAAAGCAATTTAACATACTTCTCCTTTACCTCAGGGGATAATGCCTTTGAAAATTTAACAAAATTAGGCTGGTCAGCTGTTCCAATATTCACATTTTCAACTCCTTTCTCTGTGGGCACCAAGCTTGGTTTCTTTGCGACATCATCCTGATCAAAAAGCTCCTCTAGAGGTATGAGACCTCTAGGAATTAAATTATCCTTTAACTGCAATATGTCCATATGGTTTGCTTCTAACTCCTGATCATCCACCTCATACTCACCTTCTATGGGAGTATCTTTGAATTTTCCATCACCGTGCAAAAATGCATTAATCTCATTGTCATCCCAAAATACTTGCCAATACCTTAAATTGTCCGGAACAGTAGGCCTATGTTTGACATAGATCTCAAACTTATTGCTGGATTTCATCAGAATCTTCAAGTTACTTGCAGTAGTGGCAAGGGAATCAGTAATAATGTTCTGCATCCTCGGCACTGCTGTCAAAGTATATTCAGGGAATGTTTTCAAAATGTCCAAGACTGCATTTCTGTATGCCCTCAATCTCGAATGTTTTGCTTGGTATTCTCCCTTCACCTGTTTGATTATTAGCTCGGAGTCACCATACACATAAATCCTTTTTGCATTCAAATTCTTCAGAATTTTGAGACCTGCAATCAAAGCCTCATATTCTGATTCATTGTTAGAGCAATCAAAAGCTAACTTATAAGCACAAACTCTAACGCTGTTGGGAACCTTCTCAGGCTGGAAAATAGGACTCCTAATCTATATTCCAATACCAGCTCCATCCTTACCAACAGCTCCATCAAAATCCATACTCCAGAGGCCTTCTTCTTCTTCTTGAAGATGCTGGAAATTTGTTTCTTTCTCTCCTTTACCTTTGCTGATTTCTGGTTGTTCATTGTCCCTTTGTTGCTGGCAGGCAGGAGGCCTAGAATTTTTTGCTGCTTTATCCTTTTCCTGTTTAAGGACTTCTCTGAATTTTTTTGAAATCTCAGGTATTTCATCTACTTGTACCAACTGAACACTCTCATAATTTAAACCACCATCAAAATACAAGACAAAAGACTCTAAATCTGTATGGACAGCATTAATGGGATGATTTACAGGCTTGTCTTTGCTGGTAATCATATATTTCATTTTCTTTTCCCTATATAACTTCCTCAACTGGCCAAATACAGGGATAGTGGCATAAGAGAAGTCAAGCTGCATGGTTCCCTTAAGTTTTGCACCCCAAGACCTAGATAGAAGCATTCCAAACCTTGGTGGGACATCAGCAACAACTACGTCCATCAAGACATTCTTTGCTGGAATCTGGTCTAAAGACACTACCAAATCTTTAATTAAACCAATACAGTGGACCCTACTTGAGTCGAAGGAATACAAGTCATGATATTTACGAGTGATGTCAAGACCTAGCTTCTCCATGACAGCTTTGGGCATCAAATTATGTGAGGCCCCGGAATCCAGCATAGCATTATGCAGGATAAACTCATGTACTCTAAGACTCAAGTAAAAAGGGGGGACTTCATTCTCTACAGATTCTTCTGTGGCTAGACCGAAAATAAGTTCAGGGTAGTCGTCTTCTATGTTGACCGTATCAGAGATAGAATCGATTTGCAAGACTTTGGACACCTGAGTTTTATACGCACTATTCTTCACCAACTCTGTGAGGGGCATAGACACTTTTAATTTTGAAATTTCATTTTCTAGATTAAAGGAAGGAGCTTTTTCCACCTCTTTAATGGGCGGGTCTTTCTTCTCTGTTGGCTCCTTTACTGTTTTCTGCTCTTTCTTCTCATTGGCTGTATCAGCAACTGCAGGCGCTTTACTAGAAGAAGGATCAGCCGGCTCTTTAGCTTTCTTCTGTGCGTCGTTTTTCATTTGAAGTTCCTTTCTTTTTTGGATGGCGCTGACTGTAATCTCTCTGTTCCTTAAAGAGTACTGCCTTTGCTGAGCCGACAGAGCATTCATATACCCTTTTTGATAGTCATCGGACTCTTCTTCCAGTACTGTATCATTGGCTAAAATGAAATTTTGGTCTTTTTGAATGTATGGAGTCGCCACTGCGTATTCATCGTCTTTTGTAAGGAAAATGGGTGCGCCATCGGCTGTGAAAAAATGATTAGCCTCAATCACAGGATCATCGTCGTCTGAATCTGTCCCTTGCACGTAGTTCTGCTGCAAAGGAGTTTTAATCTGCTGCTGCGGTGGCGCAACTTGATCCTGCGTTCTCGGCTCTCTCTGTTTAATTCTGAATTGCGGCTGCTGCCCTTTGAAATTGGGATTTCTTATTTGAGGCTCTGGTCTATCTACGATAGTTAACCTATCAACCATTTTTTCCACTGTTCTGATCAGAGTGTCCATTTTACTGTCTGAAGTGGAGGCCTCCTCTTTTATTGTGACTCTTTTCTAGGCTCTGGCTCATGCTCTTTTAGCCAGCAGATTTTCTTCAACATTTACCGCTATCTTCTGCATGTCTTCAAGTGAAGACGGATCTCTTTCACACAACTGATATGCCATGTCGGCATCAAATCCATCAGGGAATTTTAATAATGCTAGTCCCTCAGGAGGCTTCAAATTAGCTGGAATAGCATTATATGTAGCATTGAATCTCAAACAATAATCCTGCACGGTTTCACCTACATTTCTTTTAATGTTCTCATATTCAGACAGAATTTGGAGTGGGTTCTTTTTCACCTCCCACCGGTCCAGGAACTGAGTATGCAACTCCAGCAAAGTGCGAATTGTGCCTGGCGGTAGGGCTTTGAACCACTTTCTGACTTCTCCTTCGAAACTTTGAACAAACAGTCTCATTGTCACATTCTCTGCTTCTACTTCATGCAAATCAAAAAAGTCGTTCATTTTATCAACATGCTACTGAGCTGTGATGCTCTGAGTGGCATCAAAGATTGGAATTTTGCTCTGATAGTCAGCAGGCATATCATTGAGAACCTGGGGCAAGACCAGAGGTGCATACCTAGTAGCCATAACTCTGGGTGGATTTACAACAGGATTTGTAGGATTTGAGGGAGGTGTTACTGGAGGAGATGATAATTGGGAATTGACTGATGGGAACACTGATGAATTGGAAGGGGGAAATGTTGTTCCTGATGATTCTGAAGGCTCAGGAATATCAGTTACAGTGATGGACTGAGGAGAATTCAAAAAGTAATCATCAATGGAGGTATTTGCTCTCTGGACTTCAATATCTACAAGGAAGTCAGAATCTAAAACTGTATCATCAATGTCATTTTCAGACTTATTCCTAAATAAAGAAAGTTCAAAATTCTCGTCAAAGGAAAGATCTTCTACAAAAAACCATTCACTGGGCCAAGTATAGGATCTGAAAACGGGTCTGGCGCTTAATGATCCTTTTTGTCTTCTAACAATTCTTGGTATAAGATTTGGATTTTCAAACACAGGGGAAGGATTTGGATCTGGATTAGCCTTGGTGTATCTTCTTGAAGCCAGTGTGGTGGAATGTCTATTTCACAAAAGTCTTATTAGCAAAAATCTGAACATCATCTTTCAAAAGTCTGGAATTATTTGATCTACTAGGGCAAATTTTGCAAGCCAGATGTTATTGTCTACAAAACTAGACCGGAGATTGACTGAAGCAGCATTTATCTACTTATGCACTTGCAAAGCAATGTGCATTTCGAAGGCTACCTGGCATAACTTCAGGCTCCGTCTGTAGCTTATAAAACAAATAACACTAACAAACAAACAATCTTGAACAATCCCCAGTATGGTCGCCAGAGAATGTTAGCACCTGAATTGGACCCCAGGCTGCAAAGGCAAAACAGGGTAACAAACTAAACCACGCTCAGCCTTGTAGCTAGCCCTACAAGGACAGGACAGGGCTCTCTCCGTAAAAGAATATTCAATGGAACACAATAAATGGACAGATATTAGGCTAGATAAAATGATGGGATAAAAGGTTTAAATAAAATGAATGAATGAATGAATGAATTTCAGGGATGTGTGGGATATAAAGGGACAGTTGAAACCGGGAATTAAATCAGGACACAGGGTATTTCATGGGGCAAGATAGGCAGGAAAATTAGCAATTAAAATTTAATGAGGATGGGATGGAAAGACTGGTGAGGAGCTGAAAAGGGCACAATAAATTGATCCTTTTCAAACAGAAGAAAAATACAGAGTATGAATGATTTCCCAAGGTAGAGCATATAAAATGGATTCTACCTTTCTATCTTGAAAGCATTCAAAAGGAAATGTTTATGGATGGATGGAACACATAACAATTCACATATGAAACAAAGGAGAAAAAAAAATGCTAACTCTCATACCACATGGATCCCACAAATCAGAGCTGCATCTCTTATTAATTCCTGTCAAACTGTACAATGTAGCGTAGAGATGTTCTTCCACACTATTCCCCTACTTTCTAAGACTTAGACTTCAACCTCTTACAAATGATTTACAATACAATAAATAGAACAGATTCACGGAAATGTAGATCAACAGAAAGGAGAGTTGTTACAACAACTCCAGGACTGAAATCTGAATATGGCCAAGAAAAACAACAATCTTCCCATAAGAAGGAGCATCATTACATTATGCCTCTCGAATTAGTTTGATAGCCAATAAGGAGTGGAAACCTACAACATAGATCCCTTTAAATCATAACTAAGGACAGAATATACAATCCGATCCTATTTTCCTGCTGTTGCAGATATCTTTGTTGTATTTTGAGCTCTCGGCCTTTGACTATTCTTTGCTTTCCATTTGCTGTTTGAATAAAACCAAATTTTTAAATAAAAATGGCTTTGAACGAAATTCTGCTTTTCGTGAAGGGAAACCAATTTTTTAATGGGAAAGAGGAAGGGAAGAAGGCGAGACCCACATAAATCACAATCGGAATGAACCAGCGAGGGATATAACGTAACAAACAGAAATCACAATTGGAGTTTGGAGCGGGGCAGGCAGATGAAATAACAATGTAATCGCAATCGGAGATCGGGGGTGATTATTGTTGAAACAACACCCCAAAAGGTTCCAATGTGATTAGCCTGGGTCCGATGGGCAATACACAATGGAGCGAGGAAATCCCTTAAGAGTAAACAAAAAAAAATTATTTTTCGCTTTATACAAAGGGATGAACGGTATTTATTAACAGGCAGAGGGCTAAAGTGGGATTGGGGTCAATCGCAATCGGAGATCGGGAGCGGGGAGTAATCGTAATCAAAAAACTTGCGATGTGATCCATCGAAGGGGAAAAGCGATTGGGAGTTGCGATGGGAGTGTTGCGATTTATTTTGGACCGTCCGATCGGCACGGGTAATCAACGGTGGGATATGCGATCAGAGGTTTCAATCGAGGGATGTCGCGATCGTGCAATCGGAGTTTGGACTTGCGATGGCGTGATTGGATAAGGGTTGTCCGATCGGCGGGGAAGATCAACGGTGCTGGATCAATCGGGGTTGTTACAATCGGAGGATCGGGGAAAGGACTTGCGATCCATTGGAGGAAAGACTCGCGATCGGGGGATCGAGGATCGGAGATCGGAGCGATCGGAGTTCGACGCGATCAATCGCATCGCAAGTTTTGTGATGAACCGATCGGAACACATTATGTAAATGTTGCAATTGCGATTTAATAAGGGGGATAGGACTTTGGGTTATGCGGTTTTATATATATGATATGAACTATGGGTATGGAAAGGGGAAGTGGTTAAGGGGCGGGACTTATAATAAACGTTAATATTTGTTTATTATAAAGTCTCTAAGGGGTATGGTTGGGGAAGTGGTTATATAATCAAATCGCATATTATTTAAAATATTTATAATGCGATTTTGTGATCGGAAAGGGAAAAGGGGTTTTTAAAGGAATATTAAACTTTAATAACACAAAGTTCAAAGGGAAAAATGGGGAAATAGGGGGTATAGGGAATTTTACTTCACTTAGGCATAAATTTCAATCCAGAAGTCATTTTTGAGAGTGTAGTATACCGTCGGAAAGCTCTTTCTAGGCTCTTTCTGATGGATTTGCTTGGAAGATGCTCTAGCACTGAACATGCTACGGAAAAATTCTCTGAAGGAAGGAACATCACTTTGTGGAGATAACAGCTTTTGAATTGTGACTTATGATGATACAAAATTACATAATGAATGATAATAAAGGAAAAATATCATGTTTTCACCTCAAAACATGGTTTTGAGGTGAAAATTACATCAAACTAAATAAAATGTCTCTTTGATCTTCCTGGTGCTGTGACTTTGAATTTATTGAGTTCCTCATGACCTTGCTGATATTATTGACGTTTGACTCATTAATTTGACCATGGTGAGACCCCTAGAAACTAATGAGACCCATCCTATGACCTATTGATATTATTTTGAGAATAAAAGTGACTAATAACTAAAGACCATAGAAAGGAAAATTAGCAAGTACTTCATGAGGGACAACTGACAAAATGATACTACCACCAATGAATCCATGACCTAATGGAATGGTGAAATTTATTCGGTATGAGACACCTAACATGCAAATGCAAAGAGTAACTTTGATCACTGATGGCAGTATAACTAGACTGACACTAACATTGATTTATTTATTACCATGATGGGGTTAAGGAATAATTTAACAAATAATTATTTATTTTATTATTCCTAAATTATTTAGTCAAATTTAACAAGGAATATTAATTAAATAATGATTTAATTCATTATTCTTAGAGAATAATAAGATAAATAATGATTTATCTAATTATTTCTCATTAATTGGGTTAAATATGACCAGGAATATTATTTAAACAATGGATTAATAATTATTCCTAGAGGAAATCAAATAAATAAGGATTTATTTAATTATTCCCCACAAGGTTTCCTATTTGGACTCGAAATAACTTAATAAACTATGGTTTATATTAAATTTATTCTTATAGTGAAAGAAATTTTACTATGGTAAAATTGGTCTTACATGGTGTATTTCGATCCATCAAATTGTAAATGGTTAGATGACCAAAAATTGGTCTAACAATGAGGCTATTAAATATTGATAATTTTTTATGTTATATTTAGATGTTGTAATTTACTAGTAGAGATCCATTTTAACCACTGGATTGAAAAAAATGATTTCATGTTGTGAAATTTAATTCCTCTTGGTGCCTAATAAATTCATGGCTAACACACACACACACACACACACACACACACATATCACTTCAAGTTGCAATTCAAACACATTTTAATTATTTTATCTCTCTAAAGTTGATATATTATGTTACTTCACATGCATATCTAGAAATATTTTATTTATCGTTGACAGCAAATAAAAAAAATCATGTTTCCTTCATATTGAATTGTAATATGTATCATGAGAATGATATTATTAATGTTTTATAATGTTTTTAATTTAAATTAATCATATATATATATATATATATATATATATATATATATATATATATATATATTTACAATATACATTTTAATGTTTTTCCCTTCATATTGAATTGTAATATGTATCATGAGAACGAGATTATTAATGTTTTATAAATCTTTTAATTAAAATTAATCATCTCTCTCTCTCTCTCTCTCTCTCTCTCTCTCTCTCTCTCTCTCTCTCTCTCTCTATATATATATATATATATATATATAATATATATATATATATATATATATATATATATATATATATATAATATACATTTTTCTTTTTTTTTCAATAGAAATCATAATATGATTTATATATTTATAATTTTTTAATAATTATAATGCATATGATTTATATCGTTTATTAAATTTATATTATGTTTCCCAATTTTATTTTTATTTTTTTGTTTAATGCTCTGTAACACCTTCTTCTAACATCTACCAAGTAACCATCCAACTGGGGTAAACATGTGACGAGAGGCCACTAATACGAGATTCAACGTCCTAGATGACCTTAAGGAAGTGGAACCGATGGAAACATGACAAACACACCTTACATAGCATCAACAACATACCCAAGAGGTAACCCAGCCTTCCAAACCCCTGACCCCTGAGGAAGGCTGAATTTTTTACTCTTTTGGACCATAGCTGTAGGCATGCCAAGAAAAGGTAGGGGTTGGGAGCCTATAGCTGCATGCACAACACAACAAGCATGCAGACAAGGCCCCAATTGGTAAGTTAAGTGCATGCAACTCTGGGATTTCTGCCACCTTTTCAGCCCCAGATCCGAGGTCATTTCCCAGAACTTCATGAAAATTTAGGAGATGATAAATAACAATAAAAAAGATATGAAAGAAATCACATCATCATGAACTCATCCATACCCATCCTTTCCATGACAAGAATTTTTCTAAACATGTCACAAACATTGAATCTAGAGGTATAAACAACAGATTTAAACATAGGGGTCTCATAATTATCTGAGAACCTCTAAGAAGCATTTCTCCCTTCCGTCATTAAGTACAATACAATGTATTTGACCATAGATAGTGTGCATTCATTTACAAGTAAAAACATGGAGAGAGCCATACATCATCACTGATACAATACATGCTTATAAGAAACACAATAACCATAGAAATACAATGAAGATAACAATAATAAAATCCATAGATAAACCAATACATTTTCATACCAAATACTAAATGAATGAGATGTTCATTACTAGGTGTGAAAAATAACTAGAGATGGTACTTCCATGTTACAGCCAACCATAGATTGGCTGAGCCAAATCTCTCTCCAGCCAATCACCCCCGTGCCATATTCAAAGCATGAATTTGGGATCTCATCAAACACATCAATCACAATCAATCTAGGGCCTCTAGAGGCCAAACCACCTCAACCTTCAACCAATGATTCTGACCTCATCTTCAGACATCACAATCATCATGGATTGGTATCTATCTAAGATGCTTTAGGGCTCAAAGTGTTTGATCCAACAAAGACTCCATGACTAGTAACTCAACTACAGTTGTTTCTGGGCTCTAGAACGTTTGTACAACCAAGGATCCAAGGCTAGTAACTCAACCCACTTAGGGATCCATAGCATTTTTCTAACCAAGGCACTAGGAACTAATAAATCAACCCAATAAGTAAAGGAATCTTGAGAACCAACCAGAAAATTATCAATGGAAATAAACCCACAACACCATGGCTATCTAGGAAATGGAAAGGCTAGGAAAATTTAAATGCACACACCATGCATGCCAAAACTAATGAAGAAAACATATATGTAACCTGGTACCTGCAATGAAATTTTTTTGTAGTCATTGATCCTAATGTCTGCTTGTGCTTTTATTCTTTTCCTTTGCCTTCTTGCTCCAAATCACCAAGTATCCACACTCTCCAAGAGTTCTCCAAGAAAATATAAGTATCCAAGAGTATGAGAGAGAGGGTGAGAATAATGAGAGAGCTCAAAAATGTACTGACAAAACAATTTGACCCAAAATCTTACCAGCTAATCCCCAGAAGCATTTTTATTAATGAGGCCCCTATTTTCTTCATTTTCCTCCTCACATGCAGCCTATGAGCTTTCACCTTCGTTTTCTCCTAATTTCCATTATTTTCATAAAAAAATTCCAATAAAGGCCACTTTGCCTTTCTAAATCATTTTCCATTTCCTTTTCCAATTTCCTTAGCCATAATAAACTGAAGTGGACACCCACTAGGATGTTTTTTCCACCATTTATCTTGGAATACATGTCCTATCAACTATGGTTATTATATTGTTTTACATGGAATTTTAATCAAGGATGTTACAGAACCCTCCCCCTTGGGGCAACACTGTCATCGGTGTTTAATGACACCTGCAAACTAGTAAACTGCTGAAAACAAAAAATACTACCTATGGAACTTTATAACATATCTCGTTGTAATATTTATAATGACCACTACCGAAAACATGAAAAACATATCATTTACTAGATAATTATAACAAAAATCATTTCAATATTGACAATAACAACCACATTTGCTTCAAATAACAAATAATCATACTATCTATGGAGCTTTATAAATATAGCTCGATACAATATTTATAATAATATGCACATAAAAACATTTTCTAAATCTGCAAATAGAAGGATATGATGCATGTATCAGTAGCAAGGAAATACAGAGGCTCACACCTCCATATTCAAAGTAATACTAGGATTCACCTCCATCCCAGGAATTACAGAATCCACTACCAAAGTCAATGCTGCATCCAATGTCCAACGCTACAATCTCGTGTTGTTGTCCTCTTAGTGAACAGTTATCGGATCATTTTTCTAGGGAACACACCCAATGTGCATATAATTCCATATGATAATGCTAATGACCAAAAAAAATCCTTCTCCGACCTTCCCTTATCTTCTACACAATATCTTGGGCATTCCGATCACCCCTTCAGTGCAGTCACTGACCTTCCAAGTTTCGCTGGCACCCCCATCCCGAGAGGTTGATCCCTTGAAAAGGTTTCCTCAAATTGGAAGATACAAAAGACTAAGGCATATACCTCCCTCAAAACCATCATAATTTTCATAACATGCTCATGGAAATCAATCCACACTATTGGGAACGAGTGTCCCAGAATGGCCCTGCTCCTAAAGTGCTTTACCAGCATATTATTGCATGTTGAAATTCCTTTTGCTGGCACTGCTAGTTCTTGCAGTTGGTTTCAACCATCGCAAATCAGGAATTACATGCTTTCCTGTACCAAGCACATAATTTCCATTAGATTAAAATTAAATTAAAATAACTTCAAATCATACCTCATTGGTAGCACTTGCAATTATGTTTACTTCATGTCACCCAAATCAAACTAGTTGTTTGATCAAATCATCGTGTATAAAAATATTCTTGATTTTTGTAGCATCAGATGTGTTCTAGCTTCAATATTTTTTAGAGAGGATAACACACATGAATTATACAAGACTCATAAATTTTTTTGGGAAATTCCTCCTGTAGAGGATTTAATTAAAATAATTAATTATTTTTAATGGATTCCTAAGTCTAAACATAGGAAAAGGAAATAATTTAAAGGTATTAATTAAATTAGGTATGAATCTTTTAAATGAACACAAGGATCGATTCAAAGCTAATCTTAACCTTTGATTATGTTTTAATCATGTTTTTTGATATTTCAACAAGATATTATAAGAAGGATCTTGATGGGAATTTATAGAGCACAATGAATGAGAGATCTAGAGATCAAATTCTCAAGAGAGTAGCGTAGATAGTTGTTTAAAGGAATATTTCAGAGAGTGAACAAGAATATTTCTTGCAGTGAGGGGTAGGGATAGTTGGTTGGAGGAATATTTTCCTAATTCGGTGAATACATTGCAGTGGAGGCATCGAGAGGTACATAGAAGTAGCGCAGTGCCACACAGAAGCAATGTAGTGCTTCAATGGGAATCCACAGTTTTGCTGGCGAGAAGTCGAGATCTAGTGCTAAAAGCCAGGGTGTGAGACCAGAGGTCCATAGATCTGAGTTTACAGTTAGAAAAAAATCAGTTGGAATGGTGACACGACCTAGATGTTATGATGCAGTGACAACACAGTGACTACGTAGAGACTACGCAAAGGAAGCATGGAGCAAGCCATCCTGAGCTCGGATTAAAGTCAAATCGCCAATGACAGTGTGAGATAATTCCTCACTGCCTATTTTCAAGTTTATTCTCTGTATCAGATTTTCAATTTGGGCATCCAAATATTTGAATTTATAAAAATACTACATAATAATAAAACCCTTAGTTGTTGCACTGATTTTCCCACGTTTGGTTTTTCTAGGGAAATTGTCCAAAAACAACGGTTTTAATTGTGTGTTTTTATTTATTTCCTACTTCGTATGTAGTTTTCGAAGTATTTTTATGTTGTGAATGCTACAGTAGAATTTATTTCGATGTTTACTGTGTAACATCATAAATAACTTAATTCATAATTAACAAGTAGAAGAAATAATATCAGTTGTTGCAGTATGGATTCTGATTGAGGAATTTTCAGATGGTATCAAAGCATAGTGTGAAGTAGGAAGATCCCAGGATAGAGCAGAAGAGGGATTTCAAAAATATTGCATAGGCAACAAATCAAAACCCTAGAGGGGTTGTGCATTCTATAGCCAGGTGGGAAAACTTTCTTGGAATTTTTTTTCTCTCCCTGAGTCGAATGAGAAGAAGATATTTACGATTGAGATTTTTCAGAGAAAAAGAGAGCAACGCAATAGCTTCAGCACAGATAATATCTTTAGCTAGGACACAGTTTTCTATATCAATTTTTTTGGGACAAAAAAGTGTCAGAAAATTAAAGAAGAGCACATTCTGAGGGAATTTATTCCTTAGAGAATTCCTAGCTAAGGGATTCCACTTCTCACTACAAAGTAGCAGTAGCCAGGAGCGGATATAATTACTCCAACAGGGAGTGCATAGATCCAGTCAGTAGTTCTGCAGAGGAGAGAGGAGTAAGTTCAACATTTGTTTGGCATGATGGCATCAGCTAGGTTGAGCGATCAACATTGGTTGGATGGTGCATCGAACTACATCATGTTATGGAAGGCTAGGATCACATGCCTTCTAGATGCATATGATCTCAAGATGTATGTCAGTTCAGTGGTAGTCGTACCCATGGAAGTGGATCAGTTAAAGTCCTACAAGAACATAATGGAAAAGGCCAAGAGAATGATCCTCGATGGAGTAAGGGATGATGCAGTTTCTCACATTGTGAGAAAAGATACAACCAAATAAACATGGGATTCATTCACCATGCTATATCAAGGATATTTTGAGCAGTGAAAGATTTACTTGGAGGAGAAGCGGAGGCTGACTAGGATGCAAAAGGGGGAGCATATATATATCTTCCTAATGAGACTTCAGGATATTTGAGATCAACAACTCAGGCTACTAAGTTTGTATGACTGGCCCTTAACAATGTTTCTGAGGAGTAACAAGTCTTTGTCCAGAGTATCCTGGACAAAGAGAAGTTTTTTGATTGGGAGAGAGTTTGGGATGATCTACAATAACAGGAGATGAGGAATGATTTCATAAATAGAACCATAAGTGGTAGCAATAGTAGTGGGGTGAATATCATGAAGGAAGAGGAGAACACATCCCTTGCATCAAAGGGGAGAACACATGAAGGAAGAGGAGAACACATCCCTTGATATTTCTAAGATCAAGTGCTTCCGATGTCGTGAGATATGCCACTTCAATTCTCATTGTCCTCTTCAAAATAAGGAAAAAGAAGAGAAGCAAGATTAGCAGGCTACCTCTAATGAGATAGACAAGATATCCTACATATTGGAGGAGGAATTTTCCATGATTTCCGATATATATCCAGGGGAGAGGTGAGGTGATTTGGTTTTGTAGCCCGAGAGAGATGCTAGATGGGAAGGATCCTTGAGGAGTCTACCTCTTGGATCAATACCTTAATACTGGAGCCCATAACAGCAGTAGCAGGATGGACTAACAAAATTTGGTGTAGTCAGGTGTCTGAGTGATAGATCAGGTGGTTAGCAGTGTTAGGAACTAAGTAGTGTAGAGTAGAGTTGGCAGCAGTGCAGTTGGCATAATGCAGATTTAGCAGTAGCGTAAAGGCTTCAGTGACAGCGCAAACGATAGTAGCAGTCATAAATCAGTTGACAGATTCATAAATCTGAACACAGTTGGTTCATTTGATGGACATATCTCAGTTGCAGCAGTAGCAGATAAGATCAGTTGTGAATGTTGTAGTGGCTACAACAATAGAGGTGCAGTGCAGATGTAGTATTTGGCAGTAGTATGTAGGTTCAGTGGCAACACAGATGCAATGCAACAAGGGATGGTAAAGTGTCAGTGTGATGCTTCAGGAGGTTGCATTACTAGATTAAAATCCTTGCTAAGAGGGAGTGTTTTTTTAGCATCAGATGTGCTCTAGCCTCAATATTTTCTACAGAGGATAAGAAAAATGAATTCTGCAATACCCATAAATAGTTTTGGGAAATTCCACCAAGGGAGGATTCAATTAAAATAATTAATTATTTTTAATGGATTCCTAAGTCTAAAGTTCAGAAAAGGAAATAATTAAAAGGTATTAATTAGATCGAGTGTGAATCTTCTAGATGAAGACGAGGATCGAGTCCAAGCTAATATTAGCCTTTAATTATGTTTTAATCTTAGTCATTGATATGTCAAAGAGAGATTATAAGAAGGAGATCATTGGTATTTTGTAGAACACATTGAATGAGATACTTAGAGATTGATTTTATAATATCCAAAAATGGGAGAAACAGGAATACAGAACATTTATAACATTTCAATCAAGGAAATAACCAAAATGTTAACAAAAATTTGTAAAATGCAGGAAATGATGGAATATAACATCAAGAAATTAAAACATTAGAAAAAAAACCAATCCATATCATTATGTATCAACAGCAAATTAATATACACAATGCTCCAAAAAGGAATGCATTCAAGCCATCCAAAGATGGTTGAAATAACTGTACTGGAAACTAGCACTGGAAAGTAAAAAATGTTGCTGCTGCTCCAAACGTCTGTTGATGGGAAGAAGATATATGTGCGAGACGCTGCTGGAGTGATAAAAAAATATCTAGGATTTTAACCCTGGATTCTAATTGAAAAACCATGAAACCCCCAGAAATGGTTTGGCCAGATTTTGAGTTTCGAATTTCTGCCCTTTTTGGGTTGCACCTTGCACCCCTGCTCGTTGAGTTACGCACTCCCTGGAGAAAAATTCCTATATGGGGCTGAAATAATGATCTGAAGGTTTTTTCCCTCAGCACCCACTCAACTCAATAACTGAAGGGTTTGTCCCTTCTCTGGATTCCAAGATGAGAAACTTAGGATCTAGCTCCTCCACTGAATATGCAACTGCTGCATGCACAATTGTTGAGTAATACTATGCTGTCTAGGAGGGATGATGATGTAGCCTAGTGATAGATAATACAACGTTTATCCCAGGCTTCTAAAGTGATTCTTGGAGTGAAGGATTAATCCCTCACAAGATTCGAAGCTAAGTTTCTTGGAACTTCCTCTTCTCCTCAAACCCTCACAATAGAATTGTGCAATTCCTCTAGGAAATGTTGCTGTGTAGGGGAATATATGGATGTCCCGATGCTGGATATGTCAATGAAACTCCCAGAAGACTGTAATGGATCCACAATGTGAAGGGATGATCCCTCCACAGGTTTCTCAACTGAAGTAATGAGAACAACCTTCCAGCTCTCAAACTCAATTAGTTCAAGAATGCGTAATTCATGTAGCTGGAAGTACAGATGAGAGTGGCTGAAAGTGGCACTGATTACTAGATGATGAATTCTACCCAAGAAAAACTTCCCAGAGTAGGCACTCGAAGTCCCCCATGGGTAAGGGTGGGATTCCCGCTTGGGAACAACCGGTGCTAAAAAAACACAATATACTTAGCTAAATAGTTGAAGCGTGCAAAGAAATGTCTTACGACACTCAATAATAAAAATTCGGACTCCCTTCCTTTGCTACCGTCATCTTCCTTTTATTTTTGTGAGCCTTCCCTAGCCTTGGCCCACCTCATAACTGCACTGCACATGTGGCCACTAGCCTCCATAAATTCTACGCTATCTTCCATGATCTCCATCACTGCTGCAATTAATCTCCACTTCCTCCATCATGTGTTCATTTAATTCACCACTTCCTCCATCATGTGTGCATTTAATGCACCACTTCATCCATCATGTGTGCATTTAATGCACCATTTCCTCCATCATATTTGCAATTTCTTCTCCACTATCTCCATCATATTCCTAATTAATGCTCTCTGACCTCCACTACTTCTTCATTATTATGCTACTCCACTCTCCATAATTCTACTCCACTACTCAATTAACCCACATTCACACTATAGAAGTGGATTTTATTCATCTATTGGGTTTATGGGTCCCTCCACCCTTTTATTTAATTAACTAAATAAGAAAAGTAAGAAATATAATATTCAATTAGCTGATGGCAAATTTGGAATATTACAGTCATCCCCACCAAAATGTTGCTTGTCCTCAAGCAACTGCAAAAGTGGATGTTGCATAAATCCATCTCCCTCCCAAGTGGCATCCTCATATGGAAGGTTTTCCCATATGCTCCAATGTGTTATGAATGTCGAGCTACATAACTGCCTCTCTAGAATGTCTAGAATGGCCTCCATCTTTGTAGCTAGATGCCTCTCTTCATCAATGAGTCCCCAAGTGGCAACCATCTGTTGCCTAAGAGCCTCTTCTCTGCATGAGATATGTGAAGTGTAGTGGTTCCTTCCCCAAGTATAAAGTCCCAACTCATAAACTATCTCTCCAACCCATGGTACATGGAGTAGGTTGTGTCTCTCCATGCTCCAATCCTTGGCCCTAGTGGCCTTTCTTGCTCTAAGCATCATCTCAACAATGTGAAAAGTAGGAAATACAAACATATGGATTGACATGTGAAATGTCGAACCATACTCTCCCAATAGCAGCCACCGCAACAATGCTTCTTGCTGCCACATCACACCATCATCATACCAAGTACGGTAGCCATACTCTCTCAAGAGAAGAAACTACAACAATGCCTCTTGTTGCCACACCACCTCATCATCATACCAAGTATGGTGGCCATACTCTCTTAACAGAAGCCAACACAACAAGACTTCATGTCGCCATCCCACATCATCATTATGCAAGGTATGGGAGAATGTCAATCCATATTCTCCCAAGAGTAACCAGTGCAACAATGACTCTTGGTGCCATCCCATATCATCATGATGCAAAGCATGAAGCAATGATATAATGATTGACATGTAGATTGTCACACCAGACTCTCCTAATAGAAACCAACATAGTGAGACTTTCTGCTGCCACATCATATGAGTATAATGCAAAGTCCCAAACAATATTATAGCCATTGAGATATGATATGTCATGTGATGGCCAAACTCTCTCAAAAGTAACGAATGCAACCATGCCTCCAGTTGTTGCATCTCATCACTACGGTGAAAGGTAGGAAATAGTGATATACTAATGGGCATATAAAAGGGAATTTCTTGGCCATACTCTCCCAAGAGTAGTTAGCGCAACCATGCCTCCTCTTACAGCATCACCTTAGTACTGTGTAAGACATGGAATATACCAATATGAAATTTCGGGTGGTAACCATACTCACCCAAGAGCAACCAACACATCCATGCTTCCTGTTGCCCCGTGTCATAGATCTGCAAGTAGCTTTTCAGCCACTTTCTCATCATATCCATCCATCCATCCAACTGTGGGTGACGAATTATATCATACACCAGCTTGGTATCCACCCAATGGAGAAGCTCCCACCAAAAACTGCTCATACAATAAATTTCTCCATCACTATCTATGGCCTTGGGAAGACCATGAAGCATGAAGACATTCTGGAAAAATAATATGGTCATGGGTGAAGAGATGTATTGTGTCAAAATATCGAATCAATGTGCATACCTTGACAGTGGATCAATGTCGGCAATACCATCCTCCAAAATATGATGAAAATATTTGCACTCCATGATATGTCGAAGTGCATCCTCCTTGAGGTCTCTCCATGAGAACCTCTCTTTGATGGCCTGGTAGAACCTATGAGGTTCTAAATATGCTGCATGTAGAAAATTCTCTTTGAGTTGTGAGGTGCTCATCAAGATGGCTCTATCCTGATAATGGAAGATGCTATTTATTACATGATGTCTACCATCTACCATCTGCCCATCCAATGTTTTATAAGTGAAGTGGTCATCGGAATGCTCAAATAATAAATGGGCCATCAAATCATCACTGCTCCTCAGTGAAAGCGTTGTAGATCTCCATGATAGTGCACCTATTGTCACATGACCCTCTCTAGACACAATGCTAAACTATAGTCCTGAATTGTATTGATCCACCATTGTTGCCTCTTCTGCAGCTGCTGCTCCTCCTCCAAAATATGTCGGAGACTATGGTGGTTTTTCTTCACCCAAAATCTACTGCCAATCAAAAATTGTTGAAATTTGACCAATGTATGCATAATGGCCAATATCTCTTTGTCATAAATAGAATGTGATAGTAACTTTCGGTTCTCTAAAGCTACTGTATAGCTTCCTTGCATTAGGAATGTGCTAATGCCATCCTTAGAAACTACACAATCCAACACAAAGTGTTGTGTGCAGCTCAAAAATGTCAAATTGGAATAGCTATACATCTTCTCCTTGAACCAGTCAAGGGTCCTCTATGCAGTGATAGTTTGCTACTCTGAATCACCAATGTGTTCTAACCATTGGTCATGAAAGTTCCCTGATTGCATAACCCAACAAATCTCAAGATGATGTGCTGAAAAAATCTAGAGTGGAAATGTTTCCATACCTTGGATCAACTGATGCTTGGGAACATCTTGCAAATCTACAAGAGTTCCTCCAACGGGTGCAATTTCTTCTCCAACTACTGGTGATGGTGATGGCTGATCCTCTACTATTGCACCAATGATGGTATCTATTAGGGCCCTTGTTTTGAAATTAAACAATTTTCTATTGCGGAAAACAGGTGCCGGAGCACAACCACAGTAGACAGAGAGATGTCATGGTTGCGAAGAGGTGAAGGGCAAGTAGCGCGGCTGTTACGGAAGCAGGTACAGATGGAAAAGGGAAGATGCAAAAGATAATCAGTGGGACTTCTAGCAATCAGGGGAAGCAGCAAAAAACTGAGCAGGAAATAAGGAAGAACGGTGAGTCACGCTGGCGATGGGAAAATAGGCAGCCGATCAGCAGAAGGAAAGAGGATGGCTCAGTAGGGATCAAAGAGTAGGAGCCATAGGAGAGCTCTATTCATGTTCTTTTCTCTCTCTCTTTGTTCTATTCTATTCTAGATCATGTACTGTGATTGTAGTCAGTTCTACCCCGCCCGCTCTGAGGAGTGTTGTAATAGTCTTTTGTTATTCATGCACCTCTTTATAATATAATGATACTGTTCTGAGTTCTATATTGTGTTATGGTTTAGGGGGATACATGACTATTTTGAATTTTTGTTTATCATTCTGATCAAGTGCATGAGTATTACTATCTATCTGTTATTTACACTTAATCGAAGTACTTAAAGTTATGGATGGGTTGCGTATCCACCATGCCTGATCGATACCCAACCTAACTCTAGCCTTAGTAAGGTCATGGCATGCCTCAGGTGAGACACTCTGTTTGTCGAAGCAGGGTGAAAATGTCAGTGTTGTGCTAGACTACTGCAGTAACCCTTTTTGGCCACCTTTCCGAACCTGGGTCTCCCCCTGAGGCCTCATTTCTTGCCAACAAATGGGACCTGAAAGTTATTTCTAGAGTTAGATCATGGTATCATGGATATTCGAGAAAGAAATAAAGAAATGGTGGGATAACCATCTAGACCATTTCATAGCTCAACAAGTGGAAGTGAAACAACAGAAAGAAAATACTGTCTAGAACAGAATTCTCTTCTCTGAGTCTGCCAGTGATATCTACGAGATCTTTTGGGGAAATTTTACGGAGGAGCTCTACAACTGGTTGCGGAGATTATAGAGCAAGGCAGTCCCTAGAGGGTCGCGGAACGTCTTTCGCAAGTGGGTGCACTCAGATCTTGTATCACTCCATCGGTTAGATACCGATTTGACCCGAGCTATAGATTTTTGGGTGTAATCTACCTTGGAAGGATACATAGTAGAGTTCACAGCTAAATTCTACCACTATTTCTCAAAAGAAGAGGATGTATTTAGATCAGGGCTATGCAGAGGACTGTTGAGAGAGATCCATCTGTGGATTAAGGCGTTGATGGTGGACGAATAACTGATGGAGTTCCAAAAAGCTGAGATGGAGACCTAAACCTCTAGTACTAAGGGAAGGGACTAAAGGAGAGATGCTACAAGTAAGCTAAAGAAGGGGAATAGGGATATGGGTGCTGATACCTCTAGTAGGTTAAGGGAACGACGAGGACATCAGAGGGCGCAAGTCGTCGAGAAGTGGCGAGAAAGGGCTATGAAAGAGTTGGAAAGACAACAAGGAAAAGGGGAAAGAAAAAAGGAGAGGCACCTCGTATGACGGCGTATGGAAGGTTATATGGGTTCCTGGTGGATATGGGGACCATGCTGAAGTGCTACAGTGGCTAGAGCCCAAATTTCCAAGAGAAAAGGGAAAGGAGTATGATGAATATGATGTGCACCCCGAGGAGACATCCGATGTAGAGCTGCATGTTGTGATGGAGCAAATATTTTGAGAAAGGTCGACACCCATCATCCCAGGTAACTCTATTCCCCAAAGCTCAAGTAGCTCTACTCCTGACCTTCCCCTGGTACTCTATCAGCCCCTAGGTGAAATTTTTTTTAAGTTACGGAAATTAAGTAAGCCAAATAGTGTTCAGGCCACAGTAGGAATACACTCTAGCAACCATACGGGTACTACCATTTCACAGCTAGGACTAAGGGGATTTTTTCTAGTAAGCCCCACAAAAGGAAACATGGAAGGATCATTTACTCGGTACCCATAGTTTTCTGGGGAGGGGTAATGATGATGTGTAGCAACATTGGTACCTCTGTGAGGCCATATGGAGGGCTCGACAGACACTAGACACAGGTAAGTTGGTATAATTTCAAACTACTCTCTGGGAGAGAGCTCTACGCCGGTTTATAAAGTGGTCTGAGACTCATCAGAACCCAGCATTAGATGATGTAAAAATGGATTTCGTGAAAGAATTCAAATTACCCCAAACAGATCAGTAGGGTTTATTAGAGATGTGGGAGATCAAGCAGCGAGAAGGGGAAACTGCATGGGACCTGATGAGAAGATTCAAGGATGTGGTTAGAAAGCTCAGTTATCCAATTGATCCCAATCACCAAAGGGATTGGTTTATCAAGGCCCTTCTCCCAATGACAAGGACCCCGCTAACGCAGCAAAAGATCGAGACATTTCAAGATGCATTAGAACAGGCCATGAAGATAGAGGCCATGGCGGGATACCCGCAATAGTTTAAGGGAGGGGCATCAGCTCAGGACCCTTCCATACTAGGACTACAACATCAAATAGCTATCCTGATAGAAAAACAAAAGGAAATTAAACCCCTACATCCAACGAGGCCAAAATGTATGGTGTACGCACTGTCTAATGGAAGGACATGTGGTAACTGAATGTCCTCGATTACGAGGCCATAATGTGGGGAAAACAGCAACAGGGGCACCAAGAGCTCCACCAATAGGAGGGGTCACGCAAATAAATACCAAAGGATTATATCCACCTTAACTCCCATACACAGGGTTCCCCGCGCAACAGAATTCAGTAACAACTGAGTATTGCGAGATCTGCAAAAGAGTGGGCCAGTCACCCCGCCTATGCCCCGTACTACAAAATTACTCCAATGTCCCAAACAATGTATACTGTGAGTTATGTGCATCTACCACACACAACACAGAGCAGTCCAGAGCTCTGGACGCTTTGGCAGAGCGGTTAGATAGACCTTCATACAGAGTGAACAAGGCTACAAGAGGATGAGGAGGAGGCATGAGAGGAGGTTGAGTGGGAGGAAGGGGACCAGTACGATGCTACAACTATGACCAGGAAAGCCATGTGGCTAGGGAGTGTCCACTTCCTAGAAGACCCTGGTGCTCTTAGTGCAGGGTTAATATGCACGCAACAGAAGACTGCCCAGAGCTCATCAAAATATGGGAAGAAAGAGCCAAACAAAGAGGAAAAAATCTAGTAAATTCCGAACCAAGAATAATTGAGGTGCAACGCATGCAGAGCATAGCTATAGTAACACGGGGAGGAAAATGAACTGGGGAAGGCGCACAAGGGATGGACCCGATAAAACTAGTAAGACCAATATCTCCAAAGCCAATATTCAGGCCGGAGAAACAGAAGCAATTCTTTCAAGAGGTAGCAGAAGAATTTGCCCAGCTTCGGGGAAGCAAAGGAATCTAAATGCCACAACCGAAGGAAGAAGATGAAAACCAATCCAATACAGGCACTACAATTGAAGAATGGTTTCGTCTATTTCTAAAAATTTTTAACAATTCACCAATGCTAGAACAATTAAAACAGAACCTGGAAAGAGCAGTGCAGAAGATGACGGAACCATGGGAATCATCTAGCATGACACATAAATATATACAAAGAGTGAAGAGAAATAAGAGAAGGATAGGCAAAGAGTTCTGGGTGAATACTCAAGTCGCGAGATTCCAAATCAAGGACACAATGCTTGATCTAGGGTCCGACATAAATATCTTGCCCAGCAAAATGTGGGAAGCATTGGGGAAACCAAGACTAACATACTCACCTATTCAACTCTGTATGGAAAACTAGTACTGCATTGTACCCATAGGTAGGCTAGAAGAGGTCTAAGTCAATGTTGTGGGAGTAAAGACGTACACGGACTTTGAGGTCATGTACATCATAGGGGACAAAGATCCCTATCCAGCATTACTAGGGATCAACTAGGCTTTTGAAAATTACGCAGTAATAGATTTAAAGAAAGAATTGATGATCTTTGAGGATGGAGAGGTCAGAGTCACCCAGCTGCTCGACCCGTATCAAGGTCCCAGGTACATAGAGTCTGTCGATAATAGATAAGATGCTTAGCTTCTCGACCATCTTTATCAAATGACTGCAGGAAGAAGGGAAGATTATATCAACCCAACGGCAGGAGGATCGATGAGCTAGAGGAGCATTCAAAGCTCAGATCTGAACTTAGAGATACCCTGGGAGGATTGGCAGCAAGGGGGATATGAGACTAGCACAAGGAGATGCGCCACCATTAGAAGAATCAATTGGATCGGGACTGAGGTAAGAGGTTATCCAACCTTGTCCAACATGAATGCTGTGAATAAATTAATTATCAAAATAGAAGAAAATGTACCAGAGGATAAAGGGTCCTGCTCGTGGACATGGCCTTGCAATCCACGGTTGCAAGATGGTGGAAAAATCACTGTGACTCACTGACGCGATGGGATAGAATTTGAGTAGCACTGAAAGCCAGGTTCAAGGGAGAAGAAGGATCCCAATGCACTCAAACGTTTCGGGGGAATTCAGACCTTACAAAGCATTTGAAGAAGTGTGAAGATCAATGGAAAATAGCAGGATACTCGCACTAGCTATGGTCCACAAATTTATGCACTCCCTCGATAGGATTCCACAGGCTTGGTACCTAACGGAGGAGAGGAAAAGGGGAACTGGAAATTGGCAAGAAGTTGCAAAGAATTTTATGCAATGCTTCTTATTTGAAGGAAAAATAGATACAGTTACCCAAGCAGTATAGGCCATTAAAAAAATACTGTTCTTCCAAGAGAATTAAGAGGAGGATGAGCAACCACTCCTGAACCAAAACATCCGACAGTAAGTAGCATGCAAGAAAATAGATAGTGAAATGGACGATGATAATCTAGAGGGACTTCGACACTTACACTTTGAAGGAACGGAGGGAGAGCAGAATATTCAGGAAAATCTGAAAACCGAGGGAATTCATTTTCTCCCCCTCAAAGCGAAGAAAACGAATATTGGGACCAAAGAGAAACCCAAATTAGCATCGATCGGGGACTACTGGGATGTTGATACAACCAAGGAAATATTCAGTCTACTACAGGAATATGAGGACTTGTTTCCATCATCGGTAGCCGACTTGAAAGGAATCAAAGGGGACCTAGGAGAAATGCGTATAATACTAAAGCTTGATGCAAGACCAATCAAACACAGGCCTTATCATTTTAATCCAAGGGTAAAGGAAAAGGTTAAAGCGGAAATTGACAAGATGCTAAAGGCAGGGTTGATATTCCCAGTGGAGGAATCAGAATGGGTAAGTCCCATAGTTATACAGAGAAAAATGGATAAGGAAGAAATCTGAGTTTGTGTTGATTATAGAAGTTTGAACAATGCCTGTATACATGACCCATTCCCCACCCCGTTCAGTGATGAAGTCCTAGATAATGTTGTGGAGAATGAAGCATATTCTTTTACATATGGATTCTCAGGGTACCATCAAGTCAGGATAGCCAAGGAAGGTAATAAAAATACAACCTTCACCACCGAATGGGGTTCCTTCACATTCCACGTAATTCCATTTGGCTTGAAAAATGCCCCAGCAGTATTTTCGCGCATTGTCATAGAAGCATTCTGAGACTATATCCACAAATTCCTAGAGGTCTATATGAACGACTGGACCATCTACAGCCTATTGAAAGACCATGCCACGCTACTGAGAATTATGTTTGATAGGTGTAGATAGTTATAGATCTCATTAAACCTAAAGAAGTGCATCTTTGCGGTACCGTTTGGAACATTGCTCGGACACATTGTATGCAAACAAGGAGTCTGCGTAGATCCAGCAAAGGTAGTGGTGATAATCAACATGGAAGGTCTAGAAAATGTGAAACAATTGAGGTCACTTTTAGGCCATACAGGTTATTACAGGCAATTCATACAGAACTATGTGAAGATAACAGCCCCATCGGAGAAGCTGTTACAGAAATCAAAACAATTTAATTGGATAGAAAGTTGTGCAACGGCCCTAGACACCTTGAAGGAAAAATTGGCAAGTGCGCTAATATTGGTTCATCCAGATTGGGACAAACAATTTCATGTCCACATCGTTGCTTCAAGAATCACACTCGGAGCGGTTCTAGCACAACCAGGGGACACTACAATTGATCACCCAGTGTACTTCGCAAGTCGGAAGCTGTCAACAACAGAACGGAACTATACCATGACAGAAAGGGAATCACTAGAAATGGTGTACTCCCTCCAAAAGTTCCACCACTACCTACTAGGAGGAATGTTCAATTTTTTTACAGACCATTTAGCCCTAAAGTATCTAGTGAAAAAATTGGTTTTGGAAGGAAGGATATGCAGATGGCTCCTACTCTTTCAATAATTCACCTTCGAGGTGATAGTCAAACCTGGGCGATTGAACGTGGGACCAGACCACCTGTCAAGGCTCAAAAATGGAGAAAATGAAGGATCTCTGGATGATCAGTTGCCAGACGCTGATATTTTTAGGGTAGAAGCCATCCCAGAGTACCTGGATCAAATCGCGACCTACCTAACCACAGGACAATGCCCAATGGAATATACTATAGTACAGAAGAAACACTTAGTAGTCCGGGCCGCCAAATACCACCGCATCGTAGGACACTTGTACAAAATGGGGTTGGACCAAATCTTATGAAGATATGTCCTGGACCATGAGAGGGAGGCCATACTATGGGAGTGCCACTCTAGAGTTGCGGGAGGACACGTAGGAGCAAAACCGACGGCCAGAAATGTACTACAGGTAGGCTTACGGTGGCCGACGGTACACAATGATAGTAAGGAGTTCGTAAATAAATTTGTTGTTTCCAGAGAACAGGACATCCATCGCATAGAGATGAGCTTCCACTACACCCAGTGAAAGCACTACAACCATTCGAGAAATGGGCAGTTGATTTTATAGGCTAGATTGCACCTATTGCAAGAAACTCACAGGCCCGATATATCATCACCGTAACCGACTATTTGACAAGATGGGAAGAGGCAATGTCGGTGAAGGACTACACAGCTGACACAGTGGCACGGTTCATATTTGAAAACATAATCAGCCAATTTGGCTGCCCGAAAATTCTGACCAGTGATCAGGGTATGCATTTCATCAATGCCACCATTAAATCCCTGCTCGAAAGCTTCATGGTACAAAATCATAGGAGCAGCCCCTATCACCCACAAGTAAATGGTATGGTAGAGGCATTCAACAAAATCCTTGAAAAGGGATTAAAAAAAATCTGCAATGCTCAACGAGACGACTGGGATGGACGTATACCAACAGCTCTGTGGGCATACCGAACGACTATCAAGAGACTCAACAAGCAAAAACTGTTCCAACTTGTGTACGGAAGAGAGGCCGTAGTACCAGTAGATTTTACAATACCCAGCCTCCTAATCACAACCTCACTCCAGCTATCAGAAGAGGAATCACTGAAGGACAGATTACAAGAGTTGCAGGGGCTGGAAGAAGACAGGTTTTTAGCAGAATTCCACCCAACTGTCTAAAAGGAGAGACAAAAAGCATGGCATGACCGCCACATCAAACACAAAACTTTCAAGGTTGGTGGAAAAGTTTTACTATATGATAGAAAGTACCAAATGTTTACAGGAAAACTGCAAATGTATTGGCTAGGACCAAATCATGTGATTGAAATCAAGGAGTCTAGAGCAGTGCACTTAGCACAGCTAGATCGCCAAATACTACCAGGATGGGTGAATGTCGCACGCCTCAAACCCTACCACGAGTAAGTTTTGCATTTTTTTTTAATAAGCTCTCGCAACTGAGAGAAGTCAGTAGGGTAGAGTAGGCTAGAATAGATCGAGTCAATAACTCTCTCGCACTCGAGAAGAGCTTAGATAGGATTCCCAATAAATATACTGTGTAGCATAAGAAAAATTCACTATTGCATTGTGGAGACCGCAACGCAACCGATTGTGGTCGGGGGGGATCACGTCCAACGTGTCAGCCACTTCAGAAGGAAAAATGTGTCGAGCATCATTCCATCATAATTACTCATAGTACCCATGTCAATCTGTAGGATTACTGAGATTTGAAAAATAATTTCCATAATTAGCATCACCCATACTGCAATAATTTCCATAATAAGCCATAACCATCACCTGTCATGTCTACCCAAACCCCAAAACCACAGTCAGCTTTATCAGAACCCACCTCAGTGCGATAACTAATCACATGATTATAGCTGCGAGGAAAGGAAGGGAAAATTAATTAGTTATGGGGTCTTATCAACCTCATGCGTGCTGGTTACTTACATAACCTGCATGACAGAAAGTGCGAGAATACTGGAGAAGCCCGAGTTAGAACTAGAAACAACAAACGCAGCAAGGGAAACATTGCCAGAGGAAGAACAAGGAAGGATTCCAGAGGCTGGGATTCATAAGGGAAGAGGAGGAATAGCGCTGCAAGTATATCAAAGGAAATCGAAGATGACCAAGGTAGTGCCAGCGGTTGTTGAGCATGGGCTTGATGAGAGGATTCACAAGATGGAATCCCTAGTAGGCAAATATGACAATGCCTCATTGATTGATACTGACCTCGCAGATTTTTTCCAATTCCCAGCAATGAAAAAATAGGTATACATGGAGAATTATGCCACAGAGGTGGGATAGCAAGCACAAAGAGTACTTCCAGAGTTCAGAGGTGTGTGGCAATCCACCATATTGAACCTACAAAGCCTTCTAGTCTTTGGCACTACTGGAGCTACAATGCAATGCAATAAGTTTTTACTAAGAAGAATTCACAATGGGTCGCTCTGGCTGGGAAGAGAGATCCCAATTCACGTTGAAGACATTCATAGATTGACCGGGTTGTCAAAGGAAGGGAGAGACGTCTCTACAGCTTTCCAGATGGTGTCCAAGAGAGCAAAGAAAGCAGGGGACATGGACTACTACAAGAAGTACGACACCAAAAGAGGGGGAAAAGAAGCTAAGATCGACTTAATAAACAATCCGGTGGTCAAGTTTGTGTGTTACTTGATCACAAGCAAGACAATGAGACATTATACAAAAGGGGAATGAACACTAGACACTATCTCAGTTGCGGAGCATTGTCTCCAAGGGGCACAGTCGAACTGGCGCTCGTTCCTACTCAATTATTTGTTTTAAGCATGTGAGGACAACTATAGGAGGGCCACGAGATTCATCTATGGGTACCTTATCATGGCGTTGGCCATGTGGAAATGGAAATTTCCAGGAATAAGGAAACCACTGGAAGTGGTTTCTGGCCAACCACTCGCAATTAATTTCACACCTTGGAAAACATCAGGGGACTCTAGCTCGAAGGAAGTGAATGAGGAGGCGTTCAAGTTCTGGTACAGCTAGATGGTGGAAATTGCGATGAGCCAACAACGAGCTCCACCGACTCTGCTAGATATCTATGCGACACAAATATGGGTTGGTGTTAACCATAAGCAGACTTACATCCAACTAGCTTGTGTTCCGGAGTCAACCTTCAAGATGAGGCCACTGAAATTCCAAATTGATGAGCATGCTTTTCACGCAAAGGTATGCTCCTAGCCCAGGGTAGCAATGGATATAAGGAACAAAGTCTACGTCTACTCGTTTGATGGCATGCTGCCAGACCCGTTGCCGGGAGAGACAATAGAGGAAGTGATGGTTAGGATGTTGTGGCTACAACTAACTCCAATCATCGAGTAGCTAAATACCAAGGTACAGATCTTTAACTAGGTGGTCCAAATGCTAACTCATGATTCTCCTATGTTTCCTACATTTACAGAATTTCAGGAAAAAAATGCGGCATCCTCTTCCATTCCAGTCCCCCTAGTCACCACCCTACCATTGGACTTGTTTACCTCATCGACATTAGCCACCACAGCTCTAGTCAGGAAAAGCAAAGCCTCAAAGCCACCTGTCGCCCACCCTAAGGCTAAGAAGGCGAGAGTCGCAATGTTCAGCCAAGTCGTTGATCTAACAGGGGAATATCTAACGCAATATATTGACACAGGGGTCCCAATCGCAGAAGAGCCCACAATGTAACTCGTGATGACTGTGAGCTACCCCCATAAAACCCTATTCATTTCTCAACGTCCGTATATCACTTCCTCACACTCACCAACCCACAATCACCACCTCATTCACTTCTAGAGATCACCCATCTCACACACCTTCCACATCAGCCACCATATCTGACCCCGTCAGGGTGTAAACAAAAAAAAATGGAGATGTCGAGACCGAGGATAACTCGGGTACAACCACGATACCCAAGGTTAACCAAACCCTAGTTGGACAAGGTTATTTTTAGGAACTTTTAAGGCAAGACACATCTTTTGTGGAAGATGTAGCAACTCAAGCCGAAGAGCTAAATCCATTCTAGCAAGAAAGAATGATACTTCAGAGAGTCCAACCCAATATAAGCATGGGTAATCCTAGTGGTTCGGTGCCACGACCAACTCAACTGCAGTCACCACAAGAGCACTCAGCAAGATCCATTGCCAGCGGTCAACCGCTCCAGGAATGACAGTCGAATCAAGATATCTCTGGAGCCAAAAGTGTGCAGGCCTGGGGAATGACCCAATTCTATAATTTCATTCAGAAGGCAGCGTAGCAGGCAAAGGGGCTTCACATAGAGCTTCAGCAAAGGTTCGAACAAAAACAGGTACAGATTATTGCACTTAGTGAAGAGAGTGAACAACTGAGAACTGAAAAAAACCAACTCCAGAACCAACTGGACATGGTGACCAAGGTATTCTGAGAACTCTGGCCCATGGTGACATCCCACAACGACCAGATAGCAAGTGACCTAGCAGAGGAAGATGTAGTCAGATGATCCATTCACATCGGCCTGTTCAAATCTCAACAAGAAAAACAAGGAGCTGAAGGTTGCATTGGAGGCTAGGCCCGCACTGCCGGACCCGACCATCATTTACGCAGAGAAAATCATAGAGAAATGGACCCAGATCGTCGAAATGCAGGAAATCCTGAGTACTACAACCAAGGAGGTGTATGACCTACTGAAGGGTCTGCATGAATGCTCCACCTCTCTCACTTTAAAGTCACAGCTAGTTTAAGCAAAACTACAAAAGTTATCAAAATAGATTTAGGGGGCCATAGACCTGGACGGACTTGACCAACTGTATGCCCAAGCAGAGGAGCTTGAGGTCTAGATACAACAGATTGAGGAAAATTCTGCCACGACCAAACAATCCCTACAAGAGCTCAGGCAGCTAGTGAAGACCACGAAACAAGCAATGCAACAACTAGATGCTAAGGCCAATGGCCAGATCTTAAACTTCTTTGGCAGTGTACCGACCGTCGCTGGAGAAGAGGTGGTCACCCAGATTAGAATAGAAACAGACCTACTTATGCAAGGATGGTAGCAAGCAATTGACAGCTTCCGAGAGCTAAAATATTCTACACTAACAAAGGTCCCAGAGTTGGGGCCCTTGTTTGGGCATGCAGAAGAAAAAGAGTAGGTATAATGGGTCACAGAGTTAAGCAGACCAATGGAAACCGAGGCGGCAGGGAATAATTGACTCGGGACGAGTCAATAGGATGTGGTCGGGGCCTGTTGGGGGTTCTTGTTTTGAAATTAAATAGTTTTGTGTTGCGGAAAAAAGGTGGCAGAGTGCAACCATGGTAGACAGAGAGTTTTCATGGTTGCGAAGAGGTGAAGGGAAGCTAGCGCGGCTGTTGAGAAAGTAGGTACAGATGGTAAAGGGAAGTGAGAGAAGACAATAAGTGGGACTCCCAGCAATCTGGGGAAGCAGCAAACAACGGAGTAGGAAAGAAGGAAGAATGGTTAGTCATGTTGGTGATGGGACAAATAGGCGGCCGATCAGCGGAAGGAAAGAGGTTGGCTCAGTAGGGATCAGAGAGCAGTAGCCATAGGAGAGCTCTGTTCATGTTTTTTTCTCTCTCTCTGTTCTACTCTATTCTAGATCGTGTACTGTGATTGTAGTCAATTCTACCCTGCCCGCTCTAAGGAGTGTTGTAATAGTATTTTGTTGTTCATAAACCTCTTTATAATATAATTATAATGGTCTAAGTTATATATTGTGTCATGGTTTAGGGGGATACACGACTATTTTGAATTTTTTTTTATCATTCTCATCAAGTGCATGAGTATTACTATTTGTCTGGTATTTACACTTAATCAAAGTACTTAAATTTATGGATGGGTTGTGTATCCACCATGCCTAATCTATACCCGACCCATTTCCAGCCTTAGTAAGGTCACAACACGCGTTGGGTGAGACACTCTGTTCGTTGGAGCAGGGTGAAAATGTCAGCGTTGTGCTAGACTACTGCGGTAACCCTTGTTGCCCACCTTTCCAAACCTGGGTATCCCCCTGAGACCTCGTTTCTTGCCAACAATATCTACTTCCTCTTCCTCATGCATCTTCTAAATCATGCCTGAGACTCTCAATGTCGAAGTCTTGGGAACATCTTGCAAAAATTCAAGTTCTCCTCCCACTGATGCAAGTACCTCTACTACAGCTGGTGGTGGTGGTAGTTTCTCTTCTCCGAGAGTATCAGCGCTGACACCTTCCTTTTTCTCCTCATATAATTCCTCACTAATGTCAGAAAATGTCTCAATGGAAAGTGCCTCTAGTTTTCTTCTGTCAAGCCTCTTTACCAACCTTTGAGTGAACTCTGCATACACAGTCACTCTTGCATGTTTCAATATGTCGAACCACCAATCATTTTCTTCACCCTCAAGGTGAAACATTGCAATCTCAATGGATTCGTTTTCTTCTACTGGGTGTAGTTGGAAGAAATCATATAACTTCTTCATCCAAGCCTTTGTCGTGCATTTTGATGGCCCATCGAATGTAGGCATAAAGAATCTATTCTGCAAATTCCCTCTTCTTATATTGTTGCTGCGGGGTCTCTAGTTCTCTTTAATCTGGAAAAACTACTAGAAAGTCAAATTCTCTTTGAATTCCCTAGATTGAGATTTATACTCTACAAGATAATCTCTTAGAGTCTCATGCTCCAAATTTCCTCCATTTCCATGCCATTCATTTCCTTTTGAAAGGAAAGTGGGCATAGTAGGGCATTGTGGAACTTTCTGTACCACTGGTTTCTTATACTGATGATAGGAATTGCTCGTCACTTCTCAATTTTGAAACCCTCTTGAGGTTTCTTTTTTCCTTTCCCTTCTGATTTATTTGATTTGCATGGTGAGATCATGCATAGATCTGAAGAGAAGTGTGGCAAAACTCAATCCTTCCACCATTGAAGACTTATTTTTTTCTGCTTCTTCTTATTATTCTTTTGATTTCATGAAATGCCCACAATCTGAGCCAAAGATAATGCTCTCATACCACTTTAATATCCCAAAATGGGAAAGACAATAATATAGAACATTTATAGCATTTCAATCAAGGAAATGACCAAAATGTAAGCACGAAACTGTAAAATGATGGAAATGTAGGAATATAACATCAAGACATTAAAACATTAGCAGAAAAAAATAATCCATATCATTATGTATCAACAAAAAATGAATATACACAGTGCTCCAAAAAGGGATGCACTCAAGCCATCCAAAGATGGTTGAAACAACTCTACTGAAAACTAGCACTGGAAAGTAAAAACTGTTGTTGATACTGGAAACTACTACTTTTGCTGGGAAGAATATATATGTACGAGAGGCTGCTGGAGTGCTTAGAAAGATCCTAGATTTTAACCCTAGATTATACTCACAACCCAAAAATGGTTTGGCCAACTTTAGAGTTTGGAATTTCGGCCCTTTTTGGGTTGCACACTTCACCCCTGCTGGTTGAGTTATGCACTCCCTGGAGACAAATTCTGATCTAGGGTTGAAATAATAATCTATATTCTACAATAACACTCACTCAGCTCAATAACTAAAGGGTTTTTCCCTTCTCCCAATCCCAAGATGAGAAAGTTAGGATCTAGCTCCTCCACTGAATATGTAGTTGCTGCATGCACAACTGTTGGGTAATATAGCGTTGTCTAGGAGAGCTGATGATGTAGCCTACTCATAGATAATACAATGTTGATCCAAGGCTGATGAAGTGATTCCCAGAGTGAAGGATTAATCCCTCACAGGATTCCAAGCTGAGTTGCTTGGAACTTCCTCTTCTCCTCAAACCCTCACTGCAGAATTACGTAATTCCTGCAGGAAATGTTGCTGCATAGGAGAATATATGGATGGCCTGATGTCGGATATGTAAATGAAACTCCTGGAAGACTGCAATGGATAGACATTGTGAAGGGCTGGTCCCTCCACATGTTTCTCAGCTGAAGTACCAAGAATAACCTTCCAACTCTCAAACCCAATTTTAGGAATGCATAATTCCTGTAGCTGGAAGTGCAGATGAGAGTGGCTGAAAGTGGCACTGATTGCCAGATGATTAGTGCTGCCCAATAAAACCTTCCCAGAGTAGGCACTTGAAGTCCCCCATGGGTAAGGGTGGGATTCCCGCTCGGGAACACTCGATGCTAAACAACACAACAGACTTAGCTAAATAGATGAAGCATGCAAAGAAATGTCTTACTACACTGAAAAATAAAAATTCGAACTCCCTTCCTTTGATGCCCTCATCTTCGTTTTATGGTTGTGAGCCTTCCCTAGCCTTGGCCCATTTCATAACTGCGCTGCGCATGTGGCTATTAGCCTCCATAAATACTGCATTGTCCTCCATGATCTCCATCACTGCTACAATTACTCTCCACTTTCTCCATAATGTGTGCATTTAATGCACCACTTCCTCCATCATCTCTTGAATTTCTTCTCCACTATCTCCATCATCTTCCTAATTAATTCTCTATGACCTCCACTCTTTCTTCATTATTATGCTGCTCCACTACTCCATAATGCTACTCCACTACTTAATTAACCCACATTCACACTATACAAGTTGATTTTATTCATCTACTGGGTTTATGGGTCCCTCCACCCTTTTATTTACTTAACTAAATAACAAAAGTAAGAACACTACTATTCCAATTAGCTAATGGAAAATCAGTAATATTACATATTTCTCAAGAGAGAAGTGTCGTAGTTTTCAGAGAGTGATCGAGAATATTTCTTGCAGTGAGGGGCAGGGATAGTTGGTTGGAGGAAGAATTTCTTGATTTAGTATACATTGTAGAGCTAGAGGCATCGAGAGGTCTAGAGAGGTAGCACAGTTCCATGAAGAGGTAGCGTAGTGCTTCAGAGGGAACCCACAGTTTTGATGGGGAGCAATCGAGATCTAGTGTAAGGAGCTGAGGTGTGAGAACGAAGGTCTAGATATATGAGTTTCTAATTAGAAAATGATCAGTTGGAAGGGTGACACAGTTCCTAGAGGCTTTGATGTAGTTATAATGTTGTGATTGTGCAGATACTACGTAGAGGCAGCGTGGGGCAAGCTATCTAGAGCCTGGATCAGAGTCAGATTTCCAGTGACAGTGTGAGATAATTTCTCATTACCTCTTCATGAGTTTATTCCCTAAATTGGATCTAAATTCTGGGCATCCAAGGATTTGTATTCATAAAAATACTGCATGATAATAAAACTCTCAGTTGTTTCACAAGTTTTCCCACATTGGGTTTTTCTGGGGACATTGTCCAAAAACAACGGTGTTCATTGTGAGTGTTTATTTATTTCCTGCTCAGAATTTAGTTTCCACATTATGTTTATGTTGTGAAGGCTTTAGTAGAACTTATTTCGATGTTTACTGTGTAACACTGTAAATAAATTGATTCAAAATTAATTAGTATAATAAATAATATCGGTTGTTGTAGTAGGGATTTTGATTGAGGAAGTTTCACACATATCACATCTGGTTAGCTCAAAACACAACCATCGTAGGGAAAAATCATGAATCACATGAAATCACCATAAACCATAATAAAAAATCACATGTAACCATCACAAGTCACAGCACATATCACATGCATAATAAAACTTAAATAAAATATTGATACTTATCCTTCATTGGTCCTTACTTCTTCCTTTATTCTTTTGTACACACACCCGATCAATGGCCACACCCAGTGATCACCCAATTCCTTTTATTCTCTTTAATCATGTACACATACACATAGTGTACATCACAACACATACCCCCACATACGACATAAAACCCCATACAAAACCATACAATACATACACCCACACCCAGTGTACAACACAACAAAACACATATACATTTCACCAGTGTAAAACATGACACAATACATACACATACATCCAACATAAAATACAACACAATACATATATGTATATACATAGTACAACACAACAAATACACATGTCATGATACCACGACTACACTATGCACATACATAGTACTGCATGCCCACAACACAACATGTACAACATGAAAACAATACCACATGTATACCAGTACCATATTCATAAAATGTACACAATACGAATTGTACACAACACTACCTGCACAACATGTTCACAAAATCACATGTACATGGCACCATTTGCACAATATGTACACAATGCCAAATGTACACTGCACCACTTGTACAATGTGTATACAATACCACATTTAGTACACCATATGCACGACATGTACACGACACCACATGTACGCAATGCCACATGTATGACATGTACATGGCACCACCTGCTCACAACACCATATGAAAACATGTACAAAACACCACATGAACAAAACACGACATGTAAAATCATGCATGAAACACCACATGTACAATCATGCATAGAACACCATATGTACATAGCACTACATGTACAACATGTACATAGTACCATACATACACAACACCGCATATCCAACTTGTGCACAATGCCATATGCAGACAACAACAAATATCCAACATGTACATAACACCATCTATACCTAGCACTGCATATCAAATATAAACACAACAAAATATATACAACATGCATACAACATCATATGTACACTATAATACATATGTTACAGGTACACATCACCATAGGTACAATGGCTGAATATAAAAGATGCACAAAATATACACAAAAATAGTATTGCACATCCATAGACCACACTCTGACCCCACAAGAAACCTTGCTTCTAGTTTCTTTCCACTATTCATGCTTTTCCTAACATGTTGCATATCACACTGCTTTCATTTCGCTGATGTACCCCTCGACATTACCTGTCCATAATATAAACATAGGCATATTACAAGCATATAATATGAATTCATGTCCACATTATATTGACCTCATAAACCTGTCAGAGTTACTCTTCCCACTTGATTCCTCATAAGACCAAGAGCCTCTTTATGCCATTCACCTACATGAGCAACCATTCCTCCAAGATAATTTTCCTAATAACCATATCATATAGTGACATAGATACATGCATACATATATAATCATTAGGATCAAACAATCATCATCCCATTATACAACGACATATATACACACATATATACATATAGGCATTAGCATTAAATAATCATGATCCATGAAGACCCTCTCAGACATGACATACATACATATATACATGTATACATATATAAACATCAACATAAAAAAGTCATGAACTCGTCAGATAACAACATACATACATGCATGTATACATATATAGACATTATCATAATTATGATCGCAACATAATTGTTAGATATCATAAGGTCTAGGTTAAGATAAATTTATTTATTCATTCACATCATGCACAACATTGAGAGCAACAGTTCCCAACATAGACAAGGAATATAACACCTTAGATCCATTCAATTTACCTTTCATGTTACCTTTATTGTGATTGTTCTGCAACCGTCTATTTACCTCAATGGACCCCACCAATCCAACTAGTCATCGTATTCTTATCTTCAGTTGCCCTTATACATGCACAAGGATCCATTCGAGCCTTACATTACTTGTTGGTTACCACAGAACTCTCCCTGAGATCCATTACTTTACTCTTTCCCAATCAATTCCCAAGAATCTCAAAACCTAAAAGGAAAGAACAAGAACAAACAAGAATAATACCATCAAAAACCAATAGTAATACGACACCGTAACACAGTGGCAAGGCCTTGCAACATACATAAACAAAGTCGCAAATCAAACACAAAAAATCACAAAGATAAAAAACACAAGACTAGAAACAAACACCATGACTCAATCCCATGGTTCTCGTTGCTTCCAAGGAAAGGCTCAACCTAATCCTTCTCCAAGATTTCACGGAAGTCTCTTGCCATGAAATCCCTACATCATACTCCCATAAACACATAACCATTAGTGCATAGTTAAATATAACAATATACCATTTATCTTACCTTTTTTGGCTAAGCACAATGACATGTAACTGAACGCACATGTCAGCCATATGTACCAAACATCAAGACAACGTCACACATATCAATTCAAAATCAACTTTTACCAAGACTAACAACCATGTCATAACGCACAATGAACTCGCATTCATCGGTCATAATACATAATGCTACAACTATCACCTACTTACACTCAAGTACACGTCATATAGTAATCAAAATCACAATACTACAACTATCACCTAATCATAATAAAGTACAAATCAACTATCTCAACACATATTGCATTAGTACAATCATGTTAAAGCCAAATAATTTCTTCATGAAATATTATAGACACATACTCATATCATGAAACTAAACAAACATTGAACAATAAATATACAACATAATAGACACCAACACTCAAACATCAAATAGAAGACATAATCAAATCATACCTGAATGTCATAACCCTAACTATCTTTCTAGCCCAATCTAATTTAACATGGTACATATAACAACAAGATATTAATTCTATAACCCTAATCATCAAGTTCACTAACATATAACAACAATAATTTAACATATAACACGCTCATAAACAAAATATAACATAATCATCAAGTTAATAACATGCCTGACTAACCGACGCATGTACGTATGATCATACTAGTCAACTAACATATATCATAGCATCAATAGAATGAGAGGCATACACATAACCATAATGCATATGACTAAATTGATCAACCAACATTTATCATAAATGTAACCATAATAAAAATAGAATGAAAAGCATATAAGTAACCCTAATTCTTACAACAACCATGAATCACATAGCTACACTCCAAGCATGCAAACTTGTATGACGATATGATCTTACCCCAAATTCCATTGTTACAGCGTCACTTTAATGATATGCATATCCTACTCTATCTCATCCAACACATGAGAATCATAATATACCGAATCATCATGATGACCTAATTGCATACAATGACCTTATGCATAACAACCTCAATCAAACCAATGCAAACTTAACCATATGCACCAACTTTCCATGTATAACCAATCATGAATGACCAATGCATGTTCAACATATGACATCACATAAGCAAGCATACACAGATAAAATTTAAGTATGACCAATATGTAACCATATCATAAGCAAGAAATGCATGTACAGTATGTAAGAAAGTGCGCACGAACAATACACAAGAATGAGAAACACATAACCATTCATACATTCCTGACAACATGTTGACAACAACACCATCATCCCTTCCATGGGGAGACCACTACCATCATGGCCAACACAACACGGATGAAAAAAACACATATAGACAACAAGCATACTAAACACATATGAAACCTACAGAAAAACATGAGCAAGACACCGCCCATCCAGTCCAAGGGTTGAACCATGCTCTAATACCACTCTGTTGTATCAGATATCACTCAAAGAGAACAGAAACCAAAAAACACCAAGGAGAGTGCAACCACGCTCTAATACCAGTCTATGGTATCATATATCAACCAAAGAGAATGGGAACTAGACACAACCCAAGGAGAGCGCACCCACGTTGATCTAATACCACTATGTGGTATCAAATGTTGGAAATGTTGTCATTGATGGCAAAGGAGCACAAAGGAGCAGAGAAGAACCAAAAATAAGGAAAAGGAGTAGATCAAGAAACAATACAGTAAGAAAGCATAAAAGAGAGGCAGAGGAGTAGCAGAAAGGCAAGGAGCAGCATTATACTATCAGCAGAAGCAACAAATACAGCAGAGGCAGCGGATGCTGCTAAGAAGGCACCAAAGGCAACAAAGGCAGCAGAGAAGAAGTTAAGGAAGAAAGGGAGCAAAGGTAGCAAAACAAGCTCAGGAGAGATTGACGCATTTAAGGGATTCAACAAGGGAAAGAAGCCCAAGTCAGAGTGAATATCGAATAGAAGAACAAGCTCAGGAGAGATCGGCACACTTAGAAACTAAATAAAGCTCAAGGAGGAGTAGTGTGGAGGACCCGATGAACAGAAGCAGAAACATGAATCGGTGGCTTCGTTGAATGTTTTACCAAATATGTGGAGAAGCACATTGAAGAGTTGAAAGCAGAACCATGAGTCAACGGTGAAGATGGAACAGTGAAGGTGGTTTAGAAAACCATCAAGGTTTTATCGCACCGCTTTTAAAAGATAAGCGATAAAGGTTGAAATGAATGCAATAGCGTTAAGAAGGTGACACGTGGCATACTGAAACCACCTATTTCGCGTAGGTTCAAAGACATTATCCTTTGGGTTAGTTGGCACGCGATAACGCGATGGCCATTGGATATTTTGAATATCAATGGCGGAGACTCACCATTATTTGGCATAACAAAATTGTGAGTTAAGAGAAGGCTAAACCTCGTGCACATCTTATGAGCATGGTTAATGTTGATCTAGGATCAACGGTACCGCAGGGGCACAAATAGCTCGATGGTTAACCCAAGGGGGTGCCTTCGCATTTGACCCTCCCATCGGGCGTTGACCACAGATCGACGGTTATCATTCACTGCAGTAGCACAAGCCCGATGATCATTCTGTATTGAGGAGTGCCTCCGCAGTGCCGTGAACTAGGACCCTCTTTCCTAAAGCCCAAAAGTACAGTCGTGGACCATCACGATCAATGGATGAGATTAAAGGAGATAGACGACAGAGATTATATCGGAATCAAGTGGGACCCGATCGCATATCGGACATCGCAAGTGAATAAAATAGCCACTGGATGGATGCAAAGTTGCAATGCGATGTGGCGATGCGAAGGGACACGTGGTGGCACAGCGCTATATCTCACATCGGCGATGCGAAGTCTATTGCATACCAGGAAGTGGCGATGTGATGCGATCGCATATCGCATATGATATGAGTTCGTACGATATGGTAAATTAAATGCGATAGCCGATATTGCGATATTGCGATAGCCGATATTGAAATGTGATATTACCATCACATATCACAATTGGGGCAGGAGAAAAATCGCACAAACACATGGGAACGCCGAAGTGCGAAGTGCGATAAAGAGAGCGGACGTGATGCAGATCGAAGATGAAGCCTAAAAGTTTTCAAGTCCAGAATTATGTGATTTTTCTTTTGTAAATCACATCGGAGAGCTAAGGATCCATATAGAAAAGAACGATGGAAATACCAAAATGCGATAAAAAGTGGATGCGATATAGTTCAGAGGTAAATAGTAATGTATTTCATGTCCAGGCTTAATGTATTCTACGTTGTTTGTGAAGAAAATAGTGGAAGCAGAGGTTGACACAAGTAACAAAAGAAAAGGTTGAACACAACAAGGAAAGGCTGACACAGTTAAAAGGACCCATTCCTATGCAGAACAGTTAGAAATATAACAGCAGGTAGAGAAGATAAAGGGACAGTAGGCAGAGAAGACAAAATAAATGGAAAGGTAAGAGGCTGAAAGGGTTGAATTGAAATAGTGTTTTAACTGCAAATGTAAATTCATTAATTTTTTTTATTGTATGTGATGCAAAGGCAAGTTTCCGTAGGCAAAGAAAAACTCCAATTTAATTTTGAAATGAGTAGACAGTGTTGTAACCTCTTGAAATTATGAGCGAGAAAATGAGGTGGTGGAAGGCAAAGAGTCGCGCCTGTTCACTTCATATTCCCTGTAGAATGAAAACAACCATAAAGCTATATGTATAAACATGTAATATCGGTATGCATAGTGAGGTGAGACAGTGTAAGAAGAAGAAGGAGTAGAGAGAGGAGTTGTGAAGATCCAGAGATGATATAAAGAAAATTTGAAGGCTAGAAGGACAGTAGTAAAGAAGGAGATAAACAGAGCTGATATCTAGGTAAATCAGCATATGATTTTATTGTACAGTGAGGAAGTTGGTGCTTCCATATCAATTTGTAGCTTGATAGAAGTCCAGTTGTAGTTGGTTGAGGTAGGAGCCTCATGTAGGTTGTAGCCTGCAGAAAATAGATGGGAGTTGGAGCTTCCATGCAAGTTGTAGTGTGTAGAATTGAGGTAGTAGCCTCCTGTAGGTTGGAGCCTATAGAAAATCAGTGGTGAGAGGGAGTTGGAGCTTGCCTTTGCATCACAACAATAATAATATGTGGTTTTCTCCCTTATGGGTTTCCACTTATACTTGTTTTCCATATGCATGATGATTATGTGTTGATGTTATGTATTTAATCTGTTTAATACTTGCTGCTCACATATTAAGATTGATGTTTCATCATATAATAATTTGATCATGAAATGAAGGTGTAAATAAGTTTAAAGGAAAGTTTTAAAGGTCCATGAATGTGTTAAACTGATTCACCCCCCCCTCTCAGTTTAACTAATGGTTCAACAATTGGTATCAGAGCAGGTTCCTTCTGTATTAGTTTAACAACTGGAAGGAGATCCTAGGTCCCGAAGATGGCTAGTCTAGAAGGATGCTCAACAAATAAAGCCCCTTTGTTTACTGGTACAAATTATGCCTTCTGGAAAATAAGAATGAGGACGTACATAATGTCTCTAGGAATAGAAGTTTGGGCTGCTGTGGATTTTGGATATGCCCCAAAGGATTCTGACACAGAGAAAGAAGCCAAACAAGATTTTATAGCTAATGCCAAAGCCATGAATGCTCTCTTAAGTGGTCTGTGTGAGGCAGAATTTATCAAAGTAATGCACAACAAGACTGCCAAAGAAATATGGATACATTAGAAAGTATCCATGAGGGAGATAAAAAGGTGAAGATGGCCAAACTACAAGTCTATCGAGCCCAATTTGAAAATATAAAAATGAATGAAGAAGAAGATGTTGCCAGCTTCTTCTTAAAGGTTGCAAAAATTGTGAATAATATGAAAGCTCTAGGAGACACCATTAGATAATGTGTAGTTGTTCAAAAGATATTGAGATCTTTACCATCCAGTTTTAATCCCAAGGTTTCTGCCATAGAAGAAACAGCTGATTGGGAAACATTGACCATGAACCAATTACTTGGAAACTTAATAGCCTATGAGATGAGACTTCCAGAGAGGAAGTAAAATGTGAGGGAGGTAGCCTTTAAGGTTGAGAAGAGCAAAGAAGAAAAGGAAGATACATGCTCTTGCACTGATGAAGAAGAGGCCAAATTTGTCAAAAGATTGGATAGAGGCTCAGGTAAGTATAAAGGTAAAATTCCATTTAAATGCTTTAATTGTGGAAGAGTTGGGCACTATGCATCAAAGTGTCCTTACAAGAAAACAAATAATTGGACCCAAGAGACAGAGAAAACAAAAAATAATAACTGGCAGAAAGGGAAGAGATTCGATAGAAAATCCATTTATGCTCAGCAAGATAGCAGTGCATCTGAAAACTCAGATGAATCCTCAAATGAAGAAGGAACCTCTGAATTTGTGTTGGTGGCCAAGGAAGAGTCTGAAGGATTCCTTCTAGAAGATGAGGAAGAAGGTGAAGTAGATCTTGAGGGGGAGCTAAGAAGTGCCCTGGAGGAAATAGACAGACTTAAACTCAAGTGCAGAAAATAGAAATACATTCTCCTCAAATGTGTAAAAAAGGTACCAAATTCATAAGACCTCATTCAATTAAAAGTAGAACTTGAAGAATCTAAGAAGGTGGAAGACATTCTGCTAAACCAAATTAAATATAAACATCAGGAGAAAGAGAAATTGGAAGAAGAAGTGGTATGCCTGAGAAAGAAACTAGAAAACACCCAAAGGGAATTGTCAATGAACACTCCTCGATTGACAAGCACTGAAAAGTTGGACAAGATTATAATGCTAAAAGGTCTCCTCTCATAAAGGCTGGGATACTATATGAAGGAGAAACCAGTAAGTCCAAGGTAGAAGATAACAAGAATATCATTTTTGTAAAATCTGTAAATGATAATGAAGTAGCTCAAAAAGGAACTACAGAAGCAGAAGCCAGCAAGAACTTGATGTGTGATTAAACAAACAGAAACAAGCAGCAACATCAAGAGACAAAGAATGAGAGGAAGAAGCAAGCAGTTGCAAAAAGCTCAATTGTTCCTGAAGATCAATTGAACAAGTTCAAAAGATCTCAAAGGATATTATTTCCTCCTATGAGAAATGTCACTTGTTTTGCCTACCACAAACTGGGACATATTGCTGCATACTTTCAAACAAAGATAATCGATTTCAACCAGTAAAGGATGCAGAAATTGAAAATACTACCTCAAGCAAACAAATGGAGAAGACAACCCTTCACCAGATACACTAATCGTTTCCATGGGTATTGTTTTTGTTGTAAGGGGTTCAGCCATAAAGCCATGGAGTGCAGAACATATGGACAAAGACTAATGTTCAAAACCCCAAGGAGATTTATGAACAATGGAGAGTTCACTCGTACACATAATCCATTTAAAAATATAATCAAATGCTTTGTAGGCCATCAAATCGAACATATGTCTTCCAAATGTCCTCTCAAAGAATGTGGTCCATCTTCTCAGAAAAGGTGCCAAACAAATAGCTGCCTATAGTGGAAAAAGAAGTTGAATAAGTGTGACCTGGCTCTAATAACTCAAGATCAGAAAATCCAATGGTATATGGATAGTGGATGCTCAAAGCATATGACCAGAGATCGAAGCAAGTTTGTAACCTTTGATGAAAATAAATATGGAAATGTAACATTTGGCAATGATAAAGTAGGAAAAATCAAAGGAAAAGGCTCAGTTAGTCTGAATAATGGAAGAGGAAAGGCTCAAGATGTACTATTTATGGATGGGCTGAAAGACAATCTGCTAAGCTTCAGTCAAATGTGTGATAAAGGCTGTGAGGTCCTTTTGAGAGCCCAAGATTGTGAGGTAAGATCAAGCACCACAAGAAAGACCTTAATCAAAGGTGTTAGAATAGAAAGTAATGTCTATATAGTGGAAGAAGAGAATGAAGCATGCCACATAAGAAAAATTGATGAATCATGGTTATGGCACAGAAGACTGGGACACCTAAACTTTAACCACATCATCAGTATGATCAAGAAGAATGCAGTCAGAGATATGCATCTAATAAAGAAGCCTCCAAATACAATATGTAAATCCGGCCAACTAGGCAAGCAGACTTGCATGTCTTTCAAGATTAAAGAGATACCATCAACAAGTCGGCCTCTTCAGCCTGTACACATGGACCTGTGTGGACCTTCAAGAACTAAAGCACCAAGCGGAGATTCTTATTTCATGCTGATAATGGACGATTTTACCAGATTGACGTGGGTAGCATTTCTCAAATATAAATCATAAGCGCTAGATAAATTCAAGATATTCAAGGCATTGGCTAAAAATCAAACAGTATGCAAGCTAAATTGCATCAGATCAGACAGAGGAGGTGAATTCACAGACTATGATTTTGCAGAGCTATGCAATGAACATGGGATAAAAAAAATTTTACAATTGCAAGTACACCTCAACAAAATGAAGTAGCAGAAAGACAAAACAGGTCAGTACAACAGATTGCCAGAGCCATGATGCAAGAAAGTAACATTCCCCAAACCTATTGGGAAAAAGCAGTACACACAACTGTTCATATTCTCAACAAAGCTCATCTAAGACCAAATTGTGATAAGACTCCTTACGAATTATGGCATGGTAAACCAACATCAATCAAGCACTTTAGAGTATTTGGAAGCAAGTGTTTCATAAAAAAATAATGATGAAAAACTGGGGAAGTTTGATGCAAGAGTTGATGAAGGAATATTTTTAGGATATGCATCCAAGAGTAAGGGTTACAGGTGCTACAACAAAAGACTACACAAGATTGTGGAAAGCATTGATGTAAGATTCGACGAAGATCTACCAAACAGAACAAGAAGCACAAGATGTGACAATCTTCCAGATGATCATGAAGATGACAACCAAGATAATGATGAAATAAGAAAGACAACAAAAGATGCTAAATTAAACTCAAAAGGTCCCTCAAGACACACTCAAAAGAACCACCCAAAAGATCAAATCATTGGGGACAAGAGTGTGGGAGTCCAGACAAGAAGACATCTTGCTGAATAGACAGAAGAAGTATACTTAGCCGTGTTATCTCAAATAGAGCCAAAGAAGTTCGAAGAAGCCATCAAAGACAAAAACTAGGTAAATTCTATGAATGAAGAACTAGACCAAATTGAGAATAACAATACCTAGGAATTAATTCCAAGACCCACTGGGAAAAATGTCATTGGCACAAAATGGATATTCAAGAATAAGATGAATGAACAAGGTCAGGTAATCCGAAATAAAGCTAGACATGTATGGAAGGGATACTCTCAAATTGAAGGACTTGATTATGATGAAACCTTTGCCCCTATAGCCAGAATGGAAGAAATCAGAATGTTTTTGGCCTTGGCATGCTATCATGATTTCAAGGTATATCAAATGGATGTGAATTCTGCCTTCTTGAATGGAGATTTAGAGGAAGAAGTATACATGGAACAACCCGAAGGATTCTCCTTAATAGATAAACATGACTATGTGTGCAGATTAAAGAAAGCCTTATATGGGCCGAAACAAACTCCTCATGCATGGTATTCAAGGCTGGACAAATACTTGCAAAAACAAGGTTTTAAGAAAGGAGGAGTAGACAACAATTTGTACATAAAGGCTAATGAAAATGAACTCCAATTGTAGTAGTATATGTAGATGATATCATGTTTGGTAGCAACAAAGATGAGTTAACAAAAGGATTTGCTGAAGAAATGAAATCAGAATTTGAGATGTCTATGATTAGAGAGCTCACCTTCTATTTAGGAATTCAAATTCAACAAAAGAACATAGGAGCATTCATCTCACAAGAAAAATACTTAAGAGAGATGTTAAAAAGGTTCCAAATGGAAGACTGCAAACCTGTGATAACTCCCATGATCATTGGATGCAAACTATGTGTTAATGATGGATCTGCAGATATAGATCAAAGAATTTACAGATCCATGGTAGGAAGTCTGCTATACCTAACTGCTTCTAGATCAGACATTATGTTGGTAGTAGGACTTGTGGCAAGATATCAAGAAGCACCAAAAAAAAATCACTTACTTGCAATCAAGAGAATATTTAGATATCTACAAGGAACTGCACACTATGGTCTATGGTATCCAAAAGTAAAAACTTTCACATTGACAACATAGACAGATGTAGATTGGGCCAGCTGTGTGGATGACAGGAAAAGTACAAGTGGAGGTGCATTCTATTTGGGAAAAATTATGGTGGCATGGCTAAGCAAGGAGAAAACTTCTATCTCTCTATCTACATTAGAAGAAGCATACATAGTAGCAGCTGCATGTTGCACACAATTAATGTGGATGAAACAAGCTCTCCAAGACATGAAGGTAAGCATTGATGAACCCATTTCTATCAGATGTGACAATACAAGTGCAATAAGTATATCAAAAAATCTTGTACTTCATTAAAAAAAAAAATCACATCCCAATAAAGTACCACTTCCTCAAAGTACAAGTAGCACAGAAATTAGTAAAGTTGGAATATGTACCAACCAAGGAAAAAACAGCAAACATATTCACAAAAATTCTTGCTAAAGAACCATTCGAATATCTAAGATACAAACTAGGGGTAGTGTCTACAGATGTTACTCTCTAACATGATCAGAAATCAAAAAAAAAAAAAGGGGGCTACATACAAGAAACAAGATCAGTGCAGAAGACAAGTGATAGTCAATATCAAACAAGAAAGCATATTTCCAGGGGGAGAGAAGTCAATAAATTGTCATCAAAGAGCTAGAACAATGGAGCAGTGCATGGAACAGGTCCTCAAGATCAGAGGAAATGAAAAGATACAATATACACTAAGAGATGTGCAACCCTTTTCCATTGATGTCAAAGGGGGAGGAAAATTAAGCAGAGGAAGAAAGACACTTCTCAGAATGAGAGGGGGGAGGAAGTCCTGGAGGATGTATTGGAGTATTGCCATCAATGCCAAAGGGGGAGACTGTTGGAAATATTGTCATTGATGGAAAAGGAGCACAAAGGAGCATCACCTGAATTATTAGTAAGGAAAAGGAGCAGAGAAGAACTAGCAATAAGGAAAATGAGAAGATCAAGCAATAATACAGAGGCAGAGGAGGAGCAGAAAGGCAAGGAGCAACATTAGACTATCAATAGAAGCAACAAATACAATAGAGGCAGTGAATTCTGCTAAGAACGCACCAAAGGCAACAAAGGAAGCAGAGAAGCAGTTAAGGAAGAAAAGGAGAAAAGACAACAAAACAAGCTCAGGAGAGATTGACGCATTTAAGGGATGCAGCAATGGAGAGAATCCCAAGTCGGAGTGAATATCGAATAGAAGAACAAGCTTAGGAGAGATCAGCGCACTTAGAAACTTAATAAAGCTCACGGAGGAGCAACGTGGAGGACCCGATGAACAGAAGCAGAAACATGAATCGATGGCTTTCTTGAATAGTTTACCAAATATGCGGAGAAGCACATTGAAGAGTTGAAAGAGGAACCATGAGTCAACGGTGAAGATGGAACAATGAAGGTGGTTTAGAAAAACATCAAGGTTTTATCGCACCACTTTTGAAAGATAAGTGGTAAAGGTTGAAACGAACGCAATAGCGTTAAGAAGGTGACGCGTGGCATACTGAAACCACCTATTTCGCGTAGGTTCAAAGACATTATCATTTGGGTTAGTTTCCAAGTGATAATGCGATGGTCATTGGATCTTTCGAATATCAATGGCGGAGACTCAACATTCTTTGGCATAACGAAATTGTGAGTTAAGAGAAGGCTAAACCTCGTGCACATCTTATGAGTGTGATTAACGTTGATCTGGGATCAACGGTACTGTGGGGGCACAAACAGCCCGATGGTTAACCCAAGGGGGTGCCTCCGTAGTTGACCTGCCCATCGGGCGTTGACCACAGATCAACGGTTGTCATTCACTGCAGTAGCACAAGCCCGATGATCATTTCGTACCGAGGAGTGCCTCCACAGTGCCGTGAATTGGGACCCACTTTCCTAAAGCCAAAAATTATAGTCGTGGACTGGTGCAATCAACAAATGAGATTAAACGAGATAGACGGCAGAGATTATATTGGAATCAAGTGGGACCCGATCACATATCAGACATCGCAAGCGAATGCGATAGCCACTAGATGGATGCAAAGTTGCGATGCAATGTGGTGATGTGAAGGGACATGTGGCAGCACAGCGCTATATCTCACATCGGCGATGCAAAGTCCATCGCATAACGCAAAGTGGCGATGTGAAGATGTGATGCGATGCGAAGATGCGATGTGATGTGAAGCGATGCGATGCAATGCAATTGCATATTGCATATCGCATATGATATGAGTTCGCACAGTATGGTAAACTATATGCGATAGCCGATATTGCGATATTGCGATAGCCGATATTGTGATGCGATATTACCATCGCATATTGCAATCGAGGCAGGAGAAAAATCACACAAACACATGGGAACACCGAAGTGCGAAGTGCGATAAAGAGAGCGGACGCGATGCAGATCGAAGATGAAGCCTAAAAGTTTTCAAGTCCGGAAGTATGTGATTTTCCCTTTGTAAATCGCATCAGAGAGCTAAGGATCCATATAGCAAAGAACGATGGAAATATTGAAATGCGATAAAAAGTGGACGCGATATAGTTCAGAGGTAAATAGTAATGTATTTCATGTCTAGGCTTAATATTTTTTGTGTTGTTTGTGAAGAAAATAGTGGAAGCAAAGGTTGACACGGGTAACAAAAGAAAAGGTTGAACACGGCAAGGAAAGGATCACGCAGTTAAAAGGACCCATTCCTGTGCAGAACAGTTATAAATATAATAGCAGGTAGAGAAGATAAAGGGACAGCAGGCAGAGAAGACAAAATAAATGGAAAAGCAAGAGGCTGAAAGGGTTGAATTGAAATAGTGTTGTAACTGCAAATGTAAATTCATCAATTATTTTATTGTATGTGATGAAAAGGCAAGTATCCGTAGGCAAAGCAAAACTCTAATTTAATTCTGAAATGAGTAGACAGTGTTGTAACCTCCTGAAATGATGAGCGAGAAAATGAGGTGGTGGAAGGAAAAGAGTCGTGCATGTTCACTTCATATTCCCTGTAGAATTCAAATAGTCATAAAGCTATCTGTATAAAACATGTAATATTGGTATGCATAGTGAGGTGAGACAATGTAAGAAGAAGAAGGAGCAGAGAGAGGAGTTGTGAAGATCCAGAGATGATATAAAGCAAATTTGAAGGCTGGAAGGATAGCAGTAAAGAAGGAGATAAACAAAGCTGATATCCAGGTAAATCAGCATATGATTTTATTGTACAGTGAGGAAGTTAGTGCTTCCATATCAAGTTGTAGCTTGATAGAAGTCTAGTTGTAGCTGGCTGAGGTAGGAGCCTCCTGTAGGTTGTAGCCTGCAAAAAATAGATGGGAGTTGGAGCTTCCTTGCAAGTTGTAGCTTGTAGAATTGAGGTAGTAGCCTCCGGTAGGTTAGAGCCTACAAAAAATCAGTGGTGAGAGGGATTTGGAGCTTGCCTTTGCATCACAACAATAATAAGATGTGGTTTTCTCCCTTATGGGTTTCCACTTATACTTGTTGTCCATATGCATGATGATTATGTGTTGATGCTCTATATTTAATCTGCTTAATACTTGTTGCTCACATATTAAGATTGATGTTTCATCATATAATAAGTTGATCATGAAATGAAGGTGTAAATAAGTTTAAAGGAAATTTTTAAAAGTCCATGAATGTGTTAAACTAATTCAGCCCCCCTCTCAATTTAACTAAGGGTTCAACATCAGATATGACACCAAAAGAATAGAAACCAAACACCACCCATGGAGAGTGCAACCATGCTATTATACCACTTTGTAACAACCTATTCCCACATCTACCCAAGTATCTGGCCAACCATGGTAAACATGTGACGAGAGGCCACTAATACGAGATTCAACCTCCTAGATGACCTTGTGGAAGTGGAACCGACATAAACATGAAAAACATACCTTACAAAGCACAAAAAACATCGACATGAGGTAACCCAACCTTCTAGACACCTGACCCCTATGGGAGACTGAATTTTTGACTATTTTTGACCTTATGTGGTTGCAACTCTAGGATTTTTGCCACATTTTCAGCCCCAGAGCTGAGGTCACTACCCAAAACTTCATAAAACTTTAGGATATGATAAATAACATTAAAGCAAAGGTACAAAAGAAATAATCTGGACCCCTCCTAGACATGACAAACATTTTGTCAAACATGTCACAAACATTGAATCTATAGGTATAAACAACAGGTTTAAGCATAAGGGTCTCATAATTATCTAAGAATCGCTAAGAAGCATTGCTCGCTTACATAATTAGCTACAATACAATCTATTTCAACATAGATACAGTGTGTATTCATTTACAAGTAAAAACATGGAGAGAGCCATACATCATCATTGAAACAATATATGCTTATAACTAGCATGATGACCATAGAAATACAATGGATACAACAACAATAAAATCCATACATAAACCATTACATTTTCATACCAAATACCAAAGGAATACAAGATTCAACCTCCTAGATGACCTTGAGGAAGTGGATGTAAAAATTAATGGGAGATGAGACTTCCATGTTCCACCCGACCATAGATTGTCTGATCCAAATCTCTCTTCATCCAATCAGAGATCCCCATGCAATATTCCAAGCATCAATGTGGGATCTCATCAAACACATCAATCACAATCAATCCAAGGCTTGCAGAGGCCAAAACACCTCAAACTTCAACCAGTGATTCCACCTCACGATCAGACATCACAACCATGACACAATGGTCTCTATCCAGGCTAGTCCAAGGCTTTCGAGTGTTTGTTCCAACCAAGGCTCCAGGACTAGTAACTCAACCCCAGTTTTTTCTAGGCTTCGAAGCATTTTTCCAACCAAGGATCCAAGACTAGTAACTCAACCCACCTAGGGCTCCAAGGAATTTATCCAATCAAGGCTCCAGGAACTAATAACTCAACCCAACATCTAAAGGAATCATGAGAAAAAACCAGAAAACAGTCAATGGAAATGAACCTGCATTACCATGGTTATCTAGGAAATGGAAAGGTTAGGAAAATCCACATGCATACACCATGCATGCCAAAACTAGTGAGGAAAACATACATGCAACTCTGTATATGCAATCAAATCCTGCTATAGTTACTGATCCTTATGTCCACTTGAACTTTAATTCTCTTCCCTTTCCTTCTTTCTCCAAATCACCAAGTCTCCATACTCTCCAAGGGTGCTCCAAGAAAAATCTAAGTATCCCAAAGTATGAGAGATAGAGAGATAATAATGAGAGAGCTCCAAAATGTACTGACAAAAATATTTGAGCCAAAATCTTACCAACTGATCCTCTGAAGCCTTTTTATTAATGCGGCCTCTATTTTCTTCATTTTCCATTATTTTCCTTCATTCTCCTCTTCACGTGCAACCTTTGACATTTGACCTTCCTTTTCTCCTAATTTCCATTATTTCATAGAAAAATTCCAATAAATGACACTTTTCCATTCTAAATCCTTTTCCATTTCCTTTTCCAATTTCCTTAGCCATAATAAACCGAAGTGAACACCTGCTAGGATTTTTTTTCCACCATTCAGCTTGGAATACATGTCCCGTCAACTGTGGTTATTATATTCTTTTACATGGAATTTTAACCAAGGATATTACATGCTCGGATTTTTATTACTACTTTGGAAAATTAAATTGGATATGGCTTTTTGTTAATGGTCACGCTAAAGAAAAACAAGCCCAAAACCACAAATTGAGTTTCATCGATTTGCAAATTTTTTCTGATAATTTCTTCAAAAAATATTAAAGAGTGAGCTAAGATGCCTATTTATATGCCACAAGGTACAAAAAATATGGTTCTTTTATACAAAGCAACCAATACAATACCAAAATTTCCAGACACTATTCATTGCTAACTAAAACAAATAATGTGCCATAGAATAACCTAGTTCGCTATGTATTCCACGAAGCTGATGTGTTAGTGGGAGCTATGTAACAACCCTAGTGAAAATTAGTGAAAATTCCATGTAATTAAATTTAGTAAAGGAAAAATAATAACCAAATTCATGGTACACATATTCCAAGCTAAATTTTGGGAAAAAATATCCTAGTGCGGGTGTTCATATGGTTTATTATGGCTATGGAAAATGGCAAAGACAATGGCTAAGACTTGGGAAAGGAAAAGTCACATTTTTTGGCATTTATTTATGAAAATAATGGAAAATGGGAAAAATGGAGGTGAAAGGTCACAGATTGCATGTGAGGAGGAAAATTAAGGAAAATAACGGAAAATGAAGAAAATATAGGCCTCATTAATAAAAAGGCTTTTGAGGATCAGTCCATGACTTTTGTTCAATGTAGTTTTGGAGATCTCATTTCTCTCTCTCTCTCTCTCTCTCTCTCTCTCTCTCTCTCTCATACTCTTGGATACTTAGAGTTTTCTTGGAGCACTCTTGGAGGGTGTGGGACACTTGGATATTTGGAGCAAGAAGGCAAAGGAAGAGTAGGAATGCAGAAGAGGATACCAGGATAAACGTCTACAACAATTTTTTTATTGCAGGTACCAAGTTGCATGTATATATTTCTACTAGTTTGGCATGCATGGTGTATGCATGTGTTTTCTTGGTCATGATATGTCATTAGCATGGAGGATTGCCTGGATTGGAAATGGACTTTCCTAGCCTTTCCATTCCTTAGATATCCATGGTGTTATGGGTTCAGTTTCATTGTTTTTTTTTTGGTTGGTTCTCATGTTCCTTTAGCAGCGGGTTGAGTTACTATTTCCTCAAGCCTTGGTTGGACAAATTCTTTAGAGCCTAGTGGACAACTGTGGGTTAAGTTACTAGTCCTGGAGCCTTAAATGGAAAAACACTCTCGAGCCCTAGGTGGGTTGAGTTACTAGTCTTGGAGCCTTTTTCAGATAAATTATCTGGAGCCTGGAAACAACTGGGGTTGAGTTACTAGTCATAGAGCCTTCATTGGAACAAATTCTCTGGAGCCCTGGAAAAATTGGGTAGATACCAATCTCGTGATGGTTGTGATATTTAACCGTAAGGTGGAATCAATAGTTGAGGGCTAAGGTGGTTTGTCTTTTAGAAGCCCTTGTTTGGTTTTGATTCATTTGGTTTATCATATCCCACATTCATGCTTGGAATATGGCACAGGGGTGATCGGCTAAAGAGAGATTAGGATAAGCCATGTCTATGGTCTAGTGGAACATGGAATTCCCAGACTTGGTTGCATTTTTCTTTTGGTAATAAGAGCTCTTTTCCTCTTCTATTGATGGGTAAATATGCTTATTATTTTGTGGCTTATATGGCTGTTATGTTCTTGTCATTTCTATTGCTTTTATATTGGTTATGACTGAGTTTTATGATGGTGATGAAGTATGGATGTCATCATGTTTTTATGTGTAACTGAATGAAAAATGTATCTATGCCTAAATAGATGATAATTAAGTTAATGTGATGTATTAACAACTATTATTAGCGATTCTCATATAAGTATGAGGCCCCTATGCTCAAATATGTTATTTAAACATGTAGATTACCTATTTGTGACTTGTTTGAAGAAATTCCTGTCATGGCTAGTAGGCGTCCAGTCAAGTCCTTGTCAAATGTTTTCATGTGTAGCAATGTTTCACTATTATATTTCATTTATGAACTTGTCATTGAGTTATGGGTAGTGACCTAGGCTATGGACCTTAAAAAGTGGCTCAAATCTCAGGGACATTGGCACAATTCTATGGGAAAAATTCCATGGAATCACACACGTATATGTTGTGGGATCATCTAGAGCCTCCCAGACGCACCCATGCCTATACTATGGGAGCGTCTAGGGTTCAAGTAGTATAAAAGCTCAGTGGGACCCAGGGGATAGATACATGAGTGGTTGGGTTAGCTCCTGGGAGTTTTTCTGTTGATGTCGAAGGTTTTTTTTATGTGTTTCCATTGGTTCCACTTCATTAAGGCCACCTAGGAGATTGAATCAGATCATAGTAACTCTTCATCACATGTTTACCCCAGTTGGCTGGTTACCTGGGTAGATGTGGGAGGAGGGTGTTACAAGTTACAAGCGAGAAACCTCGAGCCAACCTTAAACAAGGGAGCACAAGATTTTATCCCATGAACGATTTTCCTCTTTTAAGCCATGAACCAAAATTTATAAAGCCACCTGGAGGGAGGGCCATAAACCTTCAGACACATGCCCATCTGCTTGGTAGCCACTAGTTCCAAGCCATGAGTCAGAGATGAGACCATCTATACTTAGCCACATCTCCCACCGTTTCCCCAAAGGCCACCTATTGTTCACCATGGAGAAGATAATTATATAACTGAAATGCCAACTTTATAATATATGTTAGAGTGGGCCAAAGACCTGAGTTTGCATGCACCAAGAAACATAGGGTTGATCCCACCATCATAATGTTGCGCTTGGAATTTAGTTTGTTGGTGGAAAAGGGTCCCTATTTATCCTATTATTTTTTAGCATTTAGAAATGAGCTTAATAGGAAGAGGTGACTACCCAACCAGAGATGGAAATACCCTCATATTGTGTTACTAAAGTGTGTGAAAGGTGATTAAACAAATTATTTTCTAAGAGGGTCTCACCATGACGGTGAAGCTGAGTGGTTAACTGAAGCCCCCAATCCATATGGAATTAAAAGGAGTTCATGGGTGGCTGAAGGTGAAACCAAGACTAAGACATACTGCCTAGTCCCTGGATAGCCAAAAGATTCTCAAGAGTAGGAAAATTAGAGAATGTGATGAGAGAATAAGAGTGATGGGCATGGTGATTCCTGTATCAAAAATTTGATACCATCTTGTTACGTGAATAAATCCTTCTTGCAGACAAGAATGATCTCCCTAGTATCCTAAGGATATCTAGAAACAAACAACCAAATCCAAACCATTTTCTCTAGATCATTTCTGATTCAGAATTATTAATTAACAAAGTACGAGAACATGCCCCTACCTGAAATCCAACGCTTGTTTTAATCTTTATGTCCAGTCGCTCCAAAAGAGGTCATTTCAGCATGTGAAACCTACAATCAAAGATAGAGAAAAGGATTAAAACCACCTGCAAGATATAATAATTCATAAAACACTAACCTTTCTTAGTGATCAAGGAATCCAAGAATTAAGTTACTCAAATAGATACATGAACAATTTAATGAGAAAATAGAATCCATTTGTATTAACTTGTATAATAAGAAGTAACGTTACAACCTGTCGCCTTGATGTTGTACAAGTTCCTCCTAAGGTCCTGAACAACCGTTCCTCCTTTGGATTGACAAGCCTTCCTCTCTCTGAACTAGCATGAAACTATGGATATGAGTATGTGATCGTTCTCATACCAATGATGCCAAGTATAAAGAGTATAATTTCTTTAGAAATTCTCCTCAAAACTACCAAGTTCTAAGTACCTTCTTCAAGCTAAGAAGTACCCTTGAGACTAAAACATGAGTTCAATTTATAGGAGAATGAAGGAGGTTTCAGTTCCATAAAGAGGGGGATAAATTCCTCTCATGAAGGGATTTTAGCTCCAAATACCAAGGGATAATCTCCATTAATGAAGGGATGAATGTTCATGAATGAAAGGATGAAGCTTCACCTGATTATTCTTCTAGAGGCCTCCAATTGGAAGAATATTCGAACAACTGGGCTTCTAGAACTTACTTTTTCTTTTATTTTACCTTTTACGGGGGTCTACATTTTTAATAAGCAAAATGTGCAGGATGTACCGCAGGTTATAGAGCAAGAAACCATGGTATCACAGGTAAGGACTAGAAAAAGTGTAGAGTTAGGCTTTTTAGGGTTTTAGTGAGCTTTTCTCCAATTGCAAGACTTGGTTTAGGAAATTTTAGGGTTTTGGACCTCTAAGGGAGCATAATATGGGTAATGATGAACCCATATAGACAGCTAAATGTCATGGTGACAAATTTTAGTGTAAAAAATTGCCCCCTAAAGCGCTAAGTCTCAAGTAGTTCTGAAGAGTGAAGTGTTTTATCATTTTGAGGATAATTCCTTTTACTATGTCAACCTCGTTAAAAAATGAATCAGTTCATTCTGAGGAAAATTACTTTTACTGTGTCAACCTCGTTAAAAAAATAATCAGTTCATCATGAGGATAATTCCTTTTAGTTTGTCACCCTCATTAAAAAATGAATCAGTTCATTCTGAGGATAATTCCTTTTACTATGTCAACCTTGTTAAAAAATGAATCAGTTCATTACGAGGATGGTTCTTTTCCTGTGTCAACCTCGTTAAAAAATGAAACATGTCTATGAGCATAGTTCCTTTTCTTGTGTCAAGCTTGCTAAAAAATGAAACAAGGTTCCATGAGCATAGTTATTTTCCTGTGTTAAGCTCATTAAAAAATGAAAAAAATCCTCTCCAAGTCAAGTCAAGTCTTTCATCTAATCTCGTAAATGAACCTTCATTCCATCCAGCTATTAGTAACCAGTAGCATACTTAGTTGAATGAAATGAAGCTTGGGAGGCATGCGCTCTAGCAAGTTACGCTTGAGGGGCATTGAAAACCCACTCTCAAGCATAGTTTGCTCTGTTTCAAGCTTGTGTAAAAAAGAAATTACTTTCAAGCATAGTTTTCCTTTATTTCAAGCTTATATAAAAATGAAACCTATCTCGAGTCCATTTCAGTTATTATTTTCAAGACTCATTAAACTCATGAAAATCCCGAGATTATTTTGATATATTTCATTCTCGTAAAACACATGAAAATGCTAAGTTCTTTCTCTCTTTTCCTACTCATAAATTAAATTTAAATTCGACCATTGAGTATACTTTTATCACTTTTTCGGGCTCTTGAAAATTACAAAAAAGCGAAACTATGGAGTTCTATTTTAAGCCCTTTTCAGACTCTCTAAACATGAAAAGATCGTCGAGTACTTGATTATTCTGTTGTGTAACCAACTCAAAAAGAGAAGAAAAGAGATATAAACGCCTTAGAAATGAGCCACTTCGAGGGGGCAACCTCCAATACATTACATAAATGAACAATTCTTGGATGATACAATTCACAAAAACTCCTTTCTATATATAGGAGTCCATGGGGCCATAATGTAATCCTAGTGGGCCACAATGTAATCCTAGCCGACCTAACAATAATAATTTAAGGGCACAATAATAACAAAATGGGGGTTACAAGGGTACAATAATAACAATAAGGGGTTTACACTAACAATAATAAGGGGCTATACTAGTGATATAGGGACCGAACATGCCCCTCTCCTTCAAAAAAAGTGTTGTCCTCAACACTTGAGTAGCTCCGGGTGCTTCTGTATAAAATTCTCATCCTCCCATGTAGAATCTTCAGTGGGTAAGTTCTTCCACTTGATGAGATACTCTGAAATTGATGGATTCCGTAGTTGTCGAGTTCTTGTTTCCATGACCGCTTCTGGTTCCAATATGATTTTTCCTTCCTCATCAAGTTCTGGCAATATTGTTTGAACTGGAAGATTTTCTCCTATAACCTTCTTTAAGCATGAAACATGGAAAACTGGATGTACTCGCAAAGAAGCAGGAAGCTCCAATTTGTATGCCATAGTACCAATCTTTTGCAACAACTTGTAAGGACCATAGTACTTTGGCGATAATTTATTATCCTTCTTTGCTTGCTTGAGGGACATTTGTTTGTATGGTTGTAGCCGTAAAAATACCCAATCTCCTACATCAAAACTTCTCTCGCTACGATGTTGATCTCCCTGTTGTTTCATTCGATTTTGTGCCAAATTCAGGTTATCCTTTAAGAGTTGGAGAACTTCTTGCTGATGCTCGATGTGATCTTCCACTGCTTGAACCTTCGAATTTTCCTTAAAGATGATGTGATGGATGGTGGATGATATCCATAAAGTGCCATAAATGGGGTCATTTTTGCTGCAGTATGGAAGGAAGTGTTATACCACCATTCAGCAAGAGGTAACCACTTGACCCATTGTGTTTGTTTATCAGATACAAAACAACGAAGATATCCTTCCAAACATTTATTTACTATCTCAGCTTGACCATCAGATTGAGGATGATAAGATGAGCTATGAGCTAATTGAGTACCCAAACAAGAAAATAACTCCGTCCAAAATTTCCAGTAAAAATGGGATCTCTGTCGCTCACAATAACCCTTGGGCTTCCATGTAGCTTTTGAATTCTATCCATAAATGTAGTAGCAACCGTACTTGCTTTAAATGGATGAGATAATGCACAAAAGTGTGCATACTTGGTAAGTCTATCAACTACCACCATGATGACACTCTTTCCTTCGGACTTAGGTAAACTTGTGATAAAATCCATTGAAATCTCCTCCCAACATTGACCTGGAATGGATAAAGGCTATAGAAGTCCTGGGGTCTTAATTGTTTCCACTTTATTCTGTTGGCAAACCAAAAATTCCGCCACAAACTTTCGAATATCAGATTTAAGGCCATCCCAAAAAAATTCTTTCTTCACCCTGTGGTAAGTTTTTAAAAATCCCGACACAAATTTTCTAAGGAAGGGTTTGAAAATGGAATTCATCAACCCCTGAAATGTAGAAGGTGCATTGGTAAGGCCAAAAGGCATGACCAAAAATTCATAATGACCCTCATGAGTTCGAAATGTTGTTTTTGGAATATCTTCATTCTTCATTCTAATTTGATGATATCCTGAACGAAGATCCAACTTGGTAAAATAAATTGCTCCATGTAATTCATCCAATAATTCATCAATCACAGGAATCGGGAATTTGTCTTTAATGGTGACCTTATTGATCTCCCTATAATCCAGACACATTCGCCATGATCCATCCTTCTCGTGTACCAATACTACAGGAGCAGAGAAAGAACTTTGACTAGGTTGAATTATACATGCCTCTAACATTTCTGCAATCATACGTTCAATTTCGCTCTTTTGGAAGTAAGGATATCTATAAGGCCTGATGTTTGGAGCAACACTTCCTGGAATCAAATGAATAGCATGATCATGATCATGAATAGGTGGGAGTCCTTTGGGAGTTTCAAACACCTTGGAATGATTGTCCAAGACTTGTTGGAGATCTGCATAAATAGATGATTTTGATGTCGGAACTTCTAGTGAGCATAATTGTGCAATTACGCCTCGTTTTTCTTTCTTTAGAAGATTTTTCATGACATTAGAGCTTATTATCCCTCCCGGCTTCCCTTCAATACCCCGTAATTCGACTTCCTTTCCTTCTGAAAAAAATTTCAAGAAAAGCTCTTGAAAATTAAAAGCTACCGTCCCCAAAGATTGTAACCATTGTACTCCTAGTACAACATCAGCACCTCCCATAGGAATGGCAAGCATTGGACTAGTCAATACATATTCCCCCATGGTTAGCTTGATATTATGGCATTTTCCCGAGCAATTTATAGTTCCTCCATTTGCAACCATCACTTGACATTCTGGTGCTGGGTATAGGAAACAATTTAATTCCTTGGCTACCTTACAATGAATAAAATTATGGGTGCTCCTGAATCAATCAACACTATTACCCTTTTCTTCTTGATATGTCCTTCTATCTTGAGAGTTTGAGGAGTGGTAATTCCTGCCAGTGCATTACATGATATGGTCAGATTCATTTATTCCTCTTCTAGGGCTGGTTCCTGGTGTATATCCTCTTCTTGTTCATTTTCTTCTTCCTCTTCACAATCTATGTAAAATAATTTCTTCTCAGCACACTTATGAACTTTAGTGTATTTGCTATCACAACTGTAGCAAATCCCTTTTGCTCTTTTTTCTTCCAATTGTTGTGGTGTTTACCTTGTAGGTTGTGGAAATCTAGGCATAGAAACACTTCCTTCTTTATAGAATTGAGTGGTAGGCTTCCTTGTCGCCATAATTTTACATTCAACTTTTCTTGCCAACCTAAATGCCTTTTCTAATGAATCAGGTTCTAGAACGCGAACTTCATGTTGTATGTTATCCCTTAAAGTGCTTATGGAGAGATCAATCCTGTGTTCCTCTGGAATATCAGTTACCCTTATATTCAATTTTTGAAATTCCTCAATGTGTTGCCCCACTAAACCCTTTTGTTTGAGATTTATCAATTGGCTAAAGAAGGTGTTGCTCTTTGTATCCTCATAATGTGCTATCATTTATTTCGTAAAAATTGACCAAGTGACAATTTTTTTACGGGAGCAAAGCCATCGATACCATACAAATGTATTTTGTTCTAAATGTAAAGTTGCAATGCGTACCTTTTGTGTGTTTTGCACATTATGGAGATCAAATATTGCTCCATCTGTAGTATCCATGTTACAGGATCCTTTCCATCAAACTTCCTCATATCCATTTTTGGAATATGGTGGTTCTTCCCGCCAACATTAGAGTTTATCAAATCACAATTAACATTGATTTTGTTCTCATCATGAGGTTCTTCTACTATCTTTTCATCATTAGGAAACATTTCTTGTATCAACTTTGTCAAACCTTCGATGTCTGTTTTTAGATCATTCTTCATGTTTTCCATCTTAGCTTCCATGCCAGCTTCCATGCCATCCATCTTAGCTTCCACGCCATCCATATTCTCTTCCATGCCTTTCTTCAAAACTTCCATTTCATTTTTTGTTGCTCTTTGCGAGAGTGAAATTTGTTGCACTTGCTCTTGTAATTTTGATAGATCATGTTGCAATTCTTCATCTTCATGAGTCATTGTAGACCCTTCTGAAGGCTTAATGGGTGTTGAATTATTTTTACGAGGCATATTTTAGAACATAATACTGATATGCCCTTGGAATCAATTCAAATTGATTCTTCAAACAATACTTATGCAATTCGGAAAAGAAATACACACCTTTTTCTTGCTTTTGAGGAGCTCGATATTGAAATTGGATTATCTCTGTAATTGAAAATCTTCGATATCTGAAATTCCGCCCTGTAGTAGCCCTCTGAAACTTCTTTCAAATGCAACAGGTCTGACCTGATTTGGATTCTCCAAGACAAAGTTGTGTCCAATCTCCCACAATGACCTAATTCTGGACTAGTTCAGTAGAGCGAACTTGTACGACTTGCCACGTGTCACTGTTTTGTCCTTTGTCTCTGAAATTGATAGCCAAGAAACTAAAGGCTGTTTTCTTGCGACCAATTTTTACGTAACTCAAATCCAATCCCCAAAGAGAGAGTTATTGAACTTTTCCCACGATCACCTCTTTGAGATGAAATTCAGGAGCCTGAAAAATCACTACCTTCCACAGATCATATCTCCAAAAATATTGCGAACCAAGCTCTGAAATTTTTTGAAGAATTTCCTCAGGATTTCAGCTTTGCACCATATTAATTTCATATTCTGAACCTTCGTAGAAAAACATTTATAGCGCAAATTCCACGATGACCTGTTTAGGAGCCTGAAAAAAGACCTGACTTCCATAGATCATATCTCCGAAAATATTGTGAACCAAACTCTGAAATTTTTTTACAAGCTTCCTCAAGCGTTTGGATTCGCACCCTAAAATTTTCAACTTCTGAAACTTCGTAGAAAACAAGTTATAGCGAAAATTCCACGATGACCTGTTTGGAGCAGCGAAACCCTAGAATCCAAAGCTCTGATACCAAATGTTGTGTAACCAGCTCCAAAAAGAGAAGAAAAGAGATATAAACACCTTAGAAATGAGCCACTTCGAGGGGGAAACCTTCAATACATTACATAAATGAACAATTCTTGGATGATACAATTTACAAAACCTCATTTCTATACATAGGAGTCCATGGGGCCATAATGTAATCCTAGTGGGCCACAATGTAATCCTAGCCGACCTAACAATAATAATTTAAGGGCATAATAATAACAAAATGGGGGTTACAAGGGTACAATAATAACAATAAGGGGGTTACACTAACAATAATAAGGGACTATACTAGTGATATAGGGACCTAACAAGCCATGGAAGACATTTACAAGAATTATGGACATGATATTAAGGACAACTGCATGATCACAATGTTAACAGATAGATATGCACATGGCTATCCATTCTAGTTTTCCAAGGTTATAAAGGTCATGACATAAAATGAAGATGATACAGGTGTTGAAGTACATTGGTATGCCACAAATACACACCCATTTAGTGGTGTGCACAAGATAGAGATGGTAGTTGATAAAAAAATGGCAGAAAGAGAAAAAGAAAAGGTACAAATATAAATCGTTCCCACACAGACTGATTAAAATTGGAGGAAGTTGACATACTTGTTTATGAATTTAGTTTGAAAAAGAGAGTAAATATTCACTTCAGGATGATATAGATTATGAAGAGGTTTCTACTAGAAGAAACAGTTTTGAGATGGGAGTCTGTTGAACCTAGTCGTAGATATAGAAAACTTTTGAAATCTCAAATGGTGGGCATGCATGTTGACTCGGCTGGGGCACTAGTTCATGATAGAGAATAATATGGAACATCTTCATCTACATCTAGTCATTCATTTGAAGATGAAAATTATGATGTTGTGCAAGAACATATGAGTGATTCTAAATAATTATGTAATATAATTTATAAATGATGCTTGCATGATAAATTGAAATAAATATTTTAGCTTCCATATGATATTACATGAAGTTAGGAGTCATTTTTATGTTTGTTAGATTATATGTTTTAATTATGATGAATTCATTTGTTTAGAATATTCACAATTCAAAAATAACTTATAGAAATAATTATAGTCATATAATTTGTTCATAATATCATGATTGAAATATCTTGAAAACTTAATGCTTTTTAATTCTATGAGTGAAAATTTGTCAATTTGTTTGTATCTTTAACATTACGGTTGAAAAAAATTAGAATTTGAGGGATTTTTAGTGTCATGATATTAAATGTTTAACGAAAGAGATGAAAATTGTTGGAATTTTAATGTGTTTAAAATCCCATTAATCTATATTAAACTTCATTACTAAAAAAATGTTGAAATTGTATCCGGAAAATAAAAATGGTATTATAGCAACAACATTAATGTGTTTTTTCCATTTATTTGGCACAAAAAATTTGGTTTTACCAGAATTTTTAAAGAATGTTGAAAATTAGCCCCGAAAAAAATAAAACCTCGTTCTCGAATACAGACTTTTCGTCTTTGGGATTGTTTGGCTATAGTTCTCATTTTTAGTTTATAGTTCCTGTTTCAAATTTTACGTTGTTGAAATCATAACATAGCATATAGGGAAACAAATAACTCTTTTCATTAATATAAATGGAAGGTGTTACAACAATTAATAAATATCGATCTTGTAAAAGAGCTCTTCGAGGCTGAATTGTTTCGTGTTTGTTGCAAAGTCCACCTCTCATCAACCTATTGCGTCGAAAGTTACCTCTCTACAAAAAAAATATAACGGTATAATTATATCCCCAATGACCAACCCCTAGCTTATGGACGGCAACAAATATATAAGTGAGGGGAGTAAGTTGGGAATTCTTATCCAATTACCAAACTAGGTCTTTACATCCACCTTTGATGGGAGGATGGGATCAAAGGGTAAGGGATGGAAACACCAAGGTAGGATGAGATAGGATATGAATATTTTATATGAGGTAAATTGCTGTAATAAATTTTGGAAGCTTCTGGAAGAATAGGCTTCCTAAATTTCACTCTTTTTCTTGAATTTCTAGAACCAATGCAGGTGCAAAGGGGAGCAACCTGTAGGTAATTAACACAAGCCATAATGGAGAAATATATAGGTGAATTTTTTCCTATAGGATGCCACTGAGCATTTGTCCTTAAAATGACTGGAAAAAAAAGTGTTTTTAGGAAAAACATCTGAGATATGGAAGTTTCATGCATAGGAATTTGTGCTATGCTGATGTCAAAACATAAAAGGATGTTGATAGATCCAATTTATAGGCCAACTAACTATATGTGAAAAAATTTCCTATAACACCCACAAATAAAAAAATGGGAATGTACACACCACTCCTTGATCCCTTTCATCCTTGGAACAATATTTGCATGGATTTTTTAGGGTGGTTTCCTTTGTCAAAAATGGGTCATGACTACTTATATGTATTAGTGGATATTTTTAGCAATATGTGTGTATTGATAACACATAAAAAGTATATTATTGTTGAGAAAAATGCTCATATTTTCTTTGAGCATGTACGGATGCATTTTGGACTATCCACATCCATTATCTCAGATCAATATTCTCGACTCTTTGAATAGTTTTGGACAAGGTTGTGGATAATTATGGAAACCAAGCTAAATAGGACTATATATCTCCATCAAGATCCTAAGAGATAGATAGAGGTCATCAACAAGATAATGGTTCATTTTCTCCAAGGGTATTGCAACAATAATTCTAAGTTATTGGATGAACATATACATTATGTTCATGATGCATACAACAAGGGTTTGCAGTCTTCTAATTGAATTTCACCATTTGAGAGTTGCTCTAGATACCTACAAAAATTTTCCTTACATTTACTATTTGGGAAATATGGCGATTCCAATGAATGACGTATTGAAGATAGATATCTCATGTTCATTCAAAGGATCTAAATGATACATGAAGTAGTGCAAGAAATTTTGGAGAAGATTTATGCATAGTATAAGGCATGACATGACAAGAACATGGTTGATCATTGGTTCCAGGTTGGAGATTGGTTATGGCTTCACATCAATAAGGACGTGATTAAGGGAGACATAATCTAAAAAAAAAAAAAAGATATGGTGCATTCACCATCTTGGAAAATATTGGAACAAATGCTTATCATTTTGGTCTACTAGCTTATATGAAAATGCATTTTTTAGTCAACGTAGAGAAATTGAAACTTTATGAAACTTAGATAATCACAGATACAAAGGAGAGTGGTGAAGTTCAATCAGTGGATTATTTTTCTCTAGGGTACTTGGAAAATTTGTGTGAATATATCATCCTAGACAGAGGATGAAGACTTCAAGATGGGTAGATGTGGAGTAACTTCGAGTGGGTTTCAAAGGAATGCATCCTATCAAGACACAATGGATTGAAAAGGAAAAGCTAAGGGATCAATTACCTCACCTACATGTTGATTGATAAATCTTTTAGAGGCTCAAAAGCTCCTTAGTGGGAAGGATTTATCCAAAAGGATCTAAAAAAGCCTCAAAATTTGAAGTCCTCAAATCTCGAAAAAACTCACACCAATTCATAGATATCGTCAAGATTATTTTTATGACATGAATGCCACCTCTATCCAAGTGTGTATGAAAAATTTATGCTCATCATAACTTTTGTGTAAATAGGAAAAAGGAAGGAAGTGACATGCCACATGGCTTGCTAAGGAGGCACCATGTGGCACCCCTCAAGAACACCATGGGGCAACCCTCGAATGCTCCACGTGGCATGATGTGGTGTTTTTTAGGGAATATGATGTGTAATAATGGTGAGACATAAAGAAAATCATCAAGTTTATATTCATTTGTCTTGAAATTTTGCATGGAATCCATTGGTGCAGTAAGAATTGGGATTTGAGCAATATATTTTTCGTTCATCCACATATGTGAGGTATTTCCATGTATTTTCCATTATTTTAATGAGATAATAAATAGGTCTCTCCACTTTGAAGTTGGGCCTGCAAATGTAGCTCACATATTGTGGGTGAACTATGTTAAAATATCTTGATGCATTGCATATATTGTCTCCTTTTGTGTTTCTTCTTCATGGATGTCGCATTTATTATATCTTCATGCTCTTTAAGAAATTGTTGTTTTAACATCACAAAAGGAAAGTCTTAAATCATATGTGGTACTTAAGAAGGAAGACATCCACTCCTACTAGATGCCTCTAGGTTATGAGCCATTAACCTATTCTATTACATGAGAGGAAAATGAGCTCTTAAATAATTAAAAGTAGTTTTACATAGGATTGGAAAGATTTCGTCAGCTAAGATGGTATCCACAAGAATATCAATATCTTATACATAAGTAATATTACAATACTGGGATCATTTTATTTCCGGTAACATCTTGTAATATACTATGTCCATATGAATTATATTTAATTACAAATGTAATAAATTTAAATAATTATTTTCAGTTTTGAAACCATCTCCAAAAATAGAAGAGAAGAGATATCAATGCCTTATAAATAAGCCACTTCGAGGGGGCAACCTCCAATACATTAAATGAATGAACAATTCTTAGATGATACAAATTACAAGACCTCCTTCCTATATATAGGCATCCATGGGGCCACAATGTAATCCTAGCCGACCTAACAATAATAATTTAAGGGCACAATAATAATAACATGGGGGTTACAGGGGTACAATAATAACAATAATGGTGTTACACTAACAACAATAAGGGACTATACTAGTAATATAGGGACCTAAAATGCCCCTTTCCTTCAAAAAAGTTTTGTCCTCAACGCTTGAGTAGCTTTGGGTCCTTCCGTATAAAATTATCATCCTCCCATGTAGAATCTCTAGTGGGTAAGTTCTTCCACTTGATGAGTTACTCTGAAATTGATTGATTTCATAGTTGTCGAGTTCTTGTTTTCGTGATAACTTCAGGTTCCAATATGATTTTTCCTTCCTTATCAAGTTCTGGCAATATTGTTTGAACTGGAAGATTTTCACCTATAACCTTCTTTAAGCATGAAACATGGAAAACTGGATGCAGTCGTGAAGAAGAAGGAAGCTCCAATGTGTATGCCATAGTACCAATATTTTGCAACACCTTGTAAGGACCATAGTACTTTCGCGATAATTTATTATCCTTCTTAGCTTTCTTGAGGGACATTTGTTTGTGTGGTTGTAGCCGTAAAAATACCCAGTCTCCTACATCAAAACTTCTCTCGCTGCAATGTTGATCTGCCTATTGTTTCATTCGATTTTGTGCCAAATTCAGGTTATGCTTTAAGAGTTGGAGAACTTCTTGTTGATTCTCGATGTGATCTTACACTGCTTGAACTTTCGAATTTTCTCTTAAATATGATGTGATGGATGGTGGATGATATCCATAAAGTACCATAAATGGGGTCATTTTTGCTGCAGTATGGAAGGAAGTGTTATACCACCATTAAGCGAGAGGTAACCACTTGACCCATTGTGCCTGTTTATCAGATACAAAACAATGAATATATCCTTCCAAACATTTATTTACTATCTCAATTTTACCATCGAATTGAGGATGATAAGATGATCTATGAGCTAATTGAGTACACAAACAAGAAAATAAATTCGTCTAAAAATTTCCAGTAAAAATGGGATCTTTGTCGCTCACAATAACCCTTGGGTTTCCATGTATATTTTGAATTGTGTCCATAAATGTATAGCAACTGTACTTGCTTTAAATGGATGAGATAATGCACAAAAGTGTGCATACTTGATAATTCTATCAAATACCACCATGATGACACTCTTTCCTTCAGACTTAGGTAAACCTGTGGTAAAATCCATTGAAATCTTTTCCCAATGTTGACTTGGAATGGATAAAGGTTGTAGAAGACCTGGGGTCTTAATTGTCTCAACTTTATTCTGCTGGAAAACCAAACATTCCGCCACAAAATTTTGAATATCAGATTTAAGGCCATCCCAAAAAAATTCTTTCTTCACCCTGTGGTAAGTTTTTAAGAATCCTGAGTGTCTTTCGAAAGGAGAAGCGTGCAATTCCAAAATATTATTTTGTTTTAATTTGGAATTCCTACAAAGATATAAGTGATATTTGTACCATAAGGAATCATTTTTCCAACTAAATGTATCAGATGTACTAGGATCTTGCTACAACTTTTGAATGATTATCCACACTTCTTTGTCCTTCTTCCATTCATCTCTTGCTTTGGTTATCCAATCTAGTTGGATAATAGAAATGACACAAAGAAATGCTTCCACCTCTTCATTCTTTCTTGAGAGTGCATCTACAACAACATTTAGCTTCCCTTTTTTGTAGATTATTTCAAAGTCATAACCCAACATCTTTGTGACCCATTTTTGCTGCTCTTCTGAAGATAATCTTTGTTCCAAAAAGTTTTTGAGACTCTCATGATCATTTTTTACATTGAAGTGTCTTCCTATTAGGTAAGTTCGCCATTTCTTTAGTGCATGCATAATTGCTAACATTTCCTTCTCATAAAATAGGTTTCTATAAATAATTTCCTTTTATTGGATGACTTTCAAAAGCAATGGGTCTTCCTTCTTGCATTGAAATAGCACCAATTCCATTTCGTGAGGCATCACGTTCCACAATAAAGGTTTTTGTGAACTCTGGTATAACTAAGACCGGTGTTAGGCACATTGCCTCTTTAAGATGTTCAAAGGCCTTAGTTGCTTCAGGAGTCCATTAAAATGCATCTTTTTCAATAATGTTGTTAGAGGTGCTACTATTATCCCATAATTCTTAACAAAATTGTGATAATACCCTGTTAACCCGAGAAATCCTCGCAACTGCTTTATGGTTGTGGGGACTTTCCATTCCTTAATGGCTTTAATTTTGTTAGAGTCTACCTTAACACCCTTGTGAGATACAATATGACCCAGATATTCCACCTCTTGTACTCCAAAGAAACATTTGGATTTTTTTTCATATAATTTTTTCTCCTGCAATAGTTTGAGCACCCTGTCAACATGTTGAACATGATCCTTCCAAGACGTGTTGTAGATTATTATATCATCAAAAAATACTAGCACAAATTTTCTAAGGAAGGGTTTGAAAATGGAATTCAACAACCCTTGAAATGTAGAAGGTGCATTGGTAAGGCCAAAAGACATGATCGAAAATTCATAATGACCCTCATGAGTTCGAAATGTTGTTTTCAAAATATCTTCAGTCTTCATTCTAATTTGATGATATCCTGAACGAAGATCCAACTTGGTAAAATACATTGCTCCATGTAATTCATCCAATAATTCATCAATCACAGGAATGGTAAATTTATCTTTAATGGTGAGCTTATTGAGCTCCCTATAATCTAGACACATGTGCCATGATCCGTCCTTCTTGTGTACCAATACTACAGGAGTATAGAAAGAACTTTGACTAGGTTGAATTATACCTGCCTCTAACATTTCTACAATCATATGTTAAATTTCTCTCTTTTGGACATAAGGATATCTATAAGGCCTGATGTTTGGAGGAGAACTTCCTGGAATCAAATGAATAGCATGGTCATGATCATGAATAGGTGGGAGTCCTTTGGGAGTTTCAAATTCCTTCGAATGATTGTCCAAGACTTATTGGAGATCTATATAAATAGATGATTTTGATGTTCGAACTTCTAGTGAGCATAATTGTGAAATTACGCCTTGTTGTTCTTTCTTTAGAAGCTTTGTCATGACATTAGAGCTTATTATCTTTCCCGTCCTCCCTGCAATACCCCATAATTTGACTTCCTTTCCTTCTGAAAAAAAATTCAAGAAAAGCTCTTGAAAATTAAAAACTATTGTCCCCAAAGATTGTATCCATTGTACTCCTAGTACAGCATCCGAACCTCCCATAGGAATGGAAAGCATTGGACTATTCCATACATATTCCCGCATGGTTAGCTTGATATTATGGCATTTTCCAGAGAAATTTATATTTCCTCCATTTGCAGCCATCACTTGACATTCTGGTGCTGGGTATAGGAAACAATTCAATTCCTTGGCTACCTTATAATGAGAAAAATTATGGGTACTACCTGAATCAAGCAACACTATTACCTTTTTTTTCTTGAAATGTCCTTCTACCTTGAGAGTTTGAGGAGTGGTAATTCCTACCAATGCATTACATGATATAGTTGGACTCATTTATTCCTTTTCTAGGGCTGTTTCCTAGTGTATATCCTCTTCTTTTGAAGATTCTTGTTCATTTTCTTCTTCCTCTTCACAATCTATGTAAAATAATTTCTTCTCAGCACACTTACGACCTTTAGTGTATTTGCTATCACAACTGTAGTAAAGCCCTTTTTCTCTTTTTTCTTCCAATTCTTGTGGTGTTAACCTTGTAGGTTATGGAAATCTAGGAGTAGAAACACTTCCATCTTTATAGAAGTGAGTTGTAGGCTTCCTTGTTTCCATAATTTTACATTCAATTTTTCTTGTCAACCTGAATGCCTTCTCCAGTGAATCAGGTTCCAAAACGCAAACTTCATGTTGGATGTTATCCTTTAAAGTACCTATGAAGATATCAATCTTGTGCTCCTCTAGAATATCAGTTACCCTTATATTCAATTTTTGGAAGTTCTCAATGTGCTCCCCCACTGAACACTTTTGTTTGAGATTTATCAAATGGCTAAAGAAAGTGTTTCTCTTTGTATCCTCATAATGTGCTATCATTTCCTCTTTAAAAATTGACCAAGTGACAATTTTTTTATGGGAGCAAAGCCATCGATACCATAAAAATGTATTTTGTTCTAATTGTAAAGTTGCAATGCATACCTTTTGTGTGTCTTTCACATTATTGAGATCAAAATATTGCTCCATATGTAGTATCCATGTTACAGGATCCTTTCCATAAAACTTATTCATATCCATTTTGGGAACATGGTGGTTCTTCCCTCCAACATTAGAGTTTATTAAATCACGATTACCATTTATTTTGTTCTCATCATGAGTTTTATCTAATATATTTTCACCATTAGGAAACATTTCTTGTATCAACTTTGTCAAACCTTCCATGTATGCTTTTAGATAATTCTTCATGTTTTCCATCTTAGCTTCCGTGTCATCCATCTTAGATTCCATGTCAGCTTCCATGTCATCCATCTTAGCTTACATGAATTCTTCAAATCATCCATCTTGGATTCCACGCATTTCTTCAAACCAACCATCTTAGTTTCCACGCATTTCTGCAAAACTTCCATGTCATTTTTTGTTTCTCTTTGCGAGAGAGAAATTTGTTGCACTTTCTCTTGTAATTTTTATATGTCATGTTGCCATTCTTCGTCTTCATGAGTCATAGTAGAGCCTTATAAAGGCTTAATGGGTGTTGAATTATTTTTAGGGACCATTTTAGAATCCAATACTGATATCTATTCTACAATATTCCCTTGGAATCAATTCAAATTGATTTTTCAAACAAGACTTATTCAATTCGGAAAAAAAATACACACATTTTACATGCTTTTGAGTAGCTCCATATTGAAATTGACTTATCTCTATACTTGCAGATCCTCAATAACTGAAATTCGGCCCTGTAGTATTCCTCTGAAGCTTCTTTCAAATGCCATAGGTCTGACTTGATTTGGATTCTTCAGGACAAAGTTATTTCTAATCTCCCACAATGACCTAATTATGGACTGGTTCAGTAGAGAAAACTTGTACGAATTGCCACGTGTCACTGTTGGCTCCTTTGGCTTTGATATTTATAGATAGGAAACTACAGTCTGTGTACTTCTAGACACTTTTTATAGAATTCCAATCTGATGCCCAGAGAGAGAGCTATAAAGATTTTCCCATGATTACCTCTTTGAGATGAAATTCAGGAGCCTGAAAAAGACCTAACTTCCACAGATCATATCTCCGAAAATTTTACGAACCAAGCTCTGAAAGTTTGCAACGATGTTCCTCGGGATTTCGACTTCGTACTCTAAACATTTCAGCTTCTGAACCTTCATAGAAAAAGAGTTATAGCGAAAATTCCACAATGACCTGTTTGGAGCAGCGAAACCCTAGAATCCAAAGCTTTGATACCAAATGTTGTGAAACCAGCTCCAAAAATAGAAGAAAAGAGATATCAACGCCTTAGAAATAACCCACTTCTAGGGGGAAACCTCCAATACATTACATGAATGAAAAATTCTTGGATGATACAAATTACAAAACCTCCTTTCTATATATAGGAGTCCATGGAGCCACAATGTAATCCTAGTTGAGCTAACAATATAATTCAAGGGCACAATAATAATAATATGGGGGTTACAGGGGTACAATAATAACAATAAGGGGGTTACACTAACAACAATAAGGGACTATACTAGTAATATAGGGACCTAAAATTTTCCTTCTAATTGTAACATGCATATTATTTCTACTATACATTATTCCTACATGATTCCTAATTTATCTAGTAAAATTATTATCAAATTTCCTCGAATTTTTAAATAGGGTTAGACAATTTATTTTACATCCAAGTCAGATTTTTGTTTGTGTTAATGTTTTGAAAAGTGGCTTTATATATTTACAATTAAAAGTCTAAATTATGCATTTATTTCTCATAGAATATAATGTCTCCGTCCATCTTATTCCATACTTCTTTTCGAAAAAAAATCATTATTTCTATTTAGAGAATAAATATAAATTACACTTTCCACATGCATATGACATTTATAAATATCAAATTATATCAATTAATATTTCATTTCTATACTAGTGAAAATATAAATTAATTATGTCATCCTATTGGAAAAAGGTTTCATATTTATTTATCATAATTTAATAAATGGATGGATTCATGATGTCAATAAGAACCTCTTAATCAACAAACCCTAGAGAATAGAACAACTGCATTAGCTTAAAAATTAATTAGCCTAAAAAGAAGGATAGCGAGAGCATGAAATACAAAAAAAATAACCTCGTTTGATTTCAATGGGGTATCATATTATGATGACAAACTAACCTTTATATATCACTACAATACTTGCACTCATATGAAAAGAAATATTAAATAGATCCTACATGTAGACGAAAGGATAAAAAAATGCAACTAAATACTTAGGAAATAAACAAAGTTGGAAATTGGGAGAGAGCCTTATGATTGAGACATTAGTCTATACTCTATTTAAATAGTGTGTCTTCCCTCCTTAAGGAGGTTTCCTATAATGGTATGTATGTTCTCCTTGGGGAGGATGTCATGAGATGTGTGTATGTTCTCATTGGGAGGATGGCATGCTATCAATCTCATTTGTGATGATAAATGTTCATACTGCATCATTCTCAATAATGTTTTAAATGGTGTGTCTTCCCTCCTTAAGGAGATTTCCTATAATATTGTGTATGTTCTCTTTGGAAAGGATGCCATGAGATGTGTGTATGTTCTCCTTGGGAGGATAGCATGCTATCAATCTCATTTGGCATGCTATCAATCTCATTTATGATGATAAATGTTCATATTGCATCATTCTCAATAATGTTGTTTAGAAAATTTACCCATTTTGTCAACCTTCCTTCCATTATAGATTAAGAATTCCATTCTAGATTAAGAATGCCATATCAAATAGTTCTTAAAAGTGCTAAGTCAAGCAACAATGAAATGAAATAACGAGAATATTGGATTGTTGTGAAAGTGTAAGATATTTGAGTGACATGATCTATGTGATATAACCATGATAGCTTTAGAGACTATAAGTTTGGAATTTTTCTCTGTACATGTAGCATAAGGGCAAATTGAGGATAGCAAAGGATAGAGCCCAATCATTGTGTACTGAAAGCCAAAAGAGTATATAGAGAAAGAGATAAGAATAATAAAGTCATTGGATGTGTATTTAGGCTCATGAAGGGCTCGTGTGAATCTACCTTACCATGTAAGAATGAAGTTGCTTTATTTATCTCTTTAGAATCCGAATTACTGGTGTAGAATGTGTGAAACCCTAGCAAATATAGAAAAATCATGACCACCCTGATGAACCTAAATGCTAGGGGTGATGAACCTACAAAAGAGGTCAACGACTCCTACACTAGCGACAGGATATATAATGTGTTCTCATCTATCTTGACTTGTATAATCCCGAGCATTTCGACCAAGTCGTGCAACTGCACAACAGGTCCAAAAAAAGTTTGAATGATGAAAAGGTTGCTTAAGAGAATGTCGGACACGTCGTGGTGGAGGTGAGGTCGTTTGGAAAAAGTAGCACAGTGAAAGAATAATAATGATGGTCAGATCCCGAAATATAATGAGTCTGGGGAATCTAGATATTGGGGAAATCCAGCTGGCAGTCAACCATATAAAGTAAGGATAGAGGACAAAAAAATGGACAGGGAAAGGTTGACTGCCTCCCTGCAAACAACTAAAAGGGTTCAACTCCATATCAATGTTATTGCGAGTGACCTTACTATATCCTACAAAAAATAAAAATTGTGGTCCAAGTAGAACACAAATTAGTTACCGGCTCTTGGTCCAAGGGCTATGTGTAGGCTATTTGGAAGGGAGGATCGTCAAATAGAGCGATTAGAAGACACACGGCACAACACATAGAATCATATAAAACTTTATTGCAGAATGGACGACACTCATGACAAGTAATTCTCCAAGAGTTTAAGCGATTATCCTCTAGATACCCCTCTGGAAGAAGTGGTATGGAAGTAAATTGGCCCATTCCTAGAAAGTTGTCTGAAGGCAACACCAACGTCTACCATATAATAAAGGGAAAATATAAAGTACCATCATGTACATTAATAGTGAACAAGATAGGAAGGTAGTGAGCCAATGATTAACTTATCTATGAATGATGTTCTCATAAAAATATTGAATAAATAAAAGTGAATAAAAGTGATCATGTACCATCAAAATTCAGCTGTCTAACAGTAAGTGCGACTGAGAACAAAGATGTTGTGTGACCGATCCTTTACCATGAAAATGATTTTCCTTGTCGTATAGCCCTTAGGGATTGCAGAAGTGAAATACCACATTTTTCAGGGAAATGCAAAGTCTCATAATGCTGGCGACCCTGGAGTGGGGTGCAAGATGCTTGAATTGTGTTACAAGGACGACAAAACCACGATGAGCATCTGCCCTTAGAAATGGAAAGATCACTGTCGACTACACTGTCCTTACGTTTGCCAGAGAATGGATGATCACATCATAGAGTGTTATTGGACCGTGCTACCAAAAGGCCTAGTTATACTCATAGTGAGAAGGCATTGAGCTAGCTGAAAACACCGAGGGGGTGGTGGATATGCATAGGGACATGCTATTGATGAGAAGTAAACTTCAAAGGGTACTCAAAAAGGCATGAAGTTCTGTACTTAACAATGGCTGAAAAAATACCTTTAGAATCACCTGAAATCTAAGAAAAATATCTGATGCATGGAGAATGTTTGGTGGGGAATGGGCTTGGTTCCTCGCATAATTGTCGTGGAGAGAACACATTGTGTATGCCGCTGGGTAATTGCATTTAAAGGCGAAAGGACAATCGTTATCATCTCTGTCTGTTTCCAAGGAAGCACAGTGAGCCATAACAAGGTCAATTGTCTAGCTGCTGATATTTGGTGGCAGAGGATGTGGAAATGGTGTTAAACAGATAATAAAGGTCCTAGCTAAACTATGAGTATCTCATATATGTTGTTTGAGGATGTAGTTCCTAGCTAAACTATGAGTAGTGGTTTGAGGGATGTTGCATATGTTTAAGGGAGGAGGTTGCTAGCTTTCTATCAAAATGTACTTTTAAAAATAATGTGACCTAGAGAGACAGTTCCTAATAGATGTGATTTGCCAACTGTTGCATATATGTGATTTTGCATGTGAGAAAGCTGCTAGTTCCTTCAAAATTTACTTTTAAAAAATAGTAATGCTAGAGGGGGCAGTTCACAACGGGAAACGCTTAGCGAAGGAAATGCAATGAACAGGGATCTATGCTTATAGTTGGCGGTAATGTGGCATTAAAGAAATGAATAGGTCAAACTGCTTTAAAGTTGTGCAGCTGCATAAGTGGTCACCGCCCCAGTAATAGAGTAAATGTTTGTTGTGGAGTAACGGGTAAAGAAGAAACAACGGATTCAATGGTTTGGGTTAAGGGTACTGGTGTTACGGCTTGCATCAGATCAAAGGTTGTAGAACGAGCGGAACAGTATATTCGCCGGGAAGAGGAGGAGGAGGGCGCTATTGCGAAGGACAGGCTTCTCCTCATAGGGATAAAAGCAGGGACTATGTCATGGAAGGTATGTGGATGGTAAGGTTGACTAAAGAACATCGAAGTGAATAGTATTATTGAGTAATCTTTATCAGATATCTATATCTTAAGAATATAGAAATCCCTTGCATGAAATGTTTCAAATTTACAAATAAATTGTTTTTATGGAGAAAACGGATTCTAAATAATTTATTATAAATTTAAAAATTTCTGTTTATTTTTAAATATTAAAATTCTTCTTTTATGTTAAGTTGTCTTTAATAAAATAATATACATGTATTACTTACATTTTCATAATTTCAAGTATTATAATTAGCACAACTACATTTACTAATATGGTTGATATGAGCTGATAATAGATTTACAACAATATTTGCCAATGTGGTTGACATAGGTCAATAGACTTATATCCACCACCCACCACATTAATAACTATTGAATGTCTTATATTAAAGCCTAACTATTTCTAATTGTTAATAATTATATAAATAATAATAACCATAGCATTTTATATTTATATAATTATACTTGTTAACATTATTTGGTATATTAATATAATATTAATTGTTACATTAAATTTTACTAATATTTTCATAGTATATTTAAAACTTTAATATAGTCCAGATGTAACATAATAAGAACATTTAGTTATTATTAATAATAAGTATTTTATCATAATAATTAATATATATTTATAAGTATAATTTCCAATATATTTTAAATATTTACTAAGGGTATATTAATAATATTAACTATATTCATACTATATATTAAACTAAAATATGTTATACTAATATGTGGATATATATATATATATATATATTAATAGTTAATACTCAAACTATAATATAATTCAAATATAACATAACAATAATATTTTATTGTTATTTATAATAAGTATATATCTTTTGCCAATATTGTCAATAATTTTTATATAATTATTAATATATCTGTTAATATTTTTCATATATTTACTTTAACTAGATTAAGAATATCAACTAAGCATGTGATTAATAATATTATTAACCGAAACCGCTAATAAATCTAAGAGTTTAATACTATAAATCTAATCAATTAGTAAATCCTCTTGATAAAGATTATAAACATAAAGGATCAACAAACCAAAGGAATCAAATTAAAAACACCTCGGATTAATAAATCCTAGGAAGTATCATTTTAAACCCAAGGGATTATTTATATTATAAACCCAATGAATTAGCAAAGCCAAGGGATAACTATGAATATTATAAACCCAACAAGTTAATAAAGTGAAGGGATAAACATTATGAAACTAATTGATTAATATTAAACATTAGGACTAATATTTAACCCTCAATATTAGGGTTTAATAAATATAAGAGATTAATATTAACAACCCAAAGAATTAGAAAACTTAAGGGATTAATGTTATAAACCCAATGGATCAACAAATGGATGGGATTGTTAGTATTATAAAGAAAATGATCAATAAACCCAAGGGATTGTTAATATTATAAACCTAACATATCGATATTATACATACAAATAATTAATAAAACAAAGATATTAAAAAATACAAGGAAAAAATAAACCCAACAAACCAATATTAAAAACCCAAACTATTAATAAAGCCTAAGAATTAATATTTTAAACTCAAGGGATTAACAAAACCAATGGATTATTGATATTATAAACCCAAGGAACTAATGAACCCTAAAATAAACATATATGACCATGACTCATTTTCATATTGAGACAACCTTTGTCGCAATGTGATGGTCCACCATGGTTGATTTTCATATTGAAAAAATATTTGTCAAAATATGACATTGGACCATGGTTGACCATATAAACAGAAGGGATTTGTATTAAATCAAAGGGTTAGTATTATAAAAACTATGGATAATTTATATGTTATGAATATGAACCTTAAATCAATAAACCTAATGGATTTATATTACAAACCCAAGGAAATAATAAACACAAGGGATTAATAGTAAAAAAATTTGGGTTTATAAACCCAAGGGAAAACTCTAAGTGATTAATAGTATAAACCCTAAGTATATAAACCTGTAGATAAGCACTATAAACGAGGAAATAAATATGGTTGACAATGGTTGATTTAAGCATTGAGAAAATCTTTGTAACAATGCGACATTGGACCAAGGATGACCATGGTTGGCCATGTTTTATTGTCATATTGAGACAATATTTTTCACAATGTGACATTCAACCATGATATATCATGATCGACCATGGTTGATGATTGATGGAAATGGTTGACAATGGTTAATTTTCATATTGATACAATCTTTGCCCTAATGTGACGTTGGGCCATGGTTCATATTTATATTTGTCCTAATCTTTGTCACAATCTGACATTTGACCATCTTTCAGAATGGTTCATTATCATAGTGAAACAATATTTGTCACATTGTCAGATTGGACCATGGTTGACCATGGTTGAACAAGACTCTAAACACATCAAATTTATATTAAAATATAGGATTAATATTATAAACCCAATGAATAATATTATACCCTAGGAAATTGAACCCTTAGATAAATAAACACAATAAATTGATTTTCCAGCCAAAGAGATTTATAAACTTAAGGGTTTACCATCATTATAAACCTAAGGGATTTATATTGCATCCAAGGATTAATATCATATATCCTAGGAATGTGAACACTTGGATCAATAAAACACAAGCGATTGATATTATAAATGCAAGGTAGTAATAAACCCAACGGATAATTACTAAAAATCCCAAGAGATTATAAACCCAAGGGAATAATATTAACCCCAATGGATTAATATTATAAACCTAAGTTGTTTAAACCCCAAGATAAATACTTTGAATCAAAAAATAAACAGCATCAACCATCCTTAACCATCGTTGATTTTCATATTGAAACAATATTTGTTACAATGAAATGTTGGACTATGGTTTACCATGATTCTCCATGGTTGATTATGGTTTTCATATCAAGACAGTATTTGTTATAACATACCATTCAACAAAGCTCACGATTCTTGGTTTTAAAAATGAGACAATATACGTCATTTTAAATATTTTAAACCCCTTAAGGCCTAAAGCCCTAGCATCAACATTATAAACACAAATGATACAATAATACAAAACAATAATAATAAGCATAAACCACAATCAATATAGGAACCACATTGCAAACCATTAAGACATCAACACAAAAAATTAATACGAATACATTAATAGTAATACACTATAAACCATTAAAACATTATAAACCATCAACATGTTAATAATAACACATTTATATGAATACATTATAAACAATTAATAAATTTTAAAGCATAAATACATTAATATATTAATAGTATAAATATTAAGAATATTGATATAAACAAGCAGAAAATGAAGGCCCAACATTAATGTTATAAACCTCAATAATATTTTGATTTATGAAAGGCATCAACATAACAAAGGGACCCATGCAAAAACACCAAAACAATTACAAATCCAAGAGAAAAAAAAAATAGAATAATAACACGTCCATTGGAGCAAAGGGACATAAATGAAAAAAATTGAGCAATATGAACTTTGAGAGAACACAAAGTAGGAACACAAATGGAAAAAAACACATCTAAATTGCACACATTGGTTTTAAAGAAGAACAACATGATACAACATTTTAGGAGCAGAGACATACAATTTTCTACATAACAACAATAATGAGAAAAAAATTCAATGTCATCAACATTGCAACCAGAGAAAGAACATTGAAATTAACATATATTTTTTGTTTACTTTACATAAAATAATTCCATGAAAAAATTTAACTTGAAACACTCCATCAAAAGTCATTTATCAAATAACCTCTTCCAAAACACAACCAAGCTGATGACAAAAGAAGCGCCAATTCAAATCAGCAGGATAGTTATCATGATAAATAATTATTTCCAACCAATCCCTTCTTGTTTTCATCCCAAAATCCCTCTCATGCACATGCAACGAGTATTCTACGTCCGTTTCCATGTTATCACACGAAGATGCTCCTCAAGGAAAGTAGTATGGAACCCAGGTTTTATATCAAATTTGTTCAGAAGATATGAACGAAATCTTACCGTTGCAACAATTTTTTGCATCGCTTTGGCATAATAGCTCACATCATTATTATCCATATCTGCATCTGAAGGAAAAAATGATAAAATAGAAATTAATACACACACGCACAAACACCTAAGCATACACATATATAGATATATATACATAAAAAAAACCCAATTTTAGTAATGCTAAGAAAATTAATCTTATAAACCTCATGCTATAAGATAATCTAATACTACATGAACCGAATGATATAAAAATTTCTTCAAATATAAACCTCGTTAGAAATACATATTGTACAGATGAAATGAGTGATACGAGACTTATTACAATAACCAACAGACATTCACAACTTTGTAAAATCAATGTTTAAAACCAAATATATTGATGTTAGTAGCCTATATTTGTATTTAAATTAATGTTAATGTTTATATTAATATTTTTTTAATATTAATATCAATGTTTTTTTCGATATATATATTCAAATTAAACTCATTTTTATTAATATTAAAAAACTTAATCTTATAAACCTCATTTTACAAAATAACCTAATGCTACATGAACCAAATGGTATAAAAATATCTACAAATATAAACCTCATGTCATTGAACCTATAAACCTAAATTTATTAAACCTAACCTTCAATCAAAATATCTACATCGATGTTTAATGGCTAGAAGAGTAGGCGACCCCATAGCGGACGTCTCGGCTCTTGTTGAGGCATAAGTTAATTGCTATTGTGCGCGGCTTGCGGGCTGTTGCACCTAGACTAGGTTTATAGTGGTAGCCAGTTGGATTTGAACCCGGGCCTTGCTCAGGAAACTCTCACCAGTTACCGATTGTCCTAGATCTAAAAAAAAAAATATTAATGTATATACACATTATTTGTTTAATATCAATGTTAAACATCATTAATATTAATAGAAATATTAGTATTAATTAACATGCGTATTAATAGACATAATAATTAGCAATATTAATATTGGTAATTTTTGGTATGGTGGCAACATTTTTCATTAATATTAGATATCATTGGTAATATTAATGTTAGCATCATTTAGCTCATGATTTTGTATTTCATGATATAATATGAATTCACAATATTAATATCAATGTGAACCAATTATAAAAATGTTTTTTAATGATTAGTTCATATAAATAGTTGTTTATGTCTTAATGGTTTATTGTAAACAAAAGTACAATAGCCACTTTAAAAAAAATTAAATTGAACAATATGAAAAACAATGTAAACAACTTTCTCAAATATTACTATGAATATGATGAATGTATTCATGTTATTAATATATGGAAATCATTATTATATTAAAAGTCAATAAAGAGGACAATAAAAGTAGTTCAGAAAACATTCTATAGATAAGTCACAATATTATTAGTCGCTTGCCATAGCGATATGAACTTCAATAGATACTCTAGTTTCCTCCTAATTGTAATATATGCACTATCTTTCATATTTCCATACTGCTGAAAAGAGAAAGGAAGTGAAATGCTTAAACCATATATTTATTTCACTCTTGATATTGTTGTGAAGTTTCGGCCTTGGTGCTCTTTATTCCTCATATCAATTGATTCACATTGTAAATTCAATCCGTGTAACTTGTGGCTTGTAAGGTCCCATGCCATCTTCAAAGGATTTTTTTTTCAATTTCCTCTTATCACTAGTGTGATAGTTACAATGTTTGAATTACTTGAATCAAATGGAACACCAAAATACATATCAAAAACAACAATTACGAGCATTGGAAGCTAAGCTGGCTTAGAGGTAGGCATATAAAATATAACCTTCAGATAACCAAGTGAACCATTCTCCAAGCTCGCTTCAACCCACAAATTACATGTCAACATAACACATTGATGACGACACAATAAATATTCACGGTCCAATTGATCATCATCAACACCAATGATTTATGAACTCCTTAAATATTGAGAAATACATTGTCCAATTGGATAATTTAATGATTTTAGCATATGTGTGTTATGAAAGGATACCAAATTATTCGTTGAAAACATGTGAAGTACTACATTAAATAAATCCCTTTCTCTAGGATGCAACCTCATATCTTCCCGGGACATAAGAAACTCCAAATATTCAATAAAAGGTTCTACAATTGTTATGTTATTGAGGACCCCATGAAAGCAAGACTGTTTCTCATTATTCCCTTGTTGGTTAAAGATTGTGTCAAGAGTGACAACAATGTTGAACTTTTCACACAAGACTTTCCCTATTGTGGTTCCTGCATAAAAAGGCTTATGTATCACACAAGGTAGCTAACCAAGGTCACCCACAAGGATCATGGATATGCCACCAAAAGGAAAATTATTTCTTTCTAAAAATACTTCTCGTAATCGAGCATCTATTTGCATGAATAAACTTTATCCTAGAAATATAATTTCATCAATTAATATATATTGAATATGCCTCATTTCTTATTGGAATACTAGTAGTGATTTCCCCTGTAGTGGTTTCATATTTTTAATTGGAATTTTTAGAGTCGAGTGTATTTTTTTCCATGTATATTAAAAGCATCTATTCTTTTTGGGCCAAGAAGAATGAAAGGAATTCTTCGATTAATTGACAAATTAAAAAGAGCTTCAAAAATACAATGGATAAGGAAATAATTCCTACTACTTATAGTGCATGGAACAATCATAGGAAGAGCTTCACAACTCTCATATTCATCAAAGTGTCTTAAAATGATTTGAAAAGAAAGTCATTATTTTTCTGCCAATGAATCTAGAGATTCAAATGTTCTATTTGAAAGGTCAAAAATATCACCCCTTGATTTTCCATTCATTATAAAAGTAATAACTTCTTCTGTAACATCATCAAAAATATTTATACGTTGTGAGGCAATGTATATACCAAATTCCCTTCGACCAAGGTTGTGAATACAACAACATTCACATGAGTTGGTGGAAACAAGTGAGAGAAAATCTGTCATTCTTTAAAATCATCTTCAATATTTATTTCCTTGTTACAAAAATAGCCATCTTCTTCACCTTTAATTGATGGATTTCAATCAACATGCCATGCTAAATATCAGAAATTTCTTCACACCATCTGCATATAGAAAGTAAACTTTAATTATTTATGTTCATATCTACCCCTAAATGTGACACATTTATCAGAATAATTATCATATTGAATCAAGAATCATTCCTAATGTTTTTCTGAGATATTCAAAGGAATCACGTGAAATTTGGTTTGTAAATATGTCTGCAAGGTTTTCCTTTGAAGGAACATACTCCATTTTGAAGTTCTGTTCTAGAACCTGCTCTCTCAAAAAATGATATTTGATTGAAATTTGTTTGGTTTTTGAGTGCATGATAGGATTTTTGGAGATACTTATGGCACTAGTATTGTCACAGAGAATAGGTACAGGTTGAGGAAAAGTGACTTGATAGTCTTTGTATTACAACCCCGGGTTAAAAATCTATGTAGTAAAGTTAAAAAAGGAAAAATTTATAATATCAAGGTCTTCAGACACGTATTCCAAGCTAAAGGATGGAAAAACATCCTAGTGGGTGTCACTTTTGGTTTATTATGGCTAAGGAAATTGGAAAATGCAATGAAAAAGGCTTTGGAAAGGAAAATTGGCATTTATTGGCATTTTTTTTTATGAAAATAATGGAAAATAAGAGAAAATGAAGGTGAAAGGTCAGATATTTACATGAGGAAAAAATTTAACGAAAACAGAGGATATTGAAGAAAATAGAGGCCTCAATGTTAAAAATGCTTCTAGACTAATGAGTTCATGGCTTTTTTGAGTGTCAAGGATTTTATGAATTTTATATTGGAGCTCTCTCCATTCTCTCTCTCTCTCTCTCTCTCTCTCTCTCTCTCTCATACTCTTAGACACACAAAGTTTCCTTGAATCACTCTTGGAGGAGTGTGGCTTACCTGGATTTGGAGAATGAAGGGAAAGGAAAAGAAGGAAAGTGCAAGGGGAAAACAAGATAAACAACTATAATGTATTTTCTTTGCAAGTATCAAGTTGCATGTATGGTTTCCTTGCTAGTTTTGGCACACATGTGGAAATTTGGTTACGATATTTCATTGGCATGGAGGATTTCCTTGATTGATAGGTTTCTCCTAGCCTTTCCATTTACTAGATAGCCATGGAATTATGGGTTTTCTATTTTTTTTTCTAATTGGCGCTCACGTACTTATGGTTGTGGGTTGATTTACTAGTTCTTAGATACATGGTTGGACAAACACTCCGGAAACCTTGTAACGGTTTGGGTTGAGTTACTATTCTTGGAAGCCTTGGCTGGAAAAACGTTATGCAATCCATGTAATAGCTTGGGTTGAGTTACTATACCTAGATTCATTTTTTTGGAAAACACTTTGGAGCTCTTATTAGTTTGAGTTACTAGTCCTGAAAGCCTTGGTTGGACAAACACCTTGGAGCCCGACGACAGTTATGGGTAGATTTACTAGTCTTGGAAGCCATGGATGGAAAAATTATCTGGAGCCCGATGACAGCTATGCGTTGATTTAATAATCCTGGAATTTGGATTGTAACAAACACTCTGGGACCCTAGAAAACTTGCATGCAAATAGGTCTGGTGATAGTTAGTGATATTCAATCATGACGTGAAATCACTCATTGAGGGTTGAGGCGATTTGACCTCTAAAAGCCCTGGTTTGGTTTTGTTTATTATGATTGAGATATATTATAAACCTCCATTAAACTATATGTTTGGCATGTTTTCAGTAGGATGTCATTGTAAATGTTACAGCGAGTTGTTTTATATATCTCCATGGGAATTATGTTTCATTTTCAATGGTTTCTTCATTTATAGGTGTCATCCAACACTAAGGATGATCTTCACCTAAGGGGGAGGGTTCTGTAACAACCCTGAGTTAAAATTCCATGTAATAAAGTTAATAAAGGAAAAAATATAATACCAAGGTCACAAGACATCTATTCCAAGCTGAAGGTTTGGAAAAACATCCTAGTGGGTGTCAATTTTGGTTTAGTATGGCTAAGTAAATTGGTCAAGGAAATGAAAAAGGATTTATAAAGGTTAAATGGAATTTATTAGAATTTTATTTATGAAAAAAAAGGGAAAGTAGGAGAAAAGGAATGTGAAAGGTCACAAATTTGCATGAGGAGGAAATTGAAGAAAATAGAGGCTGCAATGATAAAAAATCCTATTAGGATTAGTTCATGGATTTTTTCAGTGTGAGGGGTTTTATTAGTTTTAACATCAAGTTCTCTCCAGTCTCTCTCTCTCTCTCTCATACCCTTGGATACTTAGAGTTTTCTTGGAGCACTCTTGGGTGAGTGTGGATTAATTGGATTTGGAGAAATAAGGCAAAGGAAAAGAAGGAATGCACAAGGGGAAACAAGATCAGTGATTACAATGGATTTTGTTTCTAGGAATAGAGTTTCACGTATCATTTCCTTGCTATTTTTTGCATGCATGGTAGATGAATGTGGTTATTTGGTTATGATTTGTAACCATGCTACTTCTTGGATAATGTTATGAGTTTTCCCTTTTATTTTCTGATTGGTGCTCATTTACTTATGGATTTTGGTTAAGTTATTAGTTCTTGGAGGCTTGGTTGGACAAGTGATCTGGAAGCCCTCTAACAACTTGGGTTGAGTTACTAGTCCTAAAATCCTTAATTATAGAAGCACTCTTGAACCCATGTAACACCTTGGGTTGATTTACAAGTCCTCGAATCCTTGGTTGGACCAAGAAACTAGAGCCCTTGGTGGGTTGAGGCAATAGTCCTAGAAGACTTCATTGGACAAATGGTCTAGAGCCTAGAGGCATTTGTGGTTTGAGTTACTAATCAAGGGATCCTTGGTTGGACAAATTCTTCAGAGTGTGGTGGAAGTTGTGGGTTCAGTTACTAGTCCTGGAACCTGGGTTGGAAAAAATTATCTGAAGCACTAAAAAACTTAGATGGAGAATGATCTAGTGATGGTGAGTGGTGTCTGACCGTGAGGTGGAATAATTGGTTGAGGTTTGAGTTGGTTTTTCCTTTGAAGATCCCACATTCATGCTTGGCATATGGCACGGGGGTGACTGAATGAAAGAAATATTTGGTTCAGCCCAGTCTATGGTCAGGCCGTAGGTGGAAGTCCCTGACTTGGCTGGAATTTTCATATGCTAGTAATAGGTATTTTATATCCCGATTCATTTCTATATGTATTGATTATGATGGCGATATTATGGTTGAGTTTTCATGTTTTATATGTCCGTCATTTGTTGGTTTATATGTTGGTTACATGATGTATATTTTTTATCGCTCCTGATAAGTTTCATGAATACATGAATGGTTGATGAATGCATAAACTAATAGATGATATTGTAGCTATTATGATAGGGGATCAAACCTTCTTTACGATTCTCAGATAAGTATCAAACCCCTATGTTTAATTATGCATTCATGATATGTAGATTAGATGTTTGATATGTCTTTGATGAAATTTTTGTCATGGTTAGGACTGGTTAGGCCATGTCCTTCATCAATTTTTTTGTTAGAGGCTTTTCCTTTGTGTAATTTATTTTTTTGTAAAGTCTCATCAAGTTATGGGAAATGACTTGGATTCTAGCTCTGAAAAGGTGGCATGGACTTCGTGATCTCAGGAAAAAAACTAGCTAAAAAATATTGCATTTGCACCCTTCTAGTTTTCATGCATGCGAATTGAGGCCTACATTCACATGCATGGATGCTTGTGCATGTGACTAGGAGTCGAAATGAGTGAAAAGGAAAGTTAACTCAGGGTTTGGACAAATGGAAGGGTGGTTTAGCCTTTGGGTCCCGTAGCACCTGAGGAAGGCTAGTATGGTTTTGTTTTGTCGATTCCGCTTCCTTAAGGTTAACTACAAGGTTGATTCATATCATAGTAACTATTCATCAGATATTTACCTCGATGGACCAGTAAATTTGGGTGAGTGTGGGAGGAGGGGCCTATAGAGTGGTATCACATCATGGTTCAACTCTTTGACTACATGGGGATAATTGTTTTGTCATGCATACATGTAGGTTGTACATGTGCTTGGTATGTATGCATGATGATGTTCATTGTTACAGTTGTGATTTTCATGAAGAAGTTGATGATTATTTTGTTGGGATGTGCTTGTCATGAATGCATGTCGGTTGTATATGGATTTTTTGTCCATGTTAATTGTCTATGTGGCTATTTTTTACACATTGTAGTTGTCCTTATTATGGTTTGCATCATCAGGATGCTTATGTTATTTTATTATGTTGATATGTTGATTGGGATATAGTAGGAGAATAAGATTATTATAATGAGGTTGCAGCACTAGACTTCAGCGGAAGAGAAGATCAACATACATGTTTGTATGTTGGGCATGCAGAAATGTTGGTTAATGATTTTAATAAGCATTATGCTTATGTACATGCTTGTCATTTTATTTTTTTTATGGTTACATGCATGATATATGATAGTTAATCAGTGTGGCCATATGCACGTGTGTAGATAGTCATGTATGGTACTTAACCTTTTGTTATTTGAGTTGTCGTCCTATGGATGATGATTATGGTCATTACAATTAATATCTTGATGCTATATGTATCATGTTAATTTGGATTGGCCTGTGTATATGGTTATGGTATTCATGTATGAGTTGATATATTTGTGATAATGTGTCATAATAATATGAGTTGAGTTGTGCATATGTGACAACCTCCTCTGAGATACATTGAGGTATGAGTTTGATTATGTCGTCTATTTGGTTTATTTAACATTTCATGCTTTTAGGTTGTTATAATGTTTGAATAATTTCATGATATGAGTATCTGTCTAAAAAATTGCATGAAGGAATGATCTTGTTTTAAGATGATCATGCTAACATAATATGTTTTGAGACACTGTAATATCCCTTTTCGGGAATATATATAAAACACAGCAAACTCTAACCAGAGATGGATTGAGAGGGAATTTACCAGATATTTCACATCTAAAAAGAGGATGAGATCGGGAGGCTATCTGGCCCTTTCCATACTCCGTCTAAGAGTGTGGAGAAAAACATAGCAAGTGGTACATAAATCTAAATGCAAAGGGAAGAAATAATAGATTGTAGAAATACAATAGCGTGTATATAAAGCACGCACAGATACTCAAGAAATAAGAGAATGTTGAGCCATTTTATTAATCTGATAAATATAGAGGAATAAAATAGGTGATCAAGCGATAGCACCTAAAATTGCACAAGGCAAGTTAAGATCTATTCTCAGAAGGCTGCATGGAATGACTGTGCTACAGATCTGCATTCCCGTTGTTGAAAATGGCTGTCCCGAGATTCTTCCTCATGGATCTGTGCTTTCCTCCAATCGATCATGCCACCACAGTCTGGGATATGCAATAATACAGTCATCTGCTGATCCAACGATTACCCCAATAGATGCGCTACCATTCCTGCACTCAATCTCCTGTCCATGATCCTCCTAGAATACAACCAGAGCTCCCCAAATATTGATTGCGTCCTCCTACGCAGTCAATAAATGTGTTGCTCCTCCATAGGTGCTGCGCAGTTAATAAACGTGCTGCTCCTCCACAGATACAGTGGATTGATCTTCCTACAAAGATACTGACGGGAATACCTCACCCGAGGAGGCACTCGTAGTCCCTTGGGGCTGAGGGCGAGATCTACAAAAAAAGATACTCAATGCGCTAAACAACATTGTAGATAGGCTAAATATCCAGCGTGCTTAATAGTCGCAATGACTAGATTTAAAATGCATAAATTTTCCATGATTCCCGAATGAGGAAATTATCTTTTTTATATAGATTTGGCCACTCTCGAATCCTACGAACGCCTCAAACCATGATACCATGGTAATATCCCTTTTCTGCGTGCGCCTCCACCCATGATACCATGGTAATACCCTTTTGCTGCGTGTCCAATTCGGCCCTCCTTAATTACCACGTGCGTCTTTTTTTAGAGTGAGTCGTTGTTATAGCATCATTTCTCACCTTCATATGATTCATGATTGCTTTTATGGATTTGGGCACCCATTCCTACAGACTTGGACAAAATTCACTAAAAAGCAGTGTTAAAATCCCCATACGCGGTTATGCCCAGACTTTTCCACGTGTATACGCGAGTCCACATGTACTTTCTCGCGTATGCCATTAAAATCATTAAAAAATATATTTAAATTCCCTATTTTTGGGCTGGGTTGATGGTTACTCTGGTAGTTCAACCACCCTAGCACGTGGCCAACTGTTTCCAAGTGATGAAACTACTTTGAGGGAGTATAAAAGCCCCTCATGTGCATGGCCTAAGGGAGAGAGAAATTATTGATATTATACTCTGTTGGAATCCTCTATCCAAGTCTGAATTCCCGTGCCTCCTGCACTTCCTAGTTCATTACAGGAAACCCTTGTTTCCTGGAGATGCTCATCTCTCTATATGTCATCTCGTATGCTTCAGTTCGGAAAGAATCTTAATAAGACAAGGGCGGGACGGATCCGGACGACGGTCTGCTCGAAGATCGTGGAAGGATTCAGGTGATCTCTCCACTCGTTATTTCTGTACATGCTATTTATAATATAGAAGAACCATCTTGTTCCCGAAATATACGTGTTAGTGTCCGCTTGCATATATGAGAATATTGTTATTTAAGCATTTATTATGGTTTATCTAATGTTGCACATGGATTTCACTAACATTTAGAGTAGATATATGTTGTACAACCAGTTCTTCATGCTTGTTTCTTCTTGTCTTTCAGGTTAAGAAGGAAGAAGGGTTGCTGGGGGTTTGGACCCCGTGGGATCTGCTTCAACCGTAGGACCTACGGGTAAGTTCCTCGATCTGCTCTATTTAGTTTTTCATGAACATGTATGGTTGTGTGAGTCCTTCTTGAGTAGCATGCCCTGCTCTGTGGAGGTTTAAACCCAACAAACTTCTAGGGTGATTTTCCCCGAAACAGAACTGGCGACTCCACTGGGGCTCACATTCTTGTGATTCCCCTGTTGGGTGGTTTCAGCTGTTTGATAGGTTTCTAATAGTTTTAACTTCTATTTCCAGTCCATTTTACTCTTTCTCAGTCAGACTGACGTCCTGGTTTCTTATCCAGGCTTGATCCTTTTTGTTTTTCATTATCTACCTTTATATACGCGAGTTTTCCTGCACACAGTAGCGTATACACGCATTTTTTGTTAAAGGGAGTCGCGTATACGCGGGTTTCCTTTAGCACAGTCGCGTATGCATGCTAGTTGCTGAACTGTAAAGTTGCGTATACCTAGGCAGATTTTAAAATTTTGGATTTCTTGGCTTTTTAGTCCTTTCTGTCTGTGGAGACCTGTTCCTGCAGTGTCTTTGTACCCTCTGGATTGTGAAGAAAGTGGTCTTTGGTCTTTTCTCTCTCTTGTTTGGTTGAAAACTAGTCTTTTTGGCAAAGTATTGTTTCTTGTGCTGGCATTTCTGGTTCGAGTACCAAGATCTCTTTCTGGGGATTCTTGGCTGTTCTGCTTCATCAGAACAGAGAGCTCCTGCTCATTTACTCATTCCTACCTTTGTGTCTTGCTTTGCACTTCGATTTTTGCCCGTTTCTTGGTTGGTTTTCTTGAGTTCAGTCGACTAGGTCTTGTTGCAACTTTTGAAGAGTCTTTCTTGGTTCTTTGAAGTTTTTGTTTGCGGCAAGGTTGTACTATTCTTCTAGGCTGAGTGGCTGAGTTTTCTTGTCTTCTTTTGCTCATATTGATCTTGCTACGAGTTAGCCCTATAATATTTGGAGCATTTTTGAAGTTTTTGCTTGAAATTCAGTGTTGTTTGGCTTGGGATTTTATAGTTTTTCTTGGTCTTTTCGAACTCTTCTTTTATAAAACTCAAAAGCTCAAAAAACATTTTGCTTTGTTGTTTGCTTTTGTTTTTGCATTTTTGTTTTCGTTTCATTGTATCTTTTGAAGCTTTGTTGAGGTTTCTTGCCTTTGGATTTTGGCTTGATTTTGGAAAGGAGTTGTCATTGATTTCTTCCTCTTGTTTTCAAGCAATTTTGGTGTCTTCATATTAAGAGTTTCTGATTTTGGGAACTAGCCTTCTAGACAACCAAAAAGAGATAAAACTGAACGATTTTTGGGAAATTTCACTCTGCTTTAGGAGATTTTGCATCTTAGAATTTGCATGCTTGTAGTGATTTGCATCAGGTGCACTTAAGCATTTAGTCATTTTCATAGTTTTTGTGAGTGTGAGTTTGTTATCTGAATAGAAAAATACAATTTTTAATCTCGTAGAACCTGTGTAGAAGTTGCTTTTCATCGAAAGACAATAACTACATTTGCATGTAGTTTGGTTTTTATTAATTTCTTTCTGCGTCAAAACACCATAAGTTTCATCTCCGTATCCCTTTGAATTAATATAACAGCCGATTAAAATAAGCGATATAATTTAAAATCAACTAGCAAGTTTTCTAAGTGTCATACACCAACTAGCTAGGTTGTAGGGCGTTGGATTAGGTGAGTGGAGAGTTAACTCTCCAAGGCCACTCAAACAAAACATAGAAGTTGATTAATTGAGTGAAATCCAACTCCGTTAGGTGGACCGGGAAAGCTCTCCTCCAGAGAGTCGAGCACGAGGGGAAGTGAAGGCTGAGCAAATGGATACCCCCTCTCTGATTAGCTGAATTTGACCTCGAGACCGTTCCGCCCGGCTTCTGACACGGATTGGTGCCCATAGTTGCCACTCCTAGGTTCCACACAGGTGACTGCGGGGGGGAATACCCGTGGTACCTGAGGCAGACGTCGCATCACTTTCAGCAGTACTTCTGGGGGGTGCCCTTGAGAAGCTTGGGTGCTTGAGCCGGCAAAGGCTGTCGTTAGGAGGTTGGCGTAGCTGTTTCTGATACCTTCACTAGTAGGCCTGGGCCGTAATTATCCGAGACTGCTTTCGGGAGGTCCTATATTTCGCTTTCCTGTATTTTGGTGTCCGGTCCTCATCACCCGGAGCGGAAATACTTGAAGGTTGTTTGCTTGGTTGTATCCCAGGGATTTTTCTTATAGTGAGTGCTCTTTTCTCCTTGCTTGCTTAGCTTTATATTTTTTTTGAGTCTAATTAAAATTTGTTAAAGTGGCTGATCAAGCGCCTCGTCGATCGAGGAGAGTCTGGGGGTTATCTCTCGAGAGTCCAGAGCCTTCTTCGAGAAGGCGTAGGAGTGATTTAGTGGGTGGTTACCACCCTGTGACGTCTGACGCAGTGGAGAGAGATCCTCCACAAGGGTCTGAAGGTTTCATAGCTGATTCTGGTGTCGGTTCCGAGAGGAGCGTTCCGCTCACCTCGCGAGTTTTGTTTCCTCAGGAAGAAGAGTTTCAAATTGAGGAAGTACCTGAACCTCCTGTGTTAGGTCCATCTCCTCTTCCTCCTGATTATCCATTCGTTGTTCAATACATCAGACCTGAGTCAGAGAGACCAGAAGATCCTCCATATTATTCATACCTTTCGATGGCCACGACTGGGAACACGGCTTTTGCTGTGAGTGCTGCAGGCATTCAGACTCCTGCTTCTGTTGAAGGAGGGGGAACTATTGCTTTATCTTTGATTGCTTCTAGTGCTGCTATTTTTGGCTCTAGTTTCACCCAAGCACATGCTTCTCATTTTGGTCCCTTCTGTTTCGGAATGCCCACTAGTGGGATTCCTTCTTTTTCCTTTTCCGCTGCTGTAGCTGGATCTACACCCATGTCTTCCATGGCTAGTGGATCAGCTTCTTTTTAGGGGTTCCCCTTTGGAACTGGGCACATACCTAATTCAAATCCTTCTTTAGGGTCCTTTCCATTTACTTCTCAAACCCAGAGTTTCAATCCTTGGTCTGGAGGTCAGAATTCGACCAATTTTACAGGGTGGAACCCTGTATTCACTACAGTGGGGGCAGGGAATCAGTTTTATGCTGGTCACCAAGGGAATACTTCTTTCCCTTCATTGAGTGCTTATCAGACCTTTTCTCCTCTTTCTAATGCCTGGAACCCCTATCAGGGGATTTCCTCTTCATTTCATACTTCAGCGGGGGGAACTGGTCTGGGCTTTGGTAACTCTGCATTGGGAGGAGGTTCTTCTCCTTTTTCTACGAGTCCTTTTTGGCAACCTGGTGCCTCATCAAATCCAGGGTATTCTTTTCAGAATGTTGGGAATCCATCTCATCAAGGATGGAATCCTCAGGCTCTGCCTCGCTTACCTTTTTTGGCAACGTTAAACTTGCCAGATCTGTCGAAGTTGACTAATGATCTGATTCATTATGGTCCGGGGTGGCCTCCGGTTCCCACCAAACTTCCTTCAGACATTCCAAAGTTTGAAGGCAAGAATGGAGAAGATCCGGCTGACCACATCACTACCTTCCATTTATGGTGTTCTTCGAACTCCCTGATCGATGATTCGATTAGGTTGAGATTATTTCAACGCACCCTAACTGGAAACACCGCCAAATGGTATATTGAGCTAACTGGGGGCAGTTTTGCTACATTTGGAGAACTGGCTGTTACATTTCTAAATCATTTCCAGTTGCCTGTCCGATATGACGCTGGGACTGAACTCCTAGCCAATTTTAAGCAGGATGAAGCAACCCACATTTCTGATCACATTCAGGAATGGAGGAGAAGGAAGAGGCTTATTAAAGCTCATATTCCAAGTGAGTTCCTTTTGGAATGGTTTCTGAAATCCCTGCAGTCAGATATTTCGAAAGATGTATCCCTTTCTGGGGTATTTTCTGAGGAGCAGGCCATTTTTAGGGCCCAGCAGCTGGAACTGATCTATTCTCAGTCTGGGGTCCTCCATAAATATCTTCCCAATGCTCCTCGCTCCAAATTAGATTTATCTAAAACTAAGCCTGGTCCTCATGGTGACGGACTGATTGGATCGATCAATAGTGGTGCAGCCAGCCTACTTACTCAATTGCAGCAGTTGTCTTTACAATCTGCTCCTTCTGGTCAGGCTGTGCCTGCTGAGTCATCACCTTCCCAGTCTTTGTCCATAAATGTTGTCCAAGCTTCCGATCCCAAAGGAAATCAACAATCCGATGGGAAGAAGAAGGGACGAAATAACAAGAAGAAGGGCAAGAACGGGAAGGGTAATGCAAATAAAACCAACGAGCATGTTGGTGAGGGTCCAAAGGAGAAAAGGAAAGTGAAGTTTCCATGCAAGCTATGTGTTGGAGACCATCTTACACACCTTTGCCCTAAAATTTAGAATGCGCAGCGCCTGTTAGCCCAGCAAAGTTCTTCTAGTTCCCAGGATGTGTTAACAAACGCTTTTCCCCAAGGGCAGCAATTAGTTTTTGGCACGAATCAAAATCCTAGGGCTTCCTCTAGGGGCACCCAGGAAGGGGAAATTCCATCGAACATTTTCATGATGAGTGCTCACGCGGATATCGCTACGAGATCCCGTGATTATGGTGGAGAAGAGTCTTCGAAAGCTAAGGATACTCCTGATGCTACTGAGCCGCTTCACATTACGAAGCCTACTGTTGAGTCTATGCCTCAGATGCCCAAAGCATCTTCTAAACGATCGACGATTAATCCAAATGCTAGGGCTGCCCAGAACTACTCAATTGTGGAAGATCTGGCGTAGAGTCCTTGTGCTATGTCGGCTTTAGAGGTACTCCAATCTTGTCCGGCTCAGCGCAGTGCTTTGCTCACTGCCATTGGGGCTATTGATCCAAAAAATTCTCTTCTGATTACTTTTGATATGACTAATTTTAAGAAGAGACTCCCCCATCACATGGCTTTTCATATTAAATCATCGTACTGGAAGTGTAATATCTTTCGAATGGTTGTTGATGAGGGTGCTTCCACATGCGTGATGTCTCTCACATGTTGGAAGACAATTGGATCTCCCAAAGCTGTTCCATCTACCACTCTTATGATTGCGTTCGATGGTCATTCTCACAGACTCCATGGTATTGTCCCAGCTTTGCCCATCTGTGTTGGGGGAAAAAATGTCAATATAGAGGTTGAGGTAGTTGACGCAAGCTTGGACTAAAACCTTCTGTTGGGGAGAAACTGGATTTATGAGATGGATGCCATTGCATCCTCATTATTTCGGATTATATGTTTCCCCCACGAAGGGAGGATTGTTACAGTGGATCAACTAGACTGTCCTCCTGTAGACCCGAATGCGTCTACTGACTCGTCTATTCCAGATTTGGATAATACTAAGGCGCCTGTTGAGAATTTAGGAGTTGGAATGTATTCTTCCTTGATGGGTAATCTCGATATTCCTCCTCCTACAGTTCATATTAATGCAATTTCATCCTCCAAGGCTCCTCTTCGAAGAGAGTTCTTCAGAACTCATTATTTTTCGGACCCTTTGACCTTACCTTCCCCTACTGCCACATTAGCAGAAGGTCAAGTGGGTGGAATGGCATTTCCTATTTCTGCAGCTGAGATTTCTTATCAGTCTATTGTTGACTCTGCAGATTCCATCCCAGCTCCTCTGTCACCGAAAGAGTTGGATGGCGATGTGGCTCCAGCTTGGACACTTAGTTCTTCTTCTGCCCAAGATTTCCTTGATACCACTCTTCCATCTGAAGAGGCCATCCTGGAAGCCATGACTGGTACAGATAGACCGTGGGATGATTTGCATCATCGGTCTTACTTTTTACCTGACTTGAGCGAAGTTGAAACGAGTTTTCCAAGTCCTCTGTCTCCTGGTCCTGTTCACCCAGTCTTGAACCCTTTAGCACCAACACAGGTTTACGCTGAAGGGAACATGGCTGTGATTTCTCCTCCTATCCCGGTGAACATTTCCAGGGATCCCAATATTATTGAGAATGTCTTCATCGGAGCTGAATGTTCCCGTGAAGAGGTTCAAATTTACACCGAGCTCTTTAAAGAGTATAGGGATGTATTCGCTTGGTCTTATGAGGAAATGCCTGGAATAGATCCATCTATTGTCCAGCATGAGATCAAGACTTATGAAAACGCTAAGCCGGTAAGGCAAAAACTTCGTCCGGTCAATCCTAGGAAGGCAGCAGCTATCAAAGCTGAGGTTGAGAAGCTGCTTAAGGCGGGATTCATTTTCCCAGTTCCTTTGACTGAATGGGTTTCAAATCTCGTTCCCGTAGATAAAAAGCAAGGAACATTTCGAGTTTGCATTGATTTCAGAGACCTAAATAAAGCATGTCCTAAAGATAATTACCCCACACCATTTATCGATCAGATCATTGACGAGTGTGCCGGTAATGAGATTTTCGCCTTCATGGACGGTTTCTCTGGATATAATCAGATTACTATCCGTCCTGAAGATCAGCATAAGACTGCCTTTATTTGTCCCTGGGGTACTTTTGCATACAAGAAGATGCCTTTTGGTCTTAAAAATGCTGGGGCTACCTTTCAGCGGGCCATGTCATATGCCTTCCACGACATCAAAAAGATTATCGAGGCGTATTTGGATGATTTAGCTGCTCATTTTCGAAAGAGGATGGATCATCCTGCTCACCTCCGGCAAATATTTGAACGATGTCGTTTCTATAAGATTAGATTGAATCCAAACAAGTGCGTTTTCGCGGTTACATCCGGCCGGTTATTGGGATTCATTATGTCTAAGGAAGGGATTAGGGTAGATCCCTTCAAGGTTGAGGCAATACTTTGGTTGCCTCCCCCGTCCTCTATCCGTTAGCTTCAAAGTCTACAAGGAAAGTCTAATTTTCTCCGGAGATTTATCATAAATTATGTTGAAGTTACAAAGGGATTTATGAGATTGTTAAAGAAGGGAGTTTCATTTCTTTGGGATGACTTCGCTAAACGCTCGTTCGATGCTTTGAAAAAAGCATTGACCTCTGCTCCTTTATTGAGTCCACCTGATTATAGCAGGGATTTCCTTTTGTATCTGGCAGCAGCAGAATCTACTATTGGTATGGTTCTGGTTCAGGAGGATGATGCTCTTGCAGAGCATGTTATATACTACCTTAGTCAAGGCTTGGTAGTACCTGAACTCCGGTACACTCCGATAGAAAAATTAGCTTTAGCAGCAGTTCATGCTGTGCAGCGACTCCGTCATTACATTATTCTTCGAAAAACTTATGTTTTGGCAGCAGCCAATCCATTTCAGTTTGTCCTCAGTAGGCGAGTGATTGGGGGCAAATACAATAGATGGATTGTGATTTTACAGGAATTTGATCTTGAGTTTATGTCTGCCAAGTCCAAGAAATCATTGGTTTTCGCGGAATTGATCTCTGAGTTGCCCTGTGGGGAAGAGATGATCTATGATGAATCCTTTCTGGATGAACATTTGTTTCTTATCTCTTCACAGGATCCTTGGTATGGAGATATAATTGTGTATCTTCAGACTGCGAAGTTTCCCTCTACTTTTTCGAAAGATGAGCGTCGTAAGCTGCGTCACTTGGCCAAGAATTATTTGATTATTGGTGATGCTTTATACCGTCGAGGGTTTGATTCAATCCTGAGACGCTGCTTAACTCTCGAAGAAGCTGAGGCCGTGTCGAAAGATTCCCACAAAGGAGCTTGTGGGTCATTTATCCGGGCCACAGCACGTGGCACCACGTGTCGGGTACTTGCCTCGATTTTCACATTTCAGCCCGAATCGGCCGGTGCGTCATCCGTGTCGGCTCATACTCGAAAATGCACGCTCATCCCTACCTCCGCTCACTATTACCGTCGTCTCGACAAAGTGTGCTGATTATATCATTTGTAACCCGCCTTTCAACAAAGGTCACAAGTACATTATTGTAGCAATGTATCATTTCATTTAAGTGGGTCGAGGCTATGCCTACTTTTGGGAATGATGGTGAGACTGCAACTCTTTTCCTTTTCAACCAGGTTATCGCTCATTTTGGTATTCCTAGAGAGATTGTCACTGACCATGGCAGTCATTTTCAGAATAGTATGATGGCCGAGTTGGCTCTCAAATTGGGTTTCCGGCAGGAGCATTCATCTCCGTATTATCCTCAGGCCAATGGGCAAGTGGAAGCCGTGAATAAATCCTTGAAGACAATTCTTCAAAGGACAATTGATAAACATAGATCCAACTGGCATATTATGCTATATCCTGCACTTTGGGCATACAGGACGTCAGTGAAAACTGCAACTGGCTTTACTCCGTTTCAGTTAGTCCACGGGGTGGAATCCGTATTTCCCATTGAATGCGAGATTCCTTCCCTTAAATTAGCTGTTGAGCTTCTTCCTGACACTTCTAGTCTGGCAGAGCGGCTTCTTCATCCGGAACATCTTGATGAGCAGCGTCGAGATGCCGCCACGTTGAATGAAGCGCATAAACCGACAGTTCCAGATTAGTATACACCAGTCCCATGGTTTTTTCTGAGCAGACTGTGTCTCTCGGTTCATGCCCATCAGCGGAATGCCTTGGGGGCAGGAAAGTTTAAGTCTATGTGGTATGGCCCCTTCATCGTTAAAAAATTCCTTAAGAAAGGAGCGTATACCTTGTTTAATTTCGAAGGGAACGAGTTGCCGGAGCCCCGAAATGGGCTCTATTTGAAGAAGTATTATGCCTAGGCTTCGGCCTGGCATGTTGCTTTTGTATATAGTAGTTTTTATTTGTACATATATGGTTGATTTTCGATCTTTGATGAGTTGGTGATGTTTTTGATCTGCTTTGGCAGGTTGTGTCGGATGTCATGAGTCATTTTGGTTTCGCCGATGGTGCTAGTAGACACACCCGGAACTTAGCTTCAGCTGCTTGGGTGCTTCATTATCCTTCCGGTCAGCTGTTAGTATCAAGAGGGGTCTGCATTGGTCCTACTTCCAATAATATAGCAGAATACACTGCAGTTGTTTGTCTACTCTTGGAGGCAATATCTTTGGGTGTTGATTCATTGGTATTTTTCTTGGACTCTCAGCTGGTGGTGTCACAGTTGAACAATACTTATCGGGTTCAAGATCCATTTTTATTACGGTTGTTCTTGAGGGTACGTTTGTTACAAATATCATTTTATTTTTTAACTTTCATTCATATTCCTCGAGCTGAGAATTGGTTGGCAGACTCATTAGCTAATCAGGCACTGGATTGGCATATTAATCATTCCATAAAATAAAATTTAATCATAAAAAACATCATACATTTTGATACACTTATCACATCACATCAAACATCACTGTATATATATCATCAGAGTGTTCAAAAACTTTACAAAATTTGGATCCATAAGGTCATACAAAATTTGGGCTTATGCCCGATCATGTTCAGTCTCAAAAAAATATACAGTCATCTGATACATAATATCTATCTACTCCTGAGGTCCCTGCCCAAAAGTCGTGTTCCTATAGAACATGATCGCGGTGGCAACTCGGCGGAATAACCGTACCCAGTCTCGGGGCACTCCTACCACCCGTCTCTGGATGGCTTCCGGCAGATCTTCCACGGCAGCCATAGGTATTTAGCGGGTTAACCCCTCCAAGTTCCTCTATACAGCCTGGAGGGTCCTGTCTGAATCCACTGTATCTGCTTCGCCCCTGCGACGCTTGTGGCGCAGGAAACCCTCAGGTCGAACTGGTCCAATATCTGTATCATGATCATGTTTACATTGTAAGTCATTATGAATCCAATCAAAAACATGTTTGTTTTTCATTTTTTCATACATATTTGAACAAATAAAAAAAATTATATAAGTCAAAAAGTTTTGCAAACTTACCGACTGTGCCCCATGCTGTGCCTGGTGGAAGAACAAGATCTGGATCTCCACGAAATTCCATCCTGGCATAGGGATAGTCGTCCACAGCGATGATTTGTTCTCCCCACCAAAGGAAGAACTCATCATCCCAAGAGGTCCGGGGAACTTCAATTTCCCCTAATCTCTTCATCATGTCTGCCCAACGGGAAATTCTTGGGTCTCTCGGGCTGCTGATGGTAGAGATTACTCTGGGTCTCAATGCTGGTATCTTCTCAAAGAAGAATGTCATCAAAATTGTACCGTATCCGAAGTGTTTTGTCTTTTCTTGGCGGATTGAGGTCAATTGTTGCTTCATGTTCAGTAATAGGGCTGTGCACCAATCATATACATGAGTTAAGCATTCCACTACTATGCTCATTTGCGTCCTGGACGCCTGGTGTAGGGAGGCAGATCATGCCACTCTGCCAACGGTGAAAAGGAGGATTTTCATGTGCAAATCCCTTAAATCTTTAATTGCAATCTGAGTTCCAACTTTCTTGGAACCCTCTACGTAGTACACGTGGATGTAATCTTCCACGGTTATCCCTCCCAAGGGCTTCCCGTGCAAGTCTACTAGTTCCCCCCTCCGGGAGAGTCCAGTGATAAAATATATGTCTTCCACTTCAATGCGTACTGGCATCTGATCTATCATAAAGCAGTCCTCTTCCAGTTCCCAATAGTTCACGAGCATTTCAAGAAACCGGACATTGCTTTTCATATTTGGCATTTTGAAAAATTTGAGCAAACCACAATTCCGAAGAATATTTAGCGATGCTCGATCTTGCATGACTTCTTGATCAATTGCACTGTGTTCACGCTCTCTCCATGAGATTGTCATCCTGTCAAAATTCAATAAATCCTTCATTAGCTACGCATTTTTTCATTTGGGCCTGTGCATACGCGACTTTCTTCATGCACAGTCGTGTGTATACGTGACTTTATCGTTACCAACCCGCGTATGCACAAACCCATGTTTTTTAGCAAGGGTTTCTATGGTGAAAATCACTAAATTTTAATTTATGAACGGACAAAATTATTTGCAAGGATGATTGATGAGCTTACCTGACAAATTCGGTGCGATTTGACGGTCGGTTGCTCCTGATTTGACGAAAGAAGTTTTTTCTCCAGAGCACTTTTTTCCAAATCAGCAATGTAATAATGAACCAAATATGAGGTAATTTGTCTATTTATGGCTAAAAAGTTGAAAATTTTTGCAAAAATTTTTATGCTTATTTTTTCGATCTATCTTAAGTTGCATAACCCGAATGCTTGGAAGTGCCCAGTTTGGTATGTTTTTAGGTACATTTTGACGAATTTGAGATTTTTCCTGGTTTTTTGATCCATGATTACTAACTCGTCACGACAGGTATATGATCTCCACTGGGATATAGGTTAGGGAAATCACTTTCCGCTGCATCTTGCATACTAGCCTCCATACTGATCACTTGCCATAGGGTCGATCCCATCAGGTCATGACTATTACATCCATTTCACTCGCCGATTATTTAATCATGACTTGGTGGTAGAGCCTTCCTTTACATGGGCTTCCTAGTTAGTTCCTCGCTATCACTTGTTGCCCATGCTACGTTTTATGTAGGCTCGAGAGTCCTCTTTAGTCCCGCCATGACTTATGTGTTGAAGCTTCATTCTTCTTCTTCCTCACTATCATTTTTCTGGCTATTACCCTAGAGGCTCCCTGGTGTCGTTAAGTTGTATTACTGCATTGCATATTGGCTACTTGTTTATCCTGGCCTTTAGCCGGCTTCATTTCGACTCGATGTTTAAGCCAACTTTTGACCTTGACTATCTGTACAAGTTAACCATTGCATGCACTTTAGCTATCGCGACTTGACACCCTTTTTACCCATGGATGGAACATTCCTCTGAGTATCGTTTACCAGTTTCCACCACCTTGCATTGAGCATAGGATCGTTCCAGTCCCAAGAACTAGTGCATCTGTTTCTTGATACACGTTCTATCCATTGTACCATAGCATTCTTTTATTCTTTTTTAGGCTTATTATATGAAAAAGACAAAAAAATCAAATATAACAAAAAGAGCGGGAACGGGATGTATCTTCGTTGTTTTGATGGCAGTACAGAGTCAGTTTGTCGCCCTTGAACAAAGCACATATACTTATATATTTCCTTCATTTGGGATGGTTTTAGTTTTTGACCTAGGTTCAGCCTTTACCATGTTTCACTTGTCAGTCCTCCCCCGGTTGGTTACCTCTTCCAATCATATGGAGAGTTTGTTCTGCCTCCTGCATAACAGACTTATACAGTGTCACTTTTTACTGCCATGGTCATCACGAGTCATGCTTTTGTTCAAGGGAAGTCTAACCAGATTCGGCCATTCTGCGGTGTCTCTTGACTCATTATTCAGTCGGCCTTCTCGATCTTGTCAGTATCTTGTTCTATCACATCAGATGTTTTGGTCTTCTGCTCGTGCTGGTTTGAGAAGGTCCCCATTGACTTCTTGCCGGCGGGTTTGTCTCTTATCGACTACGACACATTGCTCTGAGAGAAAACCTAGAGCCGCACCTTGGGCCTATTTTCATCATTGATAGGTGACCTCGTGCTCAGCATTTGATCATCATCATGGGTCTTTGACTGAGTGGTTTCCCCTGTGTTCGACGTCAGCACACATTATCACACTTGGGATTCGTGCGGTACCTTGATTTCCATTTGACCCTATCGGTGGATTTCTCGCCTCTGTGTCAGCTTTCATTATTGGTTGGTTCAGAGGGTTTCTTCCGTGCGCTAGCTTCATCTTGTGCATGTCGGAAACGTACTTCGGTTTTGGTTCCATCACTCTACTTCGTCCGATTCCTTCCAAATCTTGGCATGCGGGTTACACTCGCGCTGGACTGATGTGGGATGCCTTAATGCCTTCCTTCCAGCAGATCTTTTCCCATCGACTCCGACTCATTGCTCTGGGAATAAGGTCTAGAGTCTTTTTGTCAGTACCTTAGGGTTTGCAGTCATCAGTGGAAGACTCTTCGCTATCGACAGTGGGGATTCATCATTGCCTCCTGATTGGTAGATTCTTTCAAGTGTTCGACTTCAACTCATTCATTCGCACTTGTCAGATTGTACTGGGGCACCTTGAAACTCATTTTCATTATTGGTGGGTTGTCTCTCATTGGTTAACGGTATACATCATTGACCGGTAATCCAACGATTTCTCACATGGTCGACTTCAGCTCATTTATTCCCATTGTGTAGAATTGTGCCATAGTGATCGGTGAAAACCTCAGGTTGCATCAGAATTTTTCGGTTCACTTTTAACATTCCATTCCATTTCTGCCAGTGATGTCATCCACCCTTATATGTTGCAGTTCAGTACAGCAGCATCTTATATGTTGGCTCCCGAGTTGCGTGATTGTACCATGAGATCTACCCTTTATGATTTGGTACTTGGAGATTCAGTTACTTATATACCATACATCCAGTTGCAGCATCTTTGATCAGCTTTCTATATGTGATACTTGGACATTGATTTAGACTTGTATTTCTGGGCCATGCTCAGATGATTCATTGTGTACTTTCAGTTCAGCTATACTTGTATACATGTTGGATCTATTCAGTACTTTCTATATGATGTATTTTTGACTGAGCATGGGTATGCCCACCTCAGCATGATTTGACTCTCTGTTTTCTTTCATTGGTTTTTGGCAGGCTGAAATCTGGTGAAGTCCTCTCTTGTCCTTGCGAAGTTCTTTCTATGTGCATAATACATTTCGGCCATCATGTACCCCTTCTGACCTCATATATTAGGGGGAATCTATTATAGCATCATTTCTCACCTTCATATGATTCATGATTTCTTTTATGGCTTTGGGCACCCATTCCTACAGACTTGGACAAAATTCACTAAAAAACAGTGTTAAAATCCCCATACGTGGTTATTCCCAGAATTTTCCGCGTGTATACGTGAGTCCACATGTACTTTCCCACGTATGCCATTAAAATCATTAAAAATATATATAAAAAATCCCTATTTTCAGGCTGGGTTGATGGTTACTCTGGTAGTTCAACCACCCCAGCACGTGGCCAACTGTTTCCAACTGTTGAAACTACTTTGAGGGAGTATAAAAGCCCCTCATGTGTATGGCCTAAGGGAGAGAGAAATTATTGATATTATACTCTGTTGGTATTCCCTATCCAAGTCTAAATTCCCATGCCTCCTGCACTTCCCAGTTCATTACAGGAAACCCTTGTTTCCTAGAGATGCCCATCTCTCTATATGTCATCTCGTATGCACCAGTTCGGAAGGAATCTTAGCGAGGCAAGGGTGGGACGGATCCGGACGAAGGTCTGCTCGAAGATCGTGGAAGGATTCAGGTGATCTCTCCACTCGTTATTTCTGTACATGCTATTTATAATACAGAAGAACCATCTTGTTCCCGAAATATACGTGTTAGTGTCTGCTTGCATATGTGAGAATATTGTTATTTAAGCATTTATTATGGTTTATCTAATGTTTCATATGGATTTCACTAACATTTAGAGTAGATATATGCTGTACAACCAGTTCTTCGTGCTTGTTTCTTCTTGTCTTTAAGGTTAAGAAGGAAGAAGGGTTGCTGGGGGTTTGGACCCCGCGGGATCTGCTTCAATCGTAGGACCTACGGGTAAGTTCCTCGATCTGCTCTATTTAGTTTTTCATGAACATGTATGGTTGTGTGAGTCCTTCTTGAGTAGCATGCCCTACTCTGTGGAGGTTTTAACCCAACAAACCTCTAGGGTGATTTTCCCCAAAACAGTCGTGGTCCCTTTGCTCACGCTTATTCATAAGCTAACTACTTAAAGAAAAATTGACCAAAATCGAATATTCCAATTAGCCATTGCTAATTGGGAATATTAAAATCTCCCCCGGAAAAATGTTGCTTGTCCCGAAGCAATTGTAGCGATAGATGCTGCAAGATTTTCTTATTCTCCCAAGTTGAATCCTCATCTAGCAAATTCTTCCACCTCACCAAGAACTCTTGGATTGTTCTGTTCTGCAGCTGCCTTTCACTGGTATCAATAATTGCCTTGGGCTGTAATACCAAATTCCCTTCATCATCTATAGGTGGCAACTCCTTTGTCACTGTCACTTGCTGCCCCAATGCCTTCTTCAGACAAGACACGTGGAAAATGTTATGAATCTTGCTGCCTTGGGGTAGCTCCAACTCATACGCAACCTGGCCCACTCTGCGTACCACCCTGTATGGTCCATAAAAACGAGGCTTGAGCTTCTCAGCTCCCTTCTGTTTCAGTGATGACTGTCAGTATGGCTATAAACGTAGGTAGACCAAGTCTCCTACCTCAAAATGTCTTACCATCTGACCCATGTTGGCATACTGCTTCTGCTGGTTCTGCGTTGTAGCCATGTTACCCTTGAGAGCGCGGAGAATGTCCTGACTCTCCTGGATCTAATCTTTGGCTCTTGGAGCCTTGCTAGCACCAAAAATCATATCAACAAAATATAAAGAATGGTACCCATACAAACCATAGAACAATGTCATACCGATGGACATGTGATATATGTTGTTGTAACAGTACTCCCCCAGATGCACCCACTTCAACCATGCTCTCTGCTGCCCACTAACATAGTTGCGCAAGTAGCCTTCCAGCCACTTGTTAACTATTTTCATCTTCCCATCTGTCTGTGGGTGATAGTTGGTGCTCAGTGTTAGCTTTGGCCATACCAGCCGAAAAATCTCCTGCCAGAATCTGCCCATAAAGCAATTGTCCCTGTCATTGATGATGGCCTTGGGAAGACCATGCAACCTGAAAATTTCTCTGAAGAACAGCTCCGCCACCTGTGCTGTTCTATAGTGTGTGGATATGGCGAAAAATGTGCATACTTCGTCACTCGATCAATGACGATGTAGATACAGTCCTTGCCCTGCACCGTGGGCAACCCTGTGATGAAATCCATCGAAATTATCTCCCATTTCCCTTCTAGAATGGGAAGAGACTGCAACAAGCCTTCGAGATGGTTCATCTCCCCCTTGTTCCTTTAGCAATATTTGCACTTCCTGATATGCCAGAGCATGTCCTCCTCGATGCCTTTCCATGAGAACCTCTCTCTGATGGCCCGATAGGTTTTGGTAAACCCCTGATGTCTGGACAATGGTGAGTCATGTGATACCTGAAGTATCTTATTCTTGAGCTAGGAGCCCTTCATCCAGAAGATCCTATCTCTGTAGTAGATGATCTCATCTATCACCCTATATCTGTCATCTGTCACCTGACCATCCAGGACCTCACAGGAAAATCTATTCTTGGAGTACTCCACCAAGAGTCGAGCCTTCCAATTTGTATCCAAGCTCATGAGAGACAATGTCGCTGGCCTACGTGAAAGTGCATCGGCTACCACATTATTCTTCCCTTTGACATATTCAATGTAAAATTCATAAGCCTGGATCTTGCTGATCCACTTCTGCTGCCTCTCCTATAGCTGTTTCTGCTCCAAAAAGAACCTGAAGTTGTTGTAATCAATCCTTACCCAGAACCTATTGCCCACTAAGTACTGCCTGAACTTAGCCAATGCATGCATAATGGCCAACATCTCCTTTTCGTATATAGGATACAACTTCTCATGAGGAAGGAGCTTTCTGCTCTCAAAGTCTATAGAGTGGCCTCCCTACATCAAGACTGCGTCGATCCCCTCTCCTAATGCATCACACTCCAAAAGAAAAGGCTACGTAAAATCTGGCAATGCAAGCACTGGACAGCTACTCATAACCTTCTTGAGCCTATCAAAAGCCTATTGTGTTGTATCCAACCAACTGAATGCCCCCTTGTTTGTGAAATCTGTAAGGGGTATTGCAAGCTGAGAGAAACTCTTGACGAACTTCCTATAATATGTGCACATGCCAATAAATCCTCAAAGTTTCGTCATGTTTCTTGGCTCTGGCTAGTTTTTGATGGCCTTGATCTTCTCCTCGTGGACCCTCACTCTGTCCACTCCTATAATGTGTCCCAAATACAACATCTCCATCATCCCAAACTCACACTTGGAGAGCTTAGCATAGAACTGTTTCTCATCCAAGATATGTAGTACTGCCTCTATGTGCTGGAGATGCTCCTCCCAAGTCCTGCTATATATCTATATATCATCGAAAAATACCAACACAAACTTCCTCAGATGACTACGGAAGACATGGTTCATGCATGACTGGAAAGTAGCTACGATGTTGGTTATCCCAAAAGGCATAACCAAAAACTCAAAGTGGCCATAATGACACCTGAAAGCGGTCTTGGGAATGTCCTGTTCCCTCACGCAAATCTGGTGGTACCCGGATCTCAAATCGATCTTTGAGAAGAACTGGGTTCCTCTCAGCTCATCCATCAGCTCGTCAATCCGCGGTATGGGATACCTGTTCTTCAGGGTATTCTTATTTAGGGCCCTATAATCAATGCACATTCTCAATGTGTCGTCCTTCTTCTTCACCAACACCACCGAAGAAGAAAAAGGACTGGTGCTAGGATGAATATGTCCAAGAGCCAACAACTCCTGGATGGCCTGCTCAATATCATCCCGATAGGCCTTGGGGTGCCTATAGGGTGTGGTAATAACAGTCTGGATGCCATGTTCTAACTCAATAGTGTGCTCAAACCCCCGATCTGGTGGTTTTCCCGATGGTATCTCTCCAAATACTGTCTCATACGTATCGAGGATGGCCTGTATATCCAAATGAATTGTCTGCCTCGTAGCCTCTACCAATGATGCCCGTAACTCAACTACCCATTCTATGTCTCCCTTCTAGAAGTCTGCCTCCATCCGGTGAGCTGAAACAGTCTGAGGTGGGTAAGTGTGTATCACATGTATCTTCTCATGCTTCCTGGTCTTCTTGTCATCCCATTCCATTTCCAAGGCCTCCCAATCTATGGTGACTTTTCCCAAAGTAAACAGCCACTGCACGCCCAATACCATATTGGTATCTAGTATGTTAACCACAAAAAAGTGTTCAGTCACTGTGTAGGTACCCATTGTCACAGCCAGCTCTAGAACATACCTGGCACACTGCATCATCTAATCTCCTGAGACCAACACTGAAAATCCATCGAAGCTCTCTGCTGGTATGCCTCTCCTCTCAACCATCTGTGCATTGATGAAGTTCTGGGTTGCCCCACTATCTGCTAGAAATGAAACTCGCTGCCCCCGCACTGTCCCTCGGACCCATAGTGTCAGATACTTGGGTACTCCTCGCAATTATGCATGGGTCCCCCCTATCGGTGCAAAAGCTGCACCTCCTATCCCTGGAGGTGGAGGTGGAAAGTGATCTTACTCTGTCTGACTGTCTCCTGCCTCTCCATCCTCATATTCATTCTCTTCCCTGCTACTCTTAGAGAATACTTCAATGAAATGTGCTTTTCCAGAAGCATATTTGTGACCTGGTGCCCACGGCTCCTGACAGGTAAAGCATAACCTCTTCTTCTTCAACTCCCTCCGGGAATCATCATCGAGCTGTACCCTACCCTGATTCCCCTTTGGAGGTGGAATCCTCACATCCTTCCCCTTTGGCTGAAAATATTGTTTCTGGGGGTAAGGTGTCCTAGTCCGGTGTAAGGCATCCTGCAAGTCTCGAGTCCTGCCAATGGCATCCTAGAGTGTGGTTGGTCTAGTGGATTTGACTAGACCCCGGAGTGGCTCTGCTAACCCCTCAATAAACATATAGATCATCTGTTTTGTGGATAGATCTGGAACCATCACTAAAATCCTCAGGAAATATTCAATATACTTCTCAGGACCCTCGGTCTGTTTGAGCCTTGTCAACTCAACCAAGTGCTCCTCTGGTTACTTCTGGTCCAACCTCTCTATTAGTCTCCGAGTGAACTCGGCATAAGTAGTCATGGTGGAGTGCCCAAGTGTCACCCTTCCATGAAACCACCAATCCTAAGCCTCACCCTCCAAATGCAGCGTGGCCACCTTCATGGCCTCTGTTTCTTCCATCTGGTTGAGCTAGAAATACACATCCATTTTATCCACCCAAGACTTTGCCGAACTGTTTCATGAACCATCAAACGTAGGCAAATGGAATCGGCTTGCTATGTGCTGGGTGTCTCCATCCTGATAATGTCTATTCCCTTTGTGATGGTCGTGGGGTCTGCTATCCCACTTGATCTGAAAAAAGTATTTAAATAAAATGGCATGCCCGAACTCTTGCCCAGCTACCTGGTACTCAACAAAATAATCACTTATGCGGTCTGTTTCTTCTTGTGCACCTGTCCTCGTATCTACACTCAGAAAAGTGGGCATAGTGGCATGAATGGGGCCATGTGATGCCTTGTGCGGAGTGGCAACCTTCTCCTGCAAATGGTGGGATGTGTCTGAACACTTATCAACATGGAAACCCTTTGGGATTTCACGCTGTCTAGCCTCCACAGCCGTGAATCTCTGGCCCATCACTTCTATCTACCTTGCCAGATCCTGCACTGATTTGAGGAGGGCTTCTCCAAACTGTTTTGCATCGCTATCATCCACCATTGGCTCTCTTTGCTCTACTTCTACCGCAGGCTCCTGTTCTGTGTCCACCACCCAAACGCAGTCTCCTTCTCCATACGTGTTCTTCAACCTACGATCAATATATTTGTACTTCCTACCTCTGTGGCAGATGTAGGATTTTTCTTCTGATGAAATAGACTTCTAGCTCCACAGGCTGAGCTATATCTATGATTTTATACCACTGTAATATTCCTTTTCAGGAATATCTCTAAAACACAACAAGCTCTCACTAGAGATGGACTGGGAGGGAATTTACCAGATATTTCACCTCTGAAAAGAGGATGAGATCGGGAGGCTATCTGGCCCTTTCCAGACTCTATCTAAGAGTGTGGATAAAAACACAGCAAGTGGTACATAAATCTAAATGCAAAGGGAAGAAATAACAGATTGCAGACATAAAATAGCGTGTATATAAAGCACGCACAGATACTCAAGAAATAAGAGAACGCTAAGCCATTTTATTAATCTGATAAATATAGAGGAATACAATAGGCGATCAAGTGATAGCACCTAAACTTGCACAAGGCAAGTTAAGATCTATTCTTAGAAGGATGCATGGAATGATTGTGCTACACATCTGCATTCCCATTGCTGAAAATGGTTATCCCTGGATTCCTCCTTGCGGAACTATGCTTTCCTCCAATTGATCATGCCGCCACAGTCTGGGATCTACAATAATACGGTCATCCGCTGATCCAGAAATTCCCCCAATAGATGTGTTGTTATTCCTGCACTCAATCTCCTATCCATGATCCTCCTAGAATAAAACCGAAGCTCCCCACCTCCTACGTAGTCAATAAATGCGCTAGTCATCCACAAATGTTGTGCAGTTAATAAACGTGCTGCTCCTCCACAAATACAGTGGATCGATCTTCCTACAAAGATACTGATGGGACTACCTCACCTGAGCAGGCACTCGAAGTCCCCTGGGGCTGAGGGCGAGATCTCTGAACGGAGACACTCAATGCGCTAAACAGCGATGTAGACAGGCTAAACAACCAGCATGCTTAATAGTCGAAATGACCAGATTTAAAATGCATAAATTCTCCATGATCCCCGAATGAGGAAATTATCTTCTTTATATAGTGTTGGCTGCTCTCGAATCCTACGGCTGCCTCAACCCATGATACCATGGTAATATCCCTTTGTTGCGTGTGCCTCCACCCATGATACCATGGTAATACCCTTTTGCTGCATGCCCAATTCGTCCCTCCTTAATTACCACGTGCATCTTTTTTTAGAGTGAGTCATGGTCCCTTTACTCACGTTTATTCATAAGCTAACTACTTAAAGCAAAATTGACCAAAATCAAATATTCCAATTAGCCATTGCTAATTAGGAATATTACAAACAACTAATATGTACTTAAGTGTAACTAGGTGATAGATTTAGCATAATGTGTAATGAATATGATTTTATTGTTGATTATGGCATGAATGTTAGTCTTGGTAAAGGTTAATTTCAAGTTAGTAGATATGATGTCTTAACCTTTGTAACAGTGATTGACATGTGTAAATAGTTGAAGGACAACATATGTGACATTATGTGGATGTGTGTTATATTCATAAACATGTATTTCACATGTATAACCTTTGGTTTCTAGTTATAGCTATATTCATCAAGGGAATTATAGTCCCTTGAGAGATGGCATGGATGTGTATAGTTACAAGGCATCATGCTTGGCACAACAAGGTAATTTAACCATTATATTATGTTTATTTATTCACTAACAATTATGTTTTTTTGGCCGTATGATACAGGGGATTGCACATCAAAAGGGACTGCCATGAAATATGGAAGAAGGCTCGAGTTGATCTTTCCTCGAGAACCATGGATATTTACTCATGGTGTTTGTTCTTAGTTTTCCTCTTTCAATGTTTTCTACTGTGTTTGCACTTGATTTGTGGTTTTGATTGTTTCTAGTGCATGGGCATGCCACTCTTTTTGCGGTGCCATTTTTCTTTTTTTTTCATGGTTTTCTTCTGGTTTGTTTCTTATTACTGAATTTATTTTAGGGTCTTGGTAATTGGTTAGGAAAGAGGACAATTTATGGAGTTCGGGAAGAGTTGGATAAAACCCAAGAGGTAATGTAAGACCTGGATGAAGCATCGTGCATGTATAAGGATAGCTAAAGGAAAGAGTATGATAAATAGTTGGATTGGTTGGGTCTATTGTGGTAAATGGACTGTGGCAAGATAGTCATGAGAAAGGTAGTGGGAAAGGAAAATTATAGGGGCTTAAGGTGACATATGCCTTGATTAATTATGTTGTGATTATGATTATGATGAAGTCTATATATGTAGATATGTATGTACGTATGTTGTGTTCTGACAAGACTGGTGAGCCCAACTATTGCACCAAGATTGATGCAACTCTCAAAGGCTAATCAACTTTACTTTATCAAATCGGAGTTCATACAAACTTGGAGGTGACAATGCTATATGCACAACAGATGTATTCTACTCATGCCATCCTCTTCTCAATTCTATGATGACGCGTTATTTCTAAGGTTATTTCTAGGAAAGGAAGTCTGTCACACATCTAAATGAAAGTTATGACTAAAAATAACTCATGACCATTACTCTATCAACAATAAAATAAACTATTCTAGATCATAATTATTCATCCAGCTATCTGCAAGAAAGAGAAATTCACAATTAATCTAATGCAAGAAATGTATTTAAACTAAGCAGCATTCATGATTTAAATTGATAAATTGAACTTACAAAAGGGGAAACTAATATAGGAACACATGTTGAACCAAATGATTTATTGAAATCTAAATATCTCATGCTTGATTCTTATGCTAAATAGAGCATATATCAATGAGCTAACTACACTTTTAAATAACTTTGTTTTGTAGAAAAAGAAGGATGCACTAAGGTGACCTAAGAGGATCCTTGAATCATGGTTTCAGATCTGAAGGTGTCTTGGAGGCTATTCGAGACCTATATGAGGTAAATTAGAGGTTTTCTACTAAAGGAGTGAGTGGTTGGTGTTGCTACAAGATCTGCTATAGGATTTCCTAGAGTGCTGCAGGATGTCCTGAAATGCTACAAGAAACATGTTGAGGGTAGTTTGAGGCCATAAATGGTGAGGAAAGGGGTAGGAGAGGCAGAATTAAGGTGGATCTAGGTGGATGAATGGTAACCAACCCATTTTTCAAGATCATAACTTCTCCCAAACCATGTATTTCACCTCCAAGGTGGCTCTCTGTGTTGTGGAGGAGATTTCCAAAAAATGAGGATGAAGGCAACTTGGTTGGAATTTTATTGATGAGGGGTGGATGTTGAAGCTAATGGTGTTGAGGAAGTCCTTCTCTGTTTATCTACTCAAACTTGTAAGAAGCCTACCAGCTCATGCATTCATCATTGATAAATATATCATGAAAATAGTGGAGAAGATGAGTTGAATTTAAGCAAACTTACCTAAGCACTCGAACTAGAAAACTAACTCTGCATCTACAAAATGTCCATGATAAATAAATAAACCTATATAATTTTTCCAAGAAATCATAAACATAAAGAAATTTTTGGTATGTGGTGAAGATATATCCTTCTTAAACTCCAATGGAAGAGGTGAGAGAGGTAGGATTTAACACAAAATTTTGAGATCTTATATGCTATTGCAATATGAAATGTAAGGAAACTAAGTACAACAACATGAATATTAAAGATAATAACTACAACAAATTGAAATTTAAACAAACATACATAAGAGAGACAAAAGCAAATGGACTGGGACCTAACCCAGAAGCTCAGCTCCCCGACACTAACTCAGTGGAGAAAAAAAAAATACTCATTTTATTTCATAACTAGTCTTGTACATAACATATGAAAGTCAGAAATGCTTATTACAATATCTAAGAGTGCTCTAGCTACATCCAAAAATCGAATCGTAGTGAGCTCCTTCTCTACCCTATTTATGCTAAAGGGTAGCTACTAACAACTCCCTAAAAAATAGGTGGTATATCCCCTTGGATGTCAAGAGAAGTGGAGCTTGTCTCATCTTGATCTTCCACCTTATTGGTTTCCTCTGATTTCGAGTTGTTGTAGGAGAGTATTGATGATGTATTGGCTGCCTTTAGGAATTAAGGAGGTGGTAAACAATCCTACAATCACTCCTTGATGTCTACTTTGAGCCCTGATTGTGCAATCTTCCTAAAAAATGACATATTCTCTTGATTTTCATGAATTTAAACCATATTAGGCCTTCGAAGCAGGACAACCATTAATACACCATCTACACTAAGAAACATATGACAATAATGCAATTAAATGTGAAAAGAGAGAATAATTAGGATAAAAAGGTGACAATTAATGCCTTAAAATGTACCTAATGATGGTGGGCATAATCACCCCATAAAAAATGGTTTCTTATCCTCAGAGCAAATTAGTCCTCTTGATTCAATTATTTTAGTGCCCTTGTGGCCTCGCTGACATACCAAGGAATCATGGAAGAATCTCCCTCTTGAGGGTATAATCTTGCATTCTTTGCAACCTCCTCCAATTCTTTGTTTTCTTCAACTTATCCTTTTCCTGCACCTAGTCACAGCATCAAAGGTGGAATGAGTTTTAATCCAAGCCATTGGATCTTCATTTTTTGCATGGCCCTCTTGTACAAAGGTGGCCTTTCTAAGGAAACTTTCAATATCTCTGCAGTATGATACTCCATGTTTCTTAGGCTAAGAGCGAGGCAATTCCATATTCTCTGACTAACCATCACACACTCCTCTCCCAACAATCTATAAATGTCAACACAGTATGAAATTACATGTGCTTCAGTGTTGAGGCAATTATCTACAAGGTTGGCATCATTTTCTATGATTAGGTGATCGTGTATGACATCTCTAGGGCTGAATAGCTCTGCCCAAATATGGAGAGGTTATGTTCCTTCCTTTCTCATCACCTTTTTTACCTCCTCTTCCCTAGCCACTTCATTGGTTATCTAAGACTCTAGGGCCATCAGTTTCATATCCCCCAACCTAGAGTTAGGGTCCCAAATTTTTAGATCAGTGAAGATAAGATTATGCATATAAAATCTTTCCAATTTGGCCTTATCCTGTATGTTGGATTGGTTGCAAAAATTAATAAATTTCATGTAATTATAGAAATGTAATGACCGATATGAGGCTCATGTTCTGATCGGAAATTTAAGCCATTGTTACTTTAGGTAGATGGAATAAGAGTTGGAGGGATACATGTGTTGTATTTCCTCCATGCAAGGGTCTGTCATGGTGGGAATCTGCTTGTCCTTTTGCTACAGTTGGCCTGTAATATTTCATTTTCTTCTCAAGCATATTGCAGCTGCTCCCTTAACACTTCTTCCATAAGTCTTACATCATCCAAATATATCCCTATCTTAGTGATTTTCTACTCCATGATCCCTACATCTTGCACACTCTTAGTTTTGGAAATTTTCATCTAGTGGTGTCTGTGTTGGTGAGCCCTGGTATTGCACCAAGAATGCTGCAAAACCGAGAGGCTGCCCTACTTTACTTTATCAACCCGTGGTTTGTAAAAACTCATAGGTTCCATTAATATATACACAAGAGATGCATTCTACTCATGTCATCCTCTTGTGAGATCTACGAAAGGGTGCTACTTCTAGGGTTTCTGAATGAAGTCTAACACACTTCTAAATTTAGGCCTAGGGCTACAAATGATTCAAATCCATGGCTCTATTAGTAGGTACATAACTATTCTATAGCAAAAACTTATCTCTAACTACTCCATAATGAAATAAATCTACACATTATGTTATGATAAGAAATGGAAGAAAACTAGGCATCTTTCATGAAGTAAATTGTTAAATTAAAATTGCATAAAGGAAACTAACATAATCACACTTTGTTGGGCCAAATGGATAAACACACTATATTCACTATATGTTATATCTATCATTATTTTAATCGTGTATCTAATCATGACCTTACAGTGCTTGTAAATGAATTTTTTTGGAGCTATCAGGAGAAAGCACTAAGGTGGCTTATGGAAGGCTTGAACTCATGGATGCAAGGATAAAGGTGTCTCGGTGGTTTTGGCATGTTTGGATGAGGTGGATGGTGGTTTTTGGGCTTAAGTAGGGGCCCACCAGTGCTGTGAAAAGTGCTTCTAGAACTTTCCTGTAGTGCTACACGAAAGTCTAAAGTTGCTACAGGAAATAGTCTGGGGGGAATCCAAGGCCAAAAATGGGTGAGAAAAGTTAGGGAAGGTGGAATGAAGGTATTTTTGGATGATTGGAAGGTGGCCCACCCCTTGGCCAAGCTGAGAACCTCTTGAGAGGCCTATCTTGCACCTATAGGGTTTACTCACGATGTAGAGATGAAAAATCTGAAAACATGGTTGACGGTGATTTTGATGAACAAAAGGCTGATGAAGGGTGAGAAATTAAGCTTAAGGTGTTGGTGAAGTCCTCATTTTATCTGTTACTCGAACCTACAAGAAAAGTACCTATTAATGAAATAAATATGAATAAATTCATGATAAAGGAAATGTAAAAGATGAGTTTAATTTGGAAAGAAAATCTACTTTAGCCTACAAATAGAGATCTAACAAAACATTATAAACATATTCATGGAACTACAACAACCCAACATATTCATTCAAAGAAATAATTAACTAAAAAGTAATTTTGGCCTATGGGGCAGGTCCACCCTCCTCAAGGTCCAATGAAAAAGATGAGAAGGGTAGGCTTGACTCACATCTTTTTGAGTTTATAATCTACTCTACGAACATGTAAGCAATATAAATCTACATCAAAAGACAAATGGAAGAAAATAAAAACAATGAATTGAAATGCAAGAAAACTAGATAAATAGTCATAAAAAAAACTAGCTAAAATGGCATAAAAGTAAAGAATAAATACACAAGAGAGAATAAGGTCAATGGATCGGGCCCTAACCCACAAGCCTATCCCTCTAAAACTATATGAGTCAAGAAAAATATGAATATTCATTTTATTGCAAAAGATAGTCTCATTACATCCACATGAAAGTCTCAAAATCCTATTACAAGAGCTAAGAGACTATTCGCTTCCTCCAAAGTTCAAATCATAATTAGCTCTTGATCATCCTTATTTAACCTATAGGGTAGCAACTGAAGTGTAGCCTTGGTGCACTTGAGCTTGAGTTTCCTTGGCTCCCTTTTATTTCGAGTTGTTAGAGGGAATCTTGAGAATCCCTTGTCTTCCTTAGGAGTTAAGGATGTGAAAAATACCCCTATAATATCTCCTTGCTTTCTACTTCGAGCTTTAATGGAAAAATATTCATAAAAAATGAAATATCTTCGTGATTTTCCTGCATTTAAATAATGTTAGGCATTCGAAGTATGACAAGCCTCAATCACCATCTACACTAGCAACATAATACAATAATATAATTAAAATGAAAGAAAAATAGAATAAGGAAAAAAGGTGACCATTAACCCCTCCAAATGTACCTAATGATGGAGCTCATCATCAAACCCTACCAAATGGTTGTTCTTCCTCTGAGTAACTTAGTCCTCCTTCTACATTTATTTCAAAGCTTTGATGGACCATCTAACTTCCTAAGGAAGAAGTGTGGGAGTCCCTTCCGGAGGCTAAAAACCATCATGATTTTATGCTTCCTCCCATTCTTTGTTCTGCCCATCTTGGTCCTTTCCATCACTCAGCCCCAACAGCAAGGGTGGAATGAGCTTAAAACCAAGGCACTGAATCTTTTTTGGCCTGCATGGCCCTCTTCTATAATGGTGCTCTCTCCAAGGCACCCCTTAATATTTCTGGTGTGTGGTACTCCATGTTTCTAAGGCTGTGAGGGAGGTTGTTGCATATCGTTTGGCTAACCATTATGAATTCATCTCCCAAGAACCTAGAAACATAATCAAAGTGATCCATGGCTTGAGCTTGTATGTGGAGGTATTTTTCTACAAGTGCATGATCCTTTTCAGTCTTAATATTGTTGTTTATGACTCCCCTAGGGCTGAATAGTTCTTCCCTAATGCGTAAGGGTTCTATGTTTTCTCTCTTCATAGCCTTTCTCATTCCTTCTGCTATTGTCTCTTCATTCACCATCCATGATGCCAATTCCATTAATTGCATGTCTCCCATCATAGGATTGGGATCCCAAATATTAAAGTCTATCAATAGAAGGTTATGCATGTACAACTCTACCATTTTTTCCTTATCTTCCATACTTGATTGGCTGCAAAAATCAATGAACTATTTTCAATTTTGAAAAGGTAAGGACCCATGGGAGGCTAATGTTTTTATTTAAAATAGGATCCACTGCTCCTCAAGGTAAACTACATAGGAATATGATGGATATCTATGTTGAATGACCTCCATGCACAAATCTGCCATGGTGGCCACTTGTTTGTCCTTTTTCTGAATTTTCTCATGTAATGCTACATTCTTTTCTTGGGCCTTCTAAAGATGCTCTTTAAACATTGATTCTATGAGCCTAACAACATTTATATCCTTCCCAAAATCAGCTACTTTTACTTCCATGACAACTATGTCATGCACACCTTTAGATGTGGCAAGATTCATCCAATGATGAGTGTGTTCCCTCTCCTCTTCTAAGTCATAAAATAAAGGTACTGTGAACTTTTGAGGAATCAATCAACCCCCGTAAATGTATAGGTCATAGGAGATGAGGTTGGGTTGAGAGCTAGGGTTTGGCACTATTGCTACATCTTTGAGGACCGGTTCTAGTGAGGTGGTCTCTTCTGTGTAATATTTTCCTCCCTCTTTTTCATCTAGTTTTTCCTCTTGTGTTGTGTCCTCAACTTCTTTGACCTCTTGCCCATCTCTGGCTATATTTTCTTCCTCAACCAAGGAATTTTTCTCTAATTATGGGCTTGTTAGAGTTTCCTGTAGAAAAAACAGAGGTTCCTGTAGCAAACTCTATTTTTCTTGTTGAAGACCCTAATTTCCTTTTTCTTTAACTCTATTTAGTCCTTGGAGGGTCTGTAGCAGTTTCTTGAGGTGAATGGGATGCCAATATTGTTGAGTGTCTTCTGATGTATGTTACAGGGGTCCTTACAGGTGAAGTGACCACCCTTCCTTCCTCTAATCTTATTTCATCATCTTTCTTTGGTGATTCTTCAATGGCAATAGGGCTCTTGGTGTGAGTCTGTGGTTTCTTTTGCTTCACCCTTTGACTCTTCATATTCTTCAAATACATAGGTGTCTACCTCTTCCTTTTTTTTTTTGACAGGTGTGCTCAAAGTGACTAAGGTAGTAGCCACTTCCTGATCTGTAATTTATGGTGACATGCTAGTGTCTTGAGGGGAGGTTTCACTGCCTAGGATAGGGTCCAATACTTTATTTTCCTCAGTCTTTTCTTATTCCTTCCCCTCATGTTTTCTTTCTCTATCCCTACTATCTCTATGTTTTCTGCCTCAATCTCCATCTCTTTTTTTTCTTCCTTATTTTATGCCTCCTCTTCTTCTTCTTCTTCTACATCCTCTTCAACATTTTCTTCTTCTTCTTCTTCTACCTCCCTATATCTAAGGCTATAAGAAAAAAATTTCCCTATTTTGGTAGCTATGAAGGGTTCCCTACCCATGTCTATGAAATAAGACTAAGATATAGCTAGGTCAAATCATCTCAAGGCATCGCTCACAAATTTTTTTATGAGGCCATGATGAGCCAAGTGCTAATATTTTATTTTCATCACCTTATTTCTCATGTCATTTATGGAGTTTAGGAGGAAGTGATGAATGCTTAATATATGTTATACAGGGATTTCTCCTTGAAACCTAATTTCATTCAAAAATCTAAAATGATACCCATAGACAACACTAATTTTTCCTTCACAAGAAATAAATTCCATCATATAGAGGGCTACTTCATCCCGGGGGTACGGAAGGCCTTCTCTCCTCACTCCATTATTTTCTTCAATGTATTCTTCTTCTAGTAGAAAGCAGATTTTCTTGGTTAAAGTGCCAAGCATTCTTTCCTTAACCCATTTGAATCCTAAGGGAAAATTTGTAACTATGCTTATGTGTTCAGGTGATAGTGTGATGGCTAGGCATCTAACCATAGTGGTGGATATCTTTTCTGAGTGTAATTCTACAACCAATACAAATTCTCGAGCCATCTCTTCATCAAGAACTTTCAAAATATCGAAGAACCCTAGCCATTGGTGATTTCTGAATATTTCAATGACTTGAGGATGTTGCCTAATTCTCTTAATGTCAGTGGGCTCCCTTATGTTGAATAACCCTCCCATTTTAATGGCTGTAATATGAAGGTGGTGAGATGTTTGAGAGTTATGTCTTAGAGATGGAGGTTTTGAAACAAATGCAAGAAAAAAAATCACCCTTTAATATCCAAATTTAACTTGATGTGTGTAAATTTCATGGAAAATTTTCAGTGTTAGAGGATACGAACCACTTACCTTTGTCCTCTGGTGCTTTTTTTTGAGAGATGGTGGCTTTGGGAAGAAATTTCACCCACAGGTGACTTTGTGTTGCCTTCGATACCCTTGATGATCTCCCTCTAAATTTTCTGTAGAAAAACTCTGTTTCTTGTAGCACGATGGTGCATGAAAGCTAAAATATCAATGTTCCTCTCCTAATGGATCCTAATTCTCTCTTCCTCTTTCTTCTCTTTGAAGTTCTCAGTGAAATGGTGTAAATGAGAGAGATCTTACCTTTATATCTTTTTGACCTAAATTTGAAGCATTGTGTTGAATTGTACTTAACACGAGTTTTCCTCTTTGAGACTATTTCTCCCACTCTAGTTAATGATTGTTGAGCCTCGTAATCATTGTCTTTGTACCCATTAACTCCCACTTGAATTTATTTGACTTTCCTAGGAAGCATGCACTTTCAATTTTCCTCCAGTTTAACTTTATAAAGGTGGCCAAGCTAACTGGCCACCTTTTTCCCTTTTAAATTTCTAAAACTCGACATTAAACCATTTTGGTCATTATGGATGCATAGAAAGAGGTGAAGGGCCATACCTGCGCCTACCTAGTGTTTGTGTGGTTTTGAATGATCTGGTGTAAGGATTATAGCGGGTGGTTGTGGCCATGATCTCTTCTTTGTCGTATTTCCACTTATCATTTATTTTCTGAGTGAGCATCTCTTTCTAAGTGAGTTGCTTGTTTTTTGTGAATGAGATGGATAATGTTTTTTATTTTTATTTTTTTTCTTTGTAGGTGTTGAATGGAGGTCCTAAAGTGCCATGGTTGGTGTGCTTGCTCTCTTGGAGTCTGCAGGTGGCCTTCTAGAGTCATCCTCATCAACTTTCCTTCATCTTTTGGCCTTGTTGTGCCACACATAGATTTTCTAAAGCAAATTTTCCAATTGCTATAGTAGTCTTTTTCTTGCCTCTTATTGATTTAGTGTGCTCAGAAATGGAGGGATATGCTTCATTGAGGCTATGGAGGGAGTCATGGAATGAATGGAGTCCAGGATAGGCGAGTGAAGGGGTCTCATTCCAAGTTTCAAATGATCTAGCTACTAATGGTGCAACATAGGATTTAGATAGTGAATCCTTGTGAATGGAGTGAAATAAGGGTTTGGGAATGGTAGCTATTGGAAAAACATAAATTATCATTCTCTCCTTGAAGTTCAGAAGTCGCTCAGAGAGATTATTCCTTCATGAATGAGTTTCTTGTAGTGCTACAAGAATCCTATAGCTCCTGTACATGACTGTAGCGATTATAGTTTATGAAAAAAAACATTTCCCTATATTAGGGGTGAAACGGATTAAGGGGTGTATGCTGGAGTGCCTCATGGAGTGTGCAAGAATAGGCTAAGGGAAAATGAGGATAAATTGGTCCTCTATATCCCAAAAACCATCTTTGATCAATAACCTGAAAAATTGGAAAATAGATAAGTGCATAGGTATTTTTATTATTTTTACTTTTATTTTTTTTCATTGCCTCCATAGAGGTTTTAAACCCATAGGCCTGCCTTAGGCTCCTCAAAGAGGTTTTCACCCAAGGATATTTTATTATTTTTTTTTCTCTAAGATTTCCTCATGAAAGTTTTCAAATATGGAGTTGGCCTAGGGAACCTCAGAGAGTTTTTCACCCATGCCTCTTTATTTATTTTATTTATTTATTTTTAAGAGGGGGAGGCACTGAAAACTATGGATTTTCCCATGACATACACGTACATGTTTATGGAATTTATAAATTCTTCCTTAGACAAGGGATTTTTGTGAACCTTAAGCCTGTAACCATTGACAACTAGGGGAATTCCTTCCTCATCTATGGTTTTGATCTGAAATGCGCCATTATCATAACATTTTTCCACTTTGTAGGGTCCCTGCCATCTTGTCATTAGTTTTCACTTGAAATAATTAAACCTTGAGTCATACAACAATGCCCCATCTCTTTCTTAAAAGCTATTTTACTTAACGTACTTGTCATCCCACACCTTCCTTTGTAGTTGAATCAATTATGTGTGAGGGAGTTCTTGCATCCTGAACTGATCCAATCCGTTTAATTGGAACAACTTCTCTTGTTGTGCAATTGATATATCTAGGTCTAACTCAGCTCTCTTCCTTAAGGTGTTGAACTCAAATTCAATTGAAAGCAGAGCTTCCTTGCGATAGATCAAGTCATAGGGAGTGAACCTTGTTGTTGTTTTCCAAGTAGTGTTGTAGGCCTAAGTAGCTTCTACCAATCTGTCTGCCCAATTTTTTCTGCTTCTGCTCACAACCTTAGTGAGGATATTCTCCAAGGGTCTATTGGTCACTTCCACTGGGCCATTTTCTTCAGGGTGGTAGGAAGTGGAAGTCTTATGCTTTATCTTGTGCCTCCTCATAAGAGTCTCAATGAGATGAGCTGTGAATTGTTCCCCCTGATTAGTGACTATCTCTATGGGGTATATAAATTTATAAAACACATTATCTCTCACAAATTTAGTTACCTTCTCCTCATTTTCTACCATCACAGCTTTTGTTTCAGCCCACTTTCTTAGGTAGTCAATGTAGACTATGATATAATTTTCGTAGCCAGATGGTGGATCAATAGGTCCAATAAATTCCATGCCCAAATTCTAAAATGGCTCAATATCTACCTGAGGGTGCAAAGGCATCTCATCCCTCTATGTAGGTTTCCCCATCCTTTCGCAATAGTCATACATGCTAGTGTATCTTCTGGCATCCTAGTAAAGGGTAGGCCAATAGTGTCATGCCTGCAAAATTTTGATGGCAGACTTTTTTGCAGCAAAGTGTCCTCCATTAGGGCTATCATGATATGTAGAGGGGATGTCAAAAAATTCTTCCTCACTCACACATCTTTTGAGAATTTAATGAAGGCCTAGCTTGAATAGATTCCCCCAAATCCATGTGAAAGGGGTGTTTTTTCTTATGATCTTTCTTTTCTCCTTAAATGAGAGATTAGGATGGAAATTTTTAGCAACCAAGTAGGTAGATATGTCAGCAAACCATGGTGAGAGTGTTTAGATAGAGAAAAGGTGTTCATATGGCAGTTGGTCATCCACCATTCCTTCTTCATCTGTAGATAGAGCTAACCTGGATAAAAAAACCTTCAACAACATTCTCCTTTCCAAGTTTTATCAACAATGTTTAGGTCAAGTGGATGTAATAGTAAAAACAATGTAATTATTCTACCATTAACATTTGGTTTGTTCATTAGATATTTGATGGCTGCATGGTCAGTGTGTACAAAGGTCTGATATCTAGTGACATAATTTTTAAATTTGTTTAAAGCATGGACAATGGCTAACATATCCTTCTCTAGGATAGTGCAATTGATTTCAGCCTTGGACAAGTTCTTACTAATCAAATAGATTGCATAAATATAATTTTTCTTCTAACTTCCCCAATTCTGCCCTCACAGCTTTTTCTGATGCATCGGTATGGATGTGGAATGGCAGAGTCCAATTTGGAACTCGAAGAATGGGGGCAATAGTCAACTTTCACTTAATGAGCTCAAAAGCTTCTTGACAAAGAATGGACCAAGTAAACTCATAATATTTGGGCAACAAAAAAAATAGTGGCGAGGCCAACTTGCTAAATTATTTTATGAATATTCCATAATAGCTTAGCTAACCCCAAGAAACTCTTGACATCTCTCTTCTTTTGATGAGTAGGTACACTTTTGATCATGGTGATTTTGTTTGGGTCGACCTATATTATTTCTTGGTAGATTGAGTTCCCCAATACAACTCCTGCTCTTTTTAGGAATTCACATGTTTATGGGCTCAAGGAGATATGCGTCTCAATGCACCCTCTTATAACCTTTCCCAAATTGGAGAGATCTTCCTAGAAGTCATTTCCATAGTGTGTGAAATCATCTATGTAAATTTCAACTAAGTCTTAGACTAACTCAGAGAAAATGATCAAGATAGATCTTTGGAAGGTAGTGGGGGCATTCAACAACCCAAAGGGTATGAATCGGTAAGTGAAGGTAACCCAATGTCATGTGAAAGTGGTCTTGTACTGGTCTTCAAGGCTGACTTGGATTTGGTTTTACCCACTGAACCCATCTTAGAAGGAAAAGAAGTTATTTCCTTCCAGGCCATCCAGGAATTGGTCTAGAAATGGAAAATAGAAATGGTCCTTCTTGGGGGCTTTGTTGAGTTGCTGATAATCAACACAAATTCACCAGTTTCCATTCTTCTTTGGGACTTGTAAAAGATGAGATACACACTCACTGTCTAATATAGGATAAATGAAAGCTGCATCCAAGAATTTTTGTAGTTCTTCCTTGAATATGTCATTCCGCTGGGTTTGTCCACCTCTAGGGTTGTCGCACAAGCTTGCATCCTTCCTTAATGTAAATATTTTGTCTGAATACTAAGGGATGCACCCCTTCCATGTCCTTGTAATCCCAAGCAAATTCATCTAGGTTTTCTTTCAGAAGCCGTCATAGCTGCTTTCCTTCTTTATCTTAGAGGTTTGAGTTAATTTTCAAAGGTCTAGATGGGCCAAGCTCCAAAGCCTTGGTGGTTTGATAGGTTGAATCGACTTAGTGAAATTCCATCCAAGGGTGGCTTTCAGATTCTTTGAATATGTTTTCAAGTGGGATGTTTGTGGGGGGTTGGTTTTGAATGACATGGTCGATGAGTTCATTTCCGTCAAGCTACCCCCCTCTAAGAAAAAAATCTATGTTACAAATGTGGGTAGTGTTGTACAGCTCATCTTCTTCATCCTCCAACCATATAGGTAGATCATGATCAATGGAAGGTTGGGCTCGAGGATATAATACCACTTGTTTAGACAAGGACCCATTCTTAATAGTCATGTTTTTGTCCTGACGGATGATATTAGCATTGGCAGTGGCTAACCAAGGTATCATTAAGATGAGAGGCTATCAATTAAACATGGGTTCTCGCTGCAAAACTAGGAAATATATAGGATACTCCCAAGAATCAATTGAAACTATAACATCCTCAATAATTCCTTCTGGAGCTATTATTGACTGCTCTGCAAGTTGCATAAATGTTGTGTTTTTCCTCAAATTCCATTGGAGGTTGAGTTTAAACATAGTTTCCTTGGTCATGGAATTGATGATATCCCCAAGATTAGTTAGAGTATTGGGGACTATGACACCATCTATGTGCACATCTACAACTATATTTCCAGGGTCCAGGTACTTTGGAAATATCACCCTTCCCAACATTAATTCGTACATATGTCCTACTACATTGATGGTGGGGGTATCTTTCTTCTTTCTCCCAGGTTTCTTGAAGCACTTTTACTTAATGAGCCTTTTTTAAATAGAGGCATCCTTATTGGCCTGGAGAAGAGTTATATTTACACACAATTTTTTTAGTTCTCACATAATTTGCATCTCCTATGGGGTGTGTTGACTCGAATGGATCAAGCACTCGAGAAAATGAGGTTGTTGGATTTGAGTGTTACTTTCTTCATTTTACTCCTCAACCTCTATAGGTGGAGATGGAGGGTGGTGGTCTGGGAGTACTGTTCCCAACCTGAGATCAATCTCCAATATCTACACAACATAAGCTACATAGGATGTCTCTCAATTGTAAACGTATTGTGCCTATCTGTTGTTCGAGTTCGGATTGGATTGTGGAGGCATCTGAGGAAACTTGGGTGGAGCAGCATCAGTAAGCTGAGGTTGAGGTTGGGGTGGAGGCATTAGAGTAGGTGGCTGATTATTTTGAGGACTCCACCCTTGGGATGGGTTGTTCCACTGAGTTTATTGAGGAACATACTGTTGAAATGGTTGGTTTATAGGCTAAGGATGATATGGAGGGTTGTAAGGCCAAGTAGGAGGGGTAGTACAGGATGGAGGAGTGGGAGTGTACCAAGATTGCATGGGGTCATTCTCATTATTGTGACTGTAAGAGTAAGGTGCACCTTTCATAGTCTGTTGATATGACCTAGGGCCTTGAGGCCCTCTCTGGTTGATGAAACATAGCTATTGTGGTTTTAATTTCTGTTGAGAATCCAGCAACAAATGTCTATCTAATTTAATTTTCCCTTAATTAAATTGGACAATAAATTGTAATATTATATCATAATCACTTCTAATAGTTAAATGAGTGTGATAAACTTAGTTATCTCATGGATTTCGAGTTGAGGGTGGTTGGTGAGCCATGCAGAGTGATTCTATTAGTTTTTGAGTCCAAGTTGCAGTTAGTGCATTAGTTTAATGCATGAGAAATCAGTTAACTCAATTAATTGAGTTAAAATTAGTGTAACTAGATACAAATGATAGTTTCACTAGTGAGAGGTCAAGTGTATTAAATAAAATTTAATTTTCATGCAGTGATCTATCAAGTAACTGATGATTTACTATTAATAGTTGCATGCATGCCAGTTCTGATGAATACCCAGTTGAGACAAAGGTTAAAGGGATGTTAACTATTAGTTATATTATTAACAAACTGGTTACATGTAGTAATACACCCATAGGTTTTCCCATGAGCATTGCACAGTTTTGGAGGTCTGAAATTCCTAAAGAAAAGGGATTGCATTCCACATGAATTGTGGAAGCAAGGCACATTGATCAGAGGCTGAAAATTGGCTAAGTGTTGGTCCATTTTGTCCAGATCAGTGTGAGACAGTTGTGAGAGTGCATCAGACTCTTGCGAGAAGAGTGCATTGTAATTTTTTCATGATTCCTTGGTGAATATGCAGTAGAAGATAGAGGGGTTTTGAGCAGCAAGCTTTCCCCGGGAAAATATGTGTTGTGGATTGACTTTCTTCTTTCTTTTACTTGTTGTTATTGGCAATCATGTTTATTGTCCACAATTGATTTTTATCATTATTCATTATCTTTCATTAGAATATCACATGATTGGATTGAATCCATTGGTATACATATTGTTTGTATAATTTCTACATGGTATCATGTTAAAATTGGACAACTAGGTCCAAACTCTGGGTTGTGTTGCTGAGATGACGATCCCAATATTTTTATTGGATTCCTCTTTCGGAGAGGTGTAAGATTGATCTAAATATCATCTCGATCGTATGAGAAGAACATATAATTTGAATTTATTCCACTTATGTGCTAGGTCGGCCTAGAATAAAATATTGACTTAAATTTCTTAAAGGACGTGTCACACACCCCCAAAGATTCCTATATATTGGAGAGACTTAGAGTTCATTTGACACATTAGTGTGGAGGAATTCCCTCTCTCTTGATGGCGTTGGAGCTGCATATTCTTTGTTTGGGTTGTTCTGGGTTATGTGTGACACTCTTGGCTAAATGACCTATTGGAGACTTTGCTGGTTGAAGCATCCTACTGATCGCCGTAACGCCACCATTTCTTATCTCTATTTTGGCTTGTCTTCTATCGATCTAGTAGTATGTTCTATCTTCTTCAGTATTGTGCCCTAATTTGAAATGGCATAGAACATGTTCAGAAATTAACATGGTATCAAAGGCTAAGGATAAGACAATGCCCAAATTTGCGTTGGAAATCTTTTGATCCATCAAGTGCATCTCATCTGGATGAACACGGAGACTTGGAACAACATGAGAAAGTCTACCCTAGACAATGGGGAAGTAGCTGTAGGTGATAGTGTATTATTTAGGCATGTTTTTGGGCTCAATAAGATCTGATTAAAGGCTAGTTTCAAGTTCTGTTAGTAGCTTGGAAAGGTTCAAGACAACGTGGAAGAAAGTCCACTTCAAAGGTCTGAATGGAGGCCAAATTGCTGTAGGATATGCGGACCAAAATGAAGGACTCTTTGAAGGACAAAACAGGTCCATGAAGAATTGTTTTAAGAGTCAGTCTACTAGGCATTTAAGCCAAGGGAAAGAGGAAATCAACGCTACAACCGTAGATTGTCAAATCTAAACCCTAACCGTAAGTGACCTGTTCTCTCTGTTTAATCCAAATCCTGAGCTTTCCACGATTGAATATGAGATCTTTATTCTATTCAAATTTAAAATTGAAAATGTAAATAGAAAGGGCAGATCTGGATGACTGTTGTTCACTGAAAATGGAAATAGAGGTGGAAGATCCGGAAGAGTGCTCAGCGTGGTGGTCTATTTGGCATTTTTTTACAAATTTAATCGCAAGAATTGCAGTGTGTTTTCCATGAATCACAGTTGAAACGACGGAAACAAGAGAAGAAGTATATGGTGGCCACCCACCCATTTATTTACAGAGTTTTGGAAATCTGTCAGCACTGGACGAGAACCCCTCCGTCAGGATTATTAGTCTAAATAAGCTCCGGCAACCATTTCTACTCTAGCATCGATACATCGTTGTCTCTCATGTCGACGATGATGAAGGTTGAGTGACAGAAAAGTTGAGACGAAAACATAAAACACATGCAGGTGGCCTTGCTGTCGAGAAATGTCAGAAGCCTGTCATCGCTGCTATCCATGGGGCCTTCATAGGGTCCAGTGTGGACATAATTACGATCTGCAACATTCCGTATTACAACGATTGCCCCGATTGATCAGTGACAGCAACGCCCGGAACTTGTCTTTGATGGGTGGGAGTAAAGCTACCTGATTTTTGGCAGGCACATCTCCACCATAAAATCTTCCCCGTGGATGGTGTTTTGGCACCATCGTAACAACAGAAGTTGGAGAAATTTCGGATGCGTGATTAAATCTATCAATTTCCACGTCATCTGAAGCATGTTTTTTTTTAAATTTCCGTGATGGTAAATTCATCGTAGGAACCTTGGAAAAATAAACACGACTGTTGATGGCTGTTGTTTCTCAGGACAGACATGCATGTAGGGCATTAAGACGTCACAGCTAGGCCAAGAAGGAAGAGCTTAGGGAATAATTCCCCCAGACTCAAACATAAGAGCATCAACCGTCATTCAAAATCAAACCTGCAGTGCAACAAGGGTTTGGGAGTAACTCCGTGGGAGCTTCGAAGTCCACCCATTCTGTTGCAGATGGATAGTTTCCATATTCCCTTTCTTTTTTTGGATTTGTGGCTGCAGCTCGAATATTTCAAAGAAGATTGATGGATTTTGATGATCTTTACTGGATCTTAATTATTCAAACCGAGGATTTCTATTTTTCTCCCCCCTTTTTTTTGTCCAGAAATTGGAGCTGCAGAGTATAGCATTGTCGGTTCTGTGAACAGAGGATGAATTTAGGGTTAAATTGCGGTATATTTATTCATGTATTGGTGGAGAATGATTTGATTATATAAAGGTTTGCTGAAAATATACCAGGCTTTGGCTCAAGCTGGATATTGTATATTAATTGAAGTATGGGGTAAATAGGAGCCGTGTTGAAGCTTTTCTTTAGTGTGCTGAGCTACTTATTTTGCACAAAATAAGCTGAGCTCAGCGCCTTAATTTATTACTTAGCACATAATTTGCGCCCTTGACTTTGAGCTTTCCGTGTAAAACATTTATTCTATATCCCGATCCTGGGACCTTCTTTCGGCTTTATTATTTCCTTTCTGTGGCTGCTCATTGGAATTTTTATTTTGCGGGGTCCACTTTAAGAAGCAGTTTCTAGTGAAATTACACAGAATGCTATCAGGAAAAAGATAGCATTGAGGTATATGTGTGCTGTACATTTGAATTTTATGCAAGTTTAACAAATGTTCCCGGAAGGAGGTGAACATGGCTCATCAGGAGGAGTTATACCCTCAGTTTTGGTACCCACACGCTTTGTTTGGCCACATGGAGGTCGTCGTGTATTTCTTGTTGCATCCTTCATAAGATTGCAGGTGGTTATCACATATGTTTTTGAATGTGTGCTCACTAATCCTGGGTTGGCTACATGTCTAAGGAAGCCATAGATACAAGCTAAAGTTGGATGCAGACCAATCACAATAATTCCCAGATCTGTGCATATGGCATAGACAGGATTTCAAGTGAAGACAAAGAAATTGTTTTTATGTACTTGAAAAAGTCTTCAAGATCTCTACATAAAGGAGCAGTGAAGTGCCTCATTTGATAGTATTATGATGCTGGCACAATTTACTTGTGACAATGGTTGTGAACCAACATATATCTGAACTCAACCTAGTGGCAGTGACCTTAGAAAGTGTCTTGACCAGATGAAAAATTACAGAACTGAGATTTGAAGCCTTGGAGCCTTAGATCAGTCAACCATTTACTGCAAATAGGCAGATCTGGAACCAAAATGCAATGTCAGATGTGGTAGATGAACATCTCAAGTGAGGAATTATGAGAGAAGGAATCATGATTGGATTCCTAGTTCTATGGATTGCAGTAAAGAAAGTCTTAGAGGGTTGGTTGAGGAAGCTACAAAAGATCTCCACAAAACATCAGGTAATTACTGTAAGCTTGAAATCTTCAGTACTGTTAATGATGAAGAAAACAGTGATGCAAGTTCAGAAGGTATCTCTATAACCTCTATTTTGAGGAGCTAAATCTGTGAGTCTATTTCAGTGACATAGACAGACACCCATGTCTACGAGATTCATAATAACAGTAAGCTTGTGACAGTATCAACTTGAAGTGTGAACTAGGAAATTTTTACAGCCTTCAGCCACGTTGTTGGAGTCTTGAACCATGATCACAAAAGCCTGTTTAGATGGCTTTGACTGTGGGAGAATAATACCCCTTTTGAAGTTGGTGTCTGGAATGCCCTCATTTAAAATAGATGTCTTCTCTCGAGAGAGAAGCTGACATTAAGAGGGAGATACATCTGTATATGCTCCTGAGTGAATATCGTTGCTGAACGAAAGAAGATCCCCATGGCTCAAAGACATATGGCTTCATAGGGGGAAATTCCAAAAGAAAACCGAGAAGCCATATAAACACAAGGGGTAACTAGCTGCCATGAGTACAATATGAGCATGGATCATTTGAAGAAACTGGAAAGCATCAAAATATGCATGGATGTGAAGGTGATGTCTAGGATATGGTTCCTAGACCACCGATCAAAGTTGGTGTCACCTCGATATAAGATCAAGCATGGATCTGATGGGAAAATGTGTTGCATGGTGCAAGACCATTTTTTTTGTGGCATGGTGCGATAAAGGAAGAGGTGTATGTGGAGCAACCTTTGGGATTCAAAGTCCAGGATCGGGAAACCCATGTTTGCAGGTTGAAGAAAGCCCTCTATGGGTTGAAGCAAGCACCAGAGCTTGGTACGAGAGGATATATAGCTACCTGATGAAGCTGGGCTTCACTCGTAGTAATGTTGATCCGAACCTTTACTTCAAGGTCGATAAAGAGAAGCCTCTCATTCTGGTGCTCTGTTTGGACGACCTCTTCCTGACAGGTGCTGACCCTTTCATTCATCAATGCAAGAGGGAGCTTGCTACTGTATTCGAAAGAAAGGACCTAGGACTGGTGCACTACTTCCTAGACCTGGAGATCTGGTAGAGACCTGGCGAGATTTTCCTCTCTCAAGGAAAATAAATTATGAAGCTTCTGGTATGGTGGACTATAAGTCTGTGTCGACACCGATGGAGCTCAACTTCAAGAAGTTGAGTGGTAGCGCTATTGGGCCCGTATTGACAAATCCTACTAAGTACCGTCAACTCGTAGGGGCCTTGATGTTCTTAGTGAACACCCATCTGGACGTATGTTTTGCAGTGAATACTTTGAGTCAACACATGGTTGATCATAACATTCACTGGGTTGGTGCCAAGAAACTCTTGAGATATCTCTGGGGCATGATAGACCTTGGGCTAAGTTACGCTGCTGAGAGTATGACACTCCTTGATATACTGATGTTGATTGGGCTGGTAGTGTGGTGGATCGTAAGGGCACGTCTGGATGCTACTTCACAAGTAGATCTACTTCGGGTAGGAAAAGGAAGTTGGTAGCCTTGAGCACCGCTGAGGTCAAATACATTGCAGCATGTATGACTTGTTGTGAAGTCACTTGGTTGCGAAATCTCTTCAGTGAGCTGTTCGAGCATGTGCTAGATGCCACCGTTATCCTTTGTGATAACCAAAGGGGGATTCAATTGTCATAGAATCCCGAGTTCCACGATTGATCCAAGCATGTTGATGGCTGGTACCACTTTATCTGGGATATGGTACAGCGAGGCGCCGTAAGGCTCGATCATATAGGAACTGATGAGCAGGTTGCGGATATTCTCACAATGCCCCTGGGGAAGGTCATGTTCCTAACCTTCTGTGAGAATCTTGGAATCATGGAACGACCCTATTCTAAGGGTCCTATTGGACGATGAGCTCTGGGAGCTCAAAGAGAGTTTTGGGGATAGCTTAGGTGCTATAAGCAACCACAGGGCTAGGCTTGCCAAACCTAGTTGGTGTGCTTCTACCACACCGTGAATATATTGATATGGTTTACCTCTCTCTGATCTGTGCCCTGTATGCATCCTACCCATGGAGTTTCAGACTCATGGGAAGTACCTCTCATTTGGCCAATGAGGTGGGAAAAGTGAATAGAGACCATAGCAAGACCAATGGACGCATCATAGATTGCCGTAATCTCTATGTATAGGATGACACATGTCCAACTACTTGATCTAGGATCAAGTTTAGCGAGGTTTCGGACCCCCAACTGACTTCGGGTCAGTGAAACTAACTTTGGGTTAGTATATGACTCTCTTGAGTCCTAGTGAGGTTTCGGACCTCCAACTGACTTCAGGTCAGTGAAACTAACTTTGGGTTAGTATATGACTCTCTTGAGTGCTAGTGAGGTTTCGGAGCTCCAACTGACTTCTAGTCAGGTAAACCAACTTCGGGTTGGTATGAGACTCTTTCTGACTCCTATAGAGGTTTCGGGCCTCTGGGCTGAATTTTTCAGTCGGGTATGATGTCTTTGTGACTAAACCACTTCTGTTCTGAAATAAAGAGGCCAACAAAGCAAGTTATGGCGGGATGACGCACGATGTTTGGATTGCACTAGTGGACGGAGTTCTCCCTAGTTGAGAGGGAGTGTTAAAATTGGACAAATAGGTCCAAACTCCGGGTTGTGATGCTCAGATGAAGATCCCAATATTTTTATTGGATCCCTCTTTCGGAGAGGTGTAAGATTGATATAAAGATCATCTCGATCGGATGAGCAGAACATATACTTTGAATTTATTCCACTTATGTGCTAGGTTGGCCTAGAATAAAATATTGACTTAAATGTCTTAAAGGATGTGTCACACACCCCCAAAGATTCCTATATATTGGAGAGACTTAGAGTTCATTTGACACATTGGTGTGGAGGAATTATCTCTCTCTTGATGGCGTTGGAGCTTCATATTCTTTGTTTGGGTTGTTCTGGGTTATGTGTGACACGCTTGGCTGAATGACCTATTGGAGACTTTGCTGGTTGAAGCATCCTACTGATCGCCGTAATGCCACCATTTCTTATCTCTGTTTTGGCTTGTCTTCTATCGATCTAGTAGTATGTTCTATCTTCTTCAGTATTGTGCCCTAATCTGAAATGGCATAGAACATGTTCAGAAATTAACATATTAGAGTGTAGGAAATCACTATAGTGGAGAATAAATTGATTTTGTGCTAAATATCATTCGAATTTGAAAAAGTATTCTTTGGTGTGACAGGTAGATCAAGATGGATTTCAGTGGCTTGAGATTGGAATATGCACTCGAGGGAAGTTCTAATTATATTGAATGGTAAGACAGAATGGAGGTAGTTCTCGAGGTCAATGGATTGAAATAATTCATTGATAATGATATTCCCAAACCCGTAGCAACAAACGCCGCTATTCTTGATGCTTGGAAAAATAAGGTTGCAAAGGAAAAGAGGATCTTATAAAAGGGATTTCGAGACCACATTGTCTCGAGTCTCCATGGAAAAGCAATTCCATATGCAATGTGGAAGGCTTTGACTGATGTGTTTCAGAGTAACAGTGAACAAATCAAATTGGCATTGAAGGACAAGTTCAAGAAGATCAAAATGGAGAAACATGACACTATTCCGAAATATTTAACCAAGTTCATCCAATGTTGAAATGAGCTTAGGAGTTTCAGAATCACTTTAGCGGATGATGAATTGGTGAGCCTAACTCTTCTAGGCCTTCCTAAGAGTTGGCATAGTTATCAATAATTTGTCAATGGGAGGGAGAAGCTACCATATTGGGAGGGACTATGGTTGGATTTTGTACAATAATAATTCATGCGGAATACCAGGTATGGATCCTCATCCAAGAGAGATGATGAGGAAAATTGTGTCTTGGCTCGTAAGGCAAAGAAGGGGAAGGGAAATAAATCCTATTCCAAATATAAGACTGACAAAGAAGGCAAGAAGTGTGACATGTCTAGAGTGAAATGTTTTCAATATCACCAACATGGACATTATGCCGCTAATTTTCCACAAAAGAAGACGAAAAACAAGAAGGCTTTAGAATCTATAGCGGGTGAGGCTTTGGAATATCAATTTGAGTTATACTTCTCTATCATCACATGCATGGTTTCTAGTGTGGCGGGATATGTGTGGTAGTTGGATAGTGGTGCATATTTCCACATGATGGGAGACAAAGAAATTTTTTAGTATCTTTGATGAGAAGGGTCTCTAGATGCATATCGAAATGGGTGATGATGGGATGTATAGCGCTACCAGTATTGGTACAGTTACTTTCCAGAGATAGTGAGGTAAACCCTTTGTATTAAAAGATGTAATGTATGTACCAGGCTTGAAAAGTAATTTAGTTTCAGTTGCAATGTTGTAGGATAGAAGATATGATGTATTTTTTAGTGAAGGGAAATCATTCCTTCCTCACAAAGCCATAGGACATGTCAATAATATTGGGATTCATGTGAATAATCTCTAAAAACTTGATGTAGATGGCTGCACAACGTTGATGGGTAAAGAAGATAAAGTGGTGAGCTGATATAAGGGTGAGTTATGGTACAACAGATTGGGCCTTCTACACCATGAAGATTTGAAGGTCATGCAACATATTTCTATGGGGCTTCCAAAGGGTACTCTTGCACAGATAGACATATCCAAGGGATATACCATGGGGAGATATTCAAAGGCCACTTTTCACGATAAGTAGAACCGAGCAGGTGAAATCCTTGAGAGAGTTCACTAAGATGTGTGTGGACCATTCTCTACAGCTTCGACAACAAAGAACAGTATTATGTGATTTTTGCTGATGGTTTTTCTAGAAATTGTTGGATCTACTTCATGCAGAAGAAGAATAAGACGTTCTCAAAATTTTTTGAGTTCAAATAACTGGTGGAGAAAGATACAGGGAAGCATGTCAATGCTCTGAGGAGAGAAAATGATGGTGAGTACATCTCCAATGAATTCAAGAACTTCTGTAGAAAATAACGAATTCGTAGAGAGCTGATTGCACCTCATAACCCACAACAAAAAGGGGTTGCAAAACTATAGAATAGAACAATTGTGGGTGTGGCATGAGATATGTTGCATGATCAGGGCCTACTGTTGCATCTATGGGAAGAGGCATGCAACATAGCAATATTTGTGCAGAAATGTAGTCCTCATCGGATACATGGAATAAGTACAAAAGAGGAGGCTTTTTATGGTAAGAAACCTAATGTTTCATATTTTAGATTTTTTTTCTCATCTATCTATTTCCATGTGACCAAAGATTCCAAGAAGAAGCTAGAACCAACACCTGAGATTGAGATATTTGTGGGGTACACTGATACTCCCCACAAATATAGGGTGCATTTTCCAAACAAGAGGATGACTGTGGTGAGACGAGATATAAATTTTGATGAGGAGAAAGCCATGTGATTGTCCCTTGATAGGGAGCTTGATTTTCATGTAGATGGGGAACTCTTGGTTCCAAAGGATAAATATCAAGATGTGGAGTAACCACATGTGGAGGATCATGGAGCGGAAGAAAAAGCTCATGTAGAGGCATCCACCATACATGGTAGGAGGCGTACCACAAAAGCTAATAGATTGAGACTTGATGCGAGAAAACATGTAGGAGCACCTACATCACTGCACAGACGAAGACAATATCCAGACATGTTTACTGGATACGTGGCTCTTATGAGCAAATGTATTATGACAAAACCATTCTACTTTGAGGAAGTAGTGCAACAACCAATTTAGGTTGATGCCATGGTTAAGGAGTACGACTCCATTGTCAAGAAAAATGCATGGGAAGTTGTCCCAAGACCAGTTGGAAAATCGACGGTTGGATCTAGATAGATTTATAAGGTGAAGTAGGCGGTAGATGGTAGTGTCGAGAAGTACAAGGCTATATTTGTAGCCCATGGATTCTCACAAGTTGAGGGGATTCACTATGAGGAGACCTTTTCACCTGTTGTGACATAGTCATCGATTATATCTATCCTTGCACTCTCAGTGCAGATGGGATGGAAGATACATCAGATGGATGTGAAGATTTAATTTCTCAATGAATTTATTAAATGAGTAGTGTACATTGAGCAGACATAAGGTTTCGAGATCTTTGACAGTGAGTCGCATGTGTGCAGACTCAAGAGAGCATTGTATGGGCTAAAGCAAGTAGCTAGTGCTTGGTACACTGGGATTGATAGCTATTTCACTAGGTCGGGCTTCACAAAGAGTGAAGCGGATGAAAACATGTTGTTGGTGAGGTAAATCCCCTTTGTGGACAAAGATGATCCCACTAGCCCTAGAGTGGGTCTAACCACAAACATGACAAGCTATAATATTTATTCCTAGTTAACGAATGGATGGAGATTCGATAGATGACTTACCGGAGGTCCTACATCATTGTTTCTTGTGTGTGTGCAGGTGTCCGAGCATGAAAGTGAGCGGACCGTGATCTATCAAACCATGAGCGAGAAAGTGGTTAAGTTGATTAGCCACAGATCTCCCTCTTTAGGTAGTGGTTTACACCTCCCATGGGACACTCCTTGAAGATAGGTCTCCCTTACATAATTATAGGGATCCTAACCTCTCCCTCTCCCTCTATAAAAACAGGCCTTCTCCCTTTATGAAAGCTAGATGAACATATAGCCAAGGAGCTGAACTTGGAGAAGAATACTATAGTTGAGTAATTTCCATTGAGAAGGTAGAACCAAGGAGAATTCCGTAGAGAAATTCCCATCCGAATTCCCGATGAGCCTTTGTGAGACGGGCTCTGCTTGAACCCTGTTGGAGGAGACCGTAACGTCGAAGCTGGGTTGTAATATTCCTTTCATTTATTAATATTCTCGACTATGGTGTTGGTTCCATCATTGTGTTATGTTGATTATATAATGGAATTGATTTAGTCCTCTTTGACTGACTAATAATTACGAATGTGAATTAATATGTTGTATATCATCTTTATTTCTTATGTGTGTGCAGGTGTCCAACTGTGAAAACGAGCAAACCGTGATCTGTCAAACTAGGAGCGAGAGGCAGCCACTCTTTCCGATGACAACAACAACGTAGGACCTCTAGTAAGTTATCTATCAAATCTCTGTGATCCACTCGTTAACTAGGAATAAATATTATAGCTTGTTTTGTTTGTGGCTATACCCACTCTAGGGCTAGTGGGATCGCCTCTCTCCGCAAAGGGGATTTACCTCACCAACACTTGTACCAGATTTTGGTTGATGGTAAGGTTTTAATTATCGTACATTATGTTGATGATATTATTTTGACAGGTGATGAGAAGCTCATAGTTTCTTTCAAAGAGGACCTTGCAAGAGAGTTTTAGATGAAGGACATGTGACTCCTTCACTATTTCTTTGGTTTGGAAGTATGGCAGTGAGATGGGGAGCTATTTGTTTCTTAAGGAAAGTGTGCCAAGGAGATTCAGAGAAATTTTCTCATGGAGAGTTGTAAACCCATGGAGACTCCTCTTGGAGGAAACTAGAGGAAGGAGGATGCTACTTCAGGTGTTGTAGTGGACGTTATTGTTTACAGGAAGCTTGTGGGTTCACTCATGTAATTGGTGAACACCAAACCAGACATTTTCTACGCAGTTAACCAGCTTAGTCAAGCTATGGTTAGGCTGACCAAGATCTTTTGGAAGGTGGGGAAGCATGTCTTGAGATATCTCAGGGGCACTACAAAGTATGTATTATGGTATAGACAGACTGAGGGAGTGAAGGTTCAAGGCTTCACCGATGCAGATTGTGCAGGCTGTCCATCAGACAGAAAGAGCACATTAGGAGGGATCTTCAACATAGGATCAACAATAGTTTCTTGGTACAGTAGGAAGCAGAGATCTATGGCACTCAGTTCAGATGAGGCAGAGTACATGGCAGCCAGTCAAGTTTCATGTGAAGCCATCTCGATGAGGAAGATTCTTGTTGGTTTCTTTGGTCATCAGATGGATGTAACGGTGATACATTGTGATAATCATAGTTGCATAAAACTCTCAGTTAATCTAGTATTCCATGACAGGTCAAAGCACATATACATCTGGTACCACCATCTCAGATATTGTGTTTAGAGACACGTTATGTTACTTTAGTACATTCCCACAAAGGATCAGCATGTAGATATTCTAATGAAGGCACTTGCCAAGAGAAAATTCAAATAACATAGAGGCAGGATTAGGGCAGTTGATAATCCCTTTCTTGTTGAGAGGGAGTGTTGAAAAGTCAACAAGAAATGCGTGTCTAATTTAATTTTCTCTTAACTAAATTATACAATAAATTGTAATCTTATCTCATAATCACCTGTAATAGTTAACTAAGTGTGATAAAATCAGTTAGCTCATGGAATTCGAGTTGAGGGTGGTTGGTGATGCATGCAAGGTTGAGTCCAAGTTGTATTTAGTGCCTTAGTTTAATGCATGAGAAATCATTTAACTCAATTAATTAAGATAAAATTAGTTTAACTAGTTTTAAGTTATTTTTGCACTAATCAGAGGTCAAGCGAATTAAATCAGATTTAATTCACATGCAATGATCTGCCAAGTAACTGATGTTTTACTATTAATAGTTGTGTGCATGTCATTTTTGATGAAGACCTAGTTAAGACAAAGGTTAAAGGGATGTTAACTATCAGTTGTATTATTATCAAACTCCTTTCATGTAGTAATACACCCATATGATTACCCATGAGCATTGCACAATTTTTCAAGGTTGAAATTCATAAAAATAGGGATTGCATTCCACTTGAATTGCGAAAGCAAGGCAGGCTTAGCACAGGCTTAAATTGGCTAAGTGTTGGTCAATTTTGTCTAGATCAATGTGAGATAGTTGTGAGAGTGCAGAAGACTCTTGTGAGAAGAGTACATTGTAATTTTTTCATGATTCCTTGGTGAATATACAATAGAAGATAGAGGGATTTTGAGAAGAAAGCTTTCCTCGGGAAAATATTTCTATGGTGGATTGATTTGATTCTTTATTTTACTTTTTGTGATTGGAAATCATTTTTATTTTTCAAAATTAATTTTTATAAGGATTCAGTATCTTACTTTAGCATATCGCATGATCGCATTGAATCCATTGGTATACATATTATTTGTATAACTTCTACACTTCCCCACCTTGATATGCATCTTTAAGTCCAGGTAAGGAGTAATACTTGTCTATGGCATGATTCTCCCCAGAGACCTCTATGACATTTAATGGAAATTCATTCATAGGGTGTTTTCTAGTACATCTAGGGAAAAATATAGCCAAGGCCCTTTATGCTTCCTATTTCTTCCTCTTGACATGCATTGTGTCCATTTTCAAGGAAAAGTTGTGCATCATGTCACACTTGAAGTCCTCCATCATATTTCTAATCTCATGCTTGATGGAGGTGGAAGAGGAAGGGGTATTGTTTGTACTTTGGCTAGCTCTGCCTTTCTTTCGAGCTGCCCTAGTCTCGAAGACAATTTTGATTGTTTCATAAGGAAGTTGGTTGATATCTCCTCTGATAACATATTGAGGGTTTCTATCACCTCCTCCCTAATCCCTCAGAGAAGTACTAGTTAAAGTGATCTGGTATCAAGAGTAGAGTTGGCTCTCTTATATTTTAATTAAAACCTCTCTTCGTAGTATTATAGTGATTCATCAGGCACTATAGTGATCTTGAATATCTCATATTTAGTTTCCTTGGACCTATAGTAGTCCCTGTACTTTTTTTTGAAGGCCTCCTGCATCTGTACCTAGGTAGTGATGATGTTCCCAGGTAGACCCATGAACCAGCACATGGATGCATACTTAAGGGTGTATGGGAACAACTTCATATTTTGATCATCTGAGGCATAGTCATAGCTCATATCGATAACAAAAAATTCAAAAATGAATGTGTCAGGATCTTTAGAGGTAATTCCATGAAAGTGTGGAAGGGTTGAGGGGCTAATGTTCTTCATTTTAGTTTCCCCATCTACCGCTCTAATGGGAAAGGCTCCCTCGGCTTTAGTTTCATCCATGGATTGAATGAGTGAAGCAGGTTCATTAGGTGAAACAAGATCTTCTTATTCTCCAATAGGTTATTAAAAAATTTTAGAAGGCTCGCATATGGTGTGTTCAACCTCAAAACCATTGAAGAAGAGTGAAGGGTGACTATGTGTTGATGTGGCGGTTTTAGGTAAAAAAATTCCTTGAGGATCCCTACTCCTACAAGGCATGAAAATGGATTATTTTTTTAATTTTTTCAACATTTTTGAAACAACATGTAAAAGTAAAGCAGAAATAATTTCTAAAACAAAATCAAAGCATCTACTAGACACCTCCCCAGAAATGGCGCCAAAAAGTGGTGAGCCTTGATATTTCACCAAGAATGCTACAACTCCCAGAGGTTTCCTTACTTTACTTTATGAACCCGGGGTTCATAACAACTGGGAGGTGATAGTGCTATATACAAAACATATGCATTCTACTCATGTCATCCTCTTCTGAGCTCTACGAAAGGGTGCTACTTCTATGGTTTCTAGATGATGTCTATCATAGTTCAGAATTTAGGCCTAGGGCTACAAATGATTCAAATCCATGGCTCTATCAACAAGTACAGAGCTACTCTATAGCAAGAAAGTAAATCTAACTAATATGAAATGAAATAAATCTTCACATTAAGCTATGATAAGAAATGGAAGAAAACTAGGCATCTTGCATGAAGTAAATTGTTGAATTGACATTGCATAAGGGAAAATAACATAATCACACTTTGCTGGGACAAATGGCTAAACACACTCTATCCACAATATTTTCTATCTATCATGATTTTAATCATGCAAATAATCATGACCCAACTATGCTTTTAAATGCATTTTCTTGCATCTAGGAGGAGAAAGCACTAAGGTGGCTTATGGAAGGCTTGAACTTATGGGTGCAAGGCTGAAGGTTTCTTGGTAGTTTTGGCAGTCCATAATGAGGTGAATGGTGGTTTTGGGGCTTAAAGAGGGGCCCACTAGTTATTCTACAAGTGCTTCTATAGGTTTCCTGTAGTGCTATAGGAAAGTCCTGAATTTATACAGGAAACATTCTGAGGGCAATCTGAGGCCAAAAATGGGTGAGAAAAGTGTAGGTAAGTTGGAGTGAAGGTGGACTTGAATGAGTGGAAGGTGGCCCACCCCTTGGTAAATATAGGAGCCTCTTGAGAGGCATGTCTTGCACCTCTATGGTTTTATCACAATATAGAGATGAAAAATATGAAAATAAGGTTGATGGTTATTTTGATGAACATAAGGCTTATGAAGGGTGAGAAATGAAGTTAAAGGCGCTGGTGAAGTCCTCATTTGTTGTGCTACTTTAAGCTACAAATAAAATACCTATTCATGAAATAAATATGGAGAAATTGATCGTAAACGAAGTGGAAAATATTATTTGAATTTGGAATGCAAATCTACTTTAGCCTAGAAAGAGATATCTAACACAACATTCTAAACATAGCCATGGAACTACAACAACCTAACTTATTCATTCCAAGAAATCATAAACTAAAAATTAATTTTGTTCTGTGGGGCAGGTCTACCCTCCTCAAGCTCTAATGAAAGAGATGAGAGGTGGAGGCTTTACTCACAACCTTATGAGTTTATAACCTACTCTACCAACATGTAATAAAGTTAAATCTACAGCAAAAGACAAATGGAAGAAAACTAAAAACAGTGAATTGAAATGCAAGCAAACTAGCTAAATACTCATAAGAAAAACTAGCTAAAATGACATAAAAGTAAAGAATTAATACACAAGAGAGACTAAGGCCAATGGATTGGGCCATAATTCACAAGCCTAGCCTTCTGAAACTATATCACTGAAGAAAAATATGAATACTCATTTTATTGCAAAAGATAGTCTCATTACATCAACATGAAAGTCTCAAAAACCTATTATAAGAGCTAAGAGCCTATTAGCTTCCTCCAAATATCAAATCCTAATGAGCTCTTTATCAACCCTATTTAACCTAGAGGGTAGCTACCAATAGCTCCCTAAAAAGTAGGTGATGTGTCCACTTTGACTCCAAGTGAAGTGTAGCTTTGATGCACTTGATCTTGAGTTTTCTTGGTTGCCTTTCGTTTCGAGCTATTGGAGGGAATATTGAGGATCCCTTGGCTACCTTTGGGAGTTAAGGAGGTGGAAAATCCCCCTAAAATCTCTCCTCGCTATCTACTCCGAGCATTAATAGAAAAATATTCATAAAAATGCAATATATTTGTAATATTCCCACATTTAACTCATGTTAGGCATTCGAAGTATGACAAGCCTCAATAACCATCTACAATAGCAACATAAGACCATAATATAATTAAAATGCAATAAAAAGAGAATTAATAAGGAAAAAATGTGACCACTAACCCCTCAAAATGTACCTAATGATGGAGCTCATCATGTTGTTCTCTCTTTCTCTAGATCACAAAATGGGGGAACTACGAGCTTTTGAGGGATCAACTTTCTTCCTTCAATGAATGTGTAATAGGAATTGAGGTTCAGCTATGGGCTAGGATGTGGAACTTCTATTATATATTTTGGGACCGTTTTTGGAGAGGAAGGCCTGTCCTTTGCTTCCCCCTCTTTCTTTACTTCAACATCCCGCCCCTCAATTTTTGTCTATTTTTCATCACCTTGGGAATCTTTCCCTTCCATAGGTGCCCTATCTTCCTCCCCCACTAATTTCTAATCTCATTGTGTCACATTTGGATTTTCTTGTAGCAATGGCTAAGTTTCATCTAGAGAACTCTATTTTTCCTGTAGCAAACACTCTTTTTCTTGTTGCCCCTCCTTTTCCTCCTCTTGAAGTTATATGGGGGTTGCTACTTGTTTGATGGATTCTAGCCTTGAAGAGTGTCTTCTCATATAGTTCAGAGGTTTCTTCTCACGTGAAGTGAACTCTTGAATTTTTCCCTCCTCTTGACCTATTTCATATTTCTTATTGCGTGACTCTATAATGATCATTGGGATCTTAGTTGGAGTTTGGGGTCTCCCTTGTTTTACCCTGGCACTCTTCCAGGTCTTGAAGTACATGGGGGTATGTATTTTTATCTTTTCCTTCACAGAGGTACTTAGAGTTGCTAAGGTGGTAGCCACCTCCTCTTCTGAGGTATCTACTGACAGGCTGGTTTGTTGAGGAAAAATACTAGTACTTAGTATGGAGTCTATTATATCCTCCTTTATTGTCTTTCCTTCCTTCTCTTCTTCTTTTTCTTCCTGATATTTTTCATCTTATTATCCTTTTTCATATTTCTTTTCCTCTTCCTCTTTTCCTTCATTTGGTCCTAGGTTTTCTATGTGTTCTTCTTCTTCTTCCATTTACTCTTCTTGCTCCTCTTCCTCTTTCTCCCTTGTCCCTTCAGTCTCTTCCTATTCTTATTTCATACCCATTTCTCCAAGGCCAGAGGGAGGGGTTTTTACAAGAGTGATATCTTGTGTCCCAATGAACTATTATCTATCCATGTCTATGAAGTGAACAAAGGTACAAGGATTTTCATTATGTTGAGAGCATCTCCAAATATAAGTTTAATGAGTTCATTCTCACCTAGGTGTTGATACTTTCTCTACCTCACTCTCTAGCTCATGTCCTTGATTGAATATAGGAGGAATTATGGAATTTTTAGTATATTATCTAGTGGAAAATATCCTTTGAACCTAAGTTCATGTAATAATATCAATTACTCTTCTATCACAGGAAACATATTTCATGATGTGATATCCTACCTCATCCCATGGGTAAGGTATAGCTTCCCTTCTTATCCCATTCTTATCCTCAATGTATTCTTCATTAGGAAGGAAGAAACTCTTCTTAGAGGCAGTGCTAGAGACTTTTTCCTCTTTGTTCCACTTAACTCCTAGAGAAAATTCTATAACTTTGCTAATAATCTCATGGGTTATCATAATGGCTAGCCTTCTAACCCCTGTGGTGGCCCTATCATCTACTTAGGAGTGAAAGGTTACTGGAAATTCTTGAGCCATTTCATCATCAAAGCCTTTAAGGAGCTTGAAAAACCGCAACCACTGGTGATTTCTAAAGATGTCATCCACAAAAGGGTGTATTATAATTCTTTTAATTTATGTCGGCTCCCTTAAATTAAAATCTCCCCCCATCTTATGACTATGTTAGAGATATGGTTTTATGCGTTGTTTCCAAAAACACTGCTGATATGGGACCCTAAAGGCTTCAACTTAACACAAACCGATACTTTATTACCCCTATTTCTCTGAACATCCTCTTAAATTTTTAAATTATGGCTTTGAATATGTATAATTTTTCATGAAACAATCTACAACTTGGTGTGGTGATATCAACTTACCTCTGCACTCTAATGTTTTCTTTCTTGGAATATGGTTGAGTTGGGTGTCAATACACTTTGATGGTGGCTTTCATGGTGGATTTTATCACTATCCAGCCTTCCTGTAAACTTCATCTAGCACCAGCAGACATCCTATAGCACAGGCTTGCATGAAAAAATTGACATTGGTTCAAAATTCCTCGATGGATACTATATTTTTCATGCTCTAAATCATCTTGAAATCCACAATGGAATGATGGAGAATGAGCGAAACTACACCTTTTATTCCAAATTGAATGGAATTGGACTGGAGTGGTCATTTCCATTTGGTAAGAGGTTTCCTCATTTGGGCCGTTGGTCCCACTCGAGCCAAACATTCCCATCTGCCTCAAAATCACCTCCAACTCCTCATGATATCTCCCTTAACTGATGTGACAACCCATGTGGCATGAAAAATTTCACTTCCTCTTTACTTTAACTTTACGAGGGTGGCCTAGTTAACTGGACACATTTCTCCCTTTTAGACTCTCTATTCTCGACATTAATTCATTTTAGCCAAATGATGCATATCGAGAAGGTGAGGGAGACATACCTGAACCTACCTGTTGCTAAGGTGTGGCATGATATTTTGATGCAGGGTGATGGAGAATGGTGATGGCCATCAATATTTTTCCTTTCTTGTGTTTTTTTTTCATTATACATATTTTTTATTTTCTGAGTGAGAAACTTATTTCTGAGTGAGTTGCTTATTAGTCTTTCTTGCTGATTCTTTTTGAAGGTGTTTCATGGAGATCCTCAGGTGTCACTGCTAGTGTTCCTTTCCTTCTAGAGTCCTCTGGTGGTCATATGGAGCCATCTTCATCAACTACCTCTTTCCCTTTTGACTTTTTGTTGCCTGTATAGGATTTCTATAGGAAGTGATCATCTTCCTGTAGCAGTCCCATATATATAGTTTTGGAGCTCCATTTAGCTGAGGAATGAGGAGAAGTAGTGAATGGATGCTAGGTATGGAGTTAGGAAGTGAATGGAATGCTGAAGCGGAGGAGGATATGATAGGAGAGGCCCTGTGTGAATATTTAGCTAAACTAGCTCACAGTGGTGACATAGATTGTTTAATGATTGAATATTATGTATGGAGTGGAGTGATGGTTAGGAGTGGTAAGTATAGGAAAAAAAATATTTTCATGTATTCTTGAGGGTTAGGTGTCCTTGGGTAAGCATTTTCCTTCTGCAATGACTTTCTGTAGCATTACAGGTTTTCCTATAGCCCTATAGAAAATCCTGTAGCAGCCTAGGACATCCTGTAGCACTACATAGAGTAAGAAAAAAATGGATTTTTTGTTCACCTAGAGGGAGAAATGAATGTATGGATGAATACTGTGATTGTTCATTAAGTGGATAGGTAGAGGAGAGAGAAGGAGAGAAATGATGTTGCTCCCTTTTATCCAAATTGTCCTTGATCATCAACCTGTAAACATAAACGGGTTAGTGTATGGATGTTGCTTCATCCCTTTTTCTTTTTCCTGTTTCTTGTTTTTTTTCTTTGTTTTTTGAAGACAGGTGGGCTGCCTCAGGTTTTTAGGCCACACGCCTACCTTGGGATCCCTAAAGAGGTTTTAGGCAAGCATATCTTATTTCTATGTTTTTTTTTTCTCTTTTTTTTTTTTTCTCCAGGATCACCTCATGGAGGTTTTCAACCCAAGAGTTGGCCATGGATGCCTCAGAGAGGTTTTCACCTAGGCCTCTTTATTTTTCTTCTTTTTTTCTTACTCTCTAAAGGTGAGGGGCTGAAAACTATGGATATTTCAATGACATTCACCTCCATGTTTATTTGATTGATAAACTCAGCCTTATACGGAGGCTTATGGTACATTTTTAGCCTATGACCATTGACAAGAAGAGGGATCCCCTCCTCATCTATGGTTCTAGTATGAACAAAAATTTTCATGGAATTTTTACACTTTATAAGGTCCTAGCCACATGATCAGTAGTTTTCCTTTAAACTCCTTGAATCTGAAGTAATAGAGAAACACCCAATCTCCTTCCTGAAATGTATTTTCTTTGATGTGCTTTTCATGCCAAACTTTCCTCTGCACCTGCATTAACTATGTGTGAAGGAGGGCATGCACTCTAAATTCATCCAAACCATTTAGCTGTAGAAACCTTTCTCGTTGTGTATTTATGATGTCCAAGTCCAACTGAGCTGCCATTCTTGGGGTGTTATGCTGAAACTCAATGGAAAGAAAATCTTTCTTCCCATAAACTAGATCATATGGAGTAAACCTTGTGGTTGTATTCCAAGTAGTATTGTAAGACCAAGTGGCTTCCACCAATATATCTTCCCAATATTTTATACTGCTGCTAAAAACCTTGATGAGGATGTTCTCCAAAGCTCTATTTTTCAGTTCCAACTGCCCATTTTATTGAGGATGATAGGCAATGGAAGTCTTCTTCTTTATCTTATGCAACCTCAGAACGTTTTCAATGATATGAGATGTAAATTGAGACCCCTATTCAGTGGCTAAATCTCTTGGGTATCCAAAATTATATAACTAATTCTCTCACTTAAACTCAACTACGTTCTCTTCTGTTGCTACCTTCGTAGCCCTTGTTTCAACTGAATTGATCGAGTAATCAGCGCAAACTATGATATACCTCTTCTTCCCGAATGGTGTATCAATGGGTCCAATGAAGTCCATGCCCCACTTGTCAAATGGATCTAAAGCCACGTGAGGATGCAAGGGAATTTCATGCCTTGGTGTAGGTCTCCCCATCCTTTTGCACCGATCACATCTACTAGTGTATCTCTTGGAATCTTTGTGGAGGGTAGGCCAATAATAGCATGCTTGTAGAGCTTTCAAGGTTGTCCTTTTAGTAGCAAAGTTCCCCCCATAGGGACCATTATAGCATGCTAAGAGGATGTCGAACGCCTCCTCTTCCATCACACACCTTCTAATAATTTGATCGGGACCTAACTTGAAGATATTTACACCAATCCAAGTGACAGGTCCACTTTTCCTAGTAATATTTCTCTTTCCTTTGAAGGAAAGGTTTGGAGGAAACCTCTCAGCAACCAAGTAGTTAGATATATCAGCGAACCAAGGAGAGAGTTCTAAGATAGAAAATAGATGTTCATCTGGAAGTTGATCATCCACAATTCCTTCCTCATATGCAGAGAAATTTATTATAGATAAGAATCTGCAACAACATTTTTTTTCCTCGTTTGTCAACATTTGTTAAATCAAGATGTTGTAATAACAACAACCATCTAATTATTCTAGAATTAACGTCTAGTTTATTGATTAGGTACTTGATGGCTACATGTTCAGTATGTACAAAGGTATGATAACTAGTAATATAATTCCTAAATGTGTTTAACGAATGGACAACCGCTGAGAGCTCCTTTTTTGCAACAATGTAGTTAAGTTCAGATTTGGACAAATTCTTGCTAATGAAATAGATGACATAGGGTAATTTTTATTTTAACTTCCCCAAGGATTCCCCCACAATGTTATATGATGCATATATGTGGATGTGGAAGGGAAAACCCAAATTGGGACCTCGAAGAATGGGGAAAGTGGTTAGCTTTTCCTTGATGATATAAAAAGTATCCTTATAGAGAATAGACTAGAAAAACTCAGAATCTCTACCCAGCAATTTGAATAATGTAAATCCACTTTGTTGAAGTCCTTAATGAACCTCCTATAATAAGCATAAAACCCTAGGAAACTTCTTAAATCTCTCTAATTTTGAGAAATAGGCACCCTTTTTATGATGGTGATTTTTTTGGGTCAACCTATATTCCTTCTTGTGATATTTAGTGGCCTAGGACAATCCTTGCCCTTTTTAGGAATTCTCAATTTTAAAAACTTAGGGAGAGATGCATTTATATGAAATTTCTCAATAATTTTCCCAGATTGGAGATAGCCTCCTGGAAATCATACCCATAAGGTGTGAAATCCATGTAGTTTTCTACAAAGTCACAGACTAGTTCAGAAAAAATGCTCAGGACCGCTCTCTAGAAAGTAGCAGGGGCATTGCACAACCCAAATGGAAAGACTCTATAAGAAAAATTGCCCCAGGGACATGTGAAAGTGGTATTTTCCTGGTCCTCAGGGCTAATTTGGATCTGGTCACACCCACTGAACCCATCTAGGAAAGAGAAAAAATTCTTCCCTGCAAGACCATCCAGGACTTGATCTATGAAGGGAAAGAGAAAATGGTCCTTCTTAGTGTCTTTGTTTAATTCTCTATAGTCAACAAAAATTTGTCACTTTCCATTTCTCTTCGGGACTAGAACGAGAGGAGACACCCACTCATTGTCTAGTATGGGATAGATGAAACCAACATCCAACAACTTCCGTAGTTCATCCTTTACTATGTATTTTAGAGCTTAGTTCATCCATATTTTGGGTTCTCACATAGGCTTGTATCCATCTTTAATATAAATATGATGTGTTCACATTAAGGGGTGCACCTCTTTCATGTATTTGTAGTCCCAAGAAAATGCATCAAGGTTTTCCTTCAAGAGATGACATAATTTCTCTTCTTATTTGGCTGAAAGGGATGAGTTAATCTTCAGAGATTTTGATGAGCCAAATTCAAAAACCTTGGTGGCTTCAGAGGTTGAATCAACCCAGTTGAGCTCAATCCAAGGGTGGCTTTCATATTCTTTGAATAGGTCATCGAGTGGAATGGAAATGGGGGGATTTTTTGAATCATGTGGTTGATGAGATCCTCCTCATTGGGTTTCCCCCATCTAAGAACAATATGTATAGTAAAACTGGGGTATGGTGTGGTACTGCACACTTCTTCTTCTTCTTCTTCATCCTCCAACCACAAAGGTAGGTCATTGTCAATGAAAGGCTAGGCAGGAGGATATAATACCTATTTTTTGGACAAGGGCCCATTCTTTCTAGTCATGTTTCCGATGTTGTAGATGATATAAGCATCAACAGTGAGAAACCAAGGTCTTCCTAAAATGAGAGCATATCCATTAAACTAGGTTTTTGAAAGGAGGACCAAGAAATTTGTAAGTTACTCTCAATTTTTGATTGAGACTATAACGCCCTCAATAATTCCTTCAGGAGCTACTGTGGACCTATCTGCAAGTTGCAAAAAATTTGTGGTCTTTGTAAAAGGTCCTTAGTGATTGATTTTAAGGATAGTTCCCTTGGTCATCACATTTATGGCATCCCCAATATCAATCAGAGTATGGGGGATTATGGCACCATCAGTGTGTACATCTACTAATGTACTTGCATGGTCGAGGTACTTCGGGATGATCACCCTTCCCCACATTAAGTTGGATAGTTGTCCTACAACATTGATGGTGGGGATGTCTTTCTTCTTTCTACCAGGTTTCTTAAATAAATTTACTTTGATGATCATATTGTATAGAGGAACATCCTTAATGGTCTGGAGAAAGGGTAGTTTCACACACAAATTTTTCAGTGCTCCAAAAAGTTCAGTCTCCTCTAGGGTGTGCTAACTAGAGTGGATTAGGTGCTCAAGTAAAGGATGTTGATTGACCTGAGTATTTTTCTCTTCCTTTTACTCCTCAACCTCTACAGGGTGGAGATGGAGGATGATTGTTTGGGAGTAATCTACTAGACCTGAGGTTGATCTTGCATATCTCCATAGCATAACCTAGATAAGATGTTTCCCCACTGTAAACCTTTTGTGCCTACCTGTTTTTCTGGTTAATATTGGGTTGGGAAGGCATATGAGGAAACTTAGGTGTAGAATGTGTGTGAGTTGAGGTTTAGGTTGGGGTGGAGGCCATAAAGATGGTGGTTAATTATGTTGAGGAATCCACTCTTGTGATGTATTTGTCCACTGAGGTGGTTGAGGAACATATTTATGGAATGGTTGGTTGATACAGTGAGGGTTATATGCATGGGTGTATGGATAAGTAGGAGGAGTATGCAATGATGGAGTGTGTACCAAGACTGCATATGTGCATTTTGGTTTGTATAATAGTAGGATTAAGGTGCACCTTCAATGCCCTGCTGGTATGACGGAAGACCTTGATGCCTCCTCTGATTTATGAAACATAGTTGCTCAAGTCCTCCTTTCCCACCTTGATATAAAAATTTGAGCCTAGGTAAGGAGGGACACTTATCTGTGGCATGATTCTCTTCACAGACTAAACAAACCTCCATGACATTTAGTGGAAATTCATTTCGAGAGTGTTTTCTGGTGCATATAGGGAAAAATATAGCGATGGCCCTCTCTTCCTCCTCTTGATTTGCATTGTGTACATTGACAAAGAAAAGGTGTGTGACATATCACTTTTTATTTCCTCCGACATATTTCCAATATCATGCTTCCTAGAGGTGGAAGTGGAAGGGGTGTTGGTCATGCTTTAGCTAGCTCTACCTTTCTTCCTAGATTCCCTAGAGTGGCTTCTAAAGACAATTTTGATGACCTCATAAGGCAGTTGGTAGGTATATCCTCCAGATAGCATATTAAGGGTTTTTATCACCTCTTCCATGATCCCTCATAGAAGTACCAATTTAAGTGATCTAGGATCAAGGGTGAAATTCCCTCTTTTATATTTCAGATGGAATATTTCTTCATAATCCTCCATGGATTCATCAGGTCCCAAATTCATCCTAAATATCTCCTCTTTGGTTTCTTTGGATATAAACTAGTCTCTATATTTGTTGTTGAAGGAATCTTTCATCTCTGCCCCGGTAGTGATGTTTTTCCCAAGAAAACCCATGAACCAATGCAAGGTTTCATCCTTTTGGGTGGATGGCAATAATTTTAGCTTATATCCATCTAAGGCATAGTCATAGATCTTGTAGACAATAGCAAACTAGAACATGAAGGTATCAGGATCCTCGGAAGTAGGGCCATATAAATGTGGAAGGGTTGAGGGATTGATGTTACTCATTCTAGTTTCTCCATTTGTTTCCCTAATGGGAAAAATTTCTTGGGTCCTAGTTTCAACCATGACTTAAATTGGTGAAGCAGGTTCCTAAGGTGAATCAAGCTCCTCTTCTTCTCCAATAGGTTCGTCAAATTTATAAAGTGACTCACCTATGGTGTATTCAACCTCACATTCATTTAAGGGGATTGAAGGGTGACTGTGTGGGGATGCGGGGGTTTTTGGAAAAGAAATTTTTGGTTATCCCTACTCCTATGAGGCATGAAAGTAAAACTATTTTTGTATTTTTCAATATTTTGGAACTAAATGTAAAATAAAAGTAGAAAATAATGCTAAAGAATAATAAAAAAATCTACTTAAACACCTCCCCATCAAAGATGCCAAAAAGTGGTGAGCCCTGGTATTGCACCAAGAATGATGCAACACCCATAGGCCACTCAAATTACTTTATCGACCTGGAGCCCATACAAAATTGGAGGTGACAGTGCTATATGCATAGTAGATGAATTCTACTCATGTCATCCTCTTCTCAGTTCTAGGATGAGGTGTTACTACTAGGGTTACTTCTATGAAAGGAATTCTATCACACTTCTGACTGAAAGTTAAGACTAAAAATAAATGATGACCATTACTCTATCAACAAGAAAATAAAGTATTCTATATCATAATGATTCATATAAATATCTACAAAAAAGATAAATTCACACTTAAGCTAATGTAAGAAAGGAAGTTAAACTAAGTGACATTCATGATTTAAGTTGCTGAATTGAACTTCCACAGGGGGAAACTAATATAGCTACACATGCTGAAACAAGTGACTAATTGAACTCTATCTATCTCATTCTTGATTGTTATTCTTAACAATGCATCTATCAATGAGCGAACTACACTTTTAAATAAATATTTTTTGTAGCAAAAGAAGAAGGCATTCAGGTCACCTAAGAGGATCCCTAACTCATGGTTTCAGAGTTGAATGTATCTTGGAGGTTGTGCTAGGCCTAGATGAGGTAAAAGAGAAGTTTTTGGCTGAAGGAGTTAGTGTTTGGCACCGCTATAGGATTTCTTGTAGTGCTACATGATGTCCTGAAATGCTACAGGAAATAGGCCAAGGGAAATTTGAGGCCAGAAATGGTGATTAAAGGGGTAGGAGAGGTGGAATGAAGGTGGATCTAGCTGGATAAAGGGTATCCAACCTCTTTTTCAAGATCAATAATTCTCTCAAAGCTTGCATCTCACCTCCAAGGTGGCTTTTGGTGTTCTGGTGGTGATTTCAAAAAAATAGGGATGAAGGCGACTTGTTTGGATTTTGGTTGATGAGGGGTGGAGACTGAAGCTAATGGTGTTGCGGAATTATTCCTGTGTTTCTATACTAAAGCCTGTAAGAAAACTACCAGCTCATTCATTCATCATTGAAAAATATACCATGAAAATGGTGGAAAATATCAGATGAATTTAAGAAAGCGTACCTATGCAATTGAACCAGAAAACTAAATTTGCATCTACAACATGTCCATGATAAACAAAGAAAAATATCAAACTTTTCCAACAAATTATAAACTGAAAGAAATTTTGGGTCCATGGTGAAAATCTACCCTCCTCGAGCTCCAATGGAATAGGTGACAAAGGGAGGCTTTAAAACACAGTTTTGAGATCTTATGTTATACTACAACATGAAATGTAAAGAAACTAACTACTACAACATGAAATTTAAAGATACCAACTACAAAAACATGAAATGTAAACACAAGTACATAAGAGAGACTGAGGCCAATGTATTGGGCCCTAACCCACAAGCTCAACCCTGAAACTAACTCAGTGGATAAAGAAAAAAATACTCATTTTATTTCATAGCCAGTATTTTACATAGCATATGAAAGTCACAAATGTCTATTATAAGAGCTAAGAGTGCTCTAGCTACATCCAAAAATAGAATCCTAGTGAGCTCTTAATCTTCCCTATTTATCCTAAAATGTGGCTACCAACAACTCCCTAAAACGTGGGTGGTTTGTCCCCTTGGAACTCAATAGAAGTGGATCTTGGCTCCCCTTGATCTTCCACTTTCTTGGCTGCCTTAGATTTCAAGCTATTGTAGGAGAATATCGAGGATATATTGACTACCTTTAGGAGTGAAGGAGGTGGTCAACTGACCTAAAATTACTCTTTGTTGTCTACTCTGAGCCCTAATTATGAAATCTTCCTAAAAAATGGCATATTCTCTCGATTCTGCTGCATTTAAACCACATTAGGCCTTCAAAGCAGGAAAAAACTTAATATACCATCTACATTAAGGAACATATGACAATAATTCAAATAAATGTGAGAAAGACAGTAATTAGGATAAAAAGGTTACAATAAACCCCCTAAAATGTACCTAATGATGGTGCTAATCAAGGGTCGTGAGGGATCATGATTGTTTTATTTTGATTTTTACATGTATATATGTAAGTATACATCTCGTTGTCTAACAGGGTCATCACTTATCATTCTTATCGAGGAATGATTTCTTATGCAAGTGAATGGCGTGAAGAGGTTCCTAGCTTACGAGGAAGTAAGTCAGAAGAGTAACCCTGACAGATCTTCAAGGCCAAGATCATGTGGATATGAATTGATATTATATTCTTGTACTATTCCTATGTTTATGTTATGCATATGTAATTATTTAGGATACATCAGTGGAATGGAAGAAATGTGATCGGTGTCAAGCTGGAACATGCATGAATAGTGGAAAGGCACTAGAAGTAAGGTTTCTTGTTAGAGTTAGTGTGTGGTCTATGGATGTGCAATGCTATTGTTGTATATATGTTGTACACGGTTTCACCTATGATATTATGTGCATGCAATGTTATGTATATATGGTGTTGTGTACATGATGTTTATGTAATGTTGTGTATATATGGTGTTGTGTCCATGTTGGATATGTGGTCTGTATATATTGTGTTGTGCAGATATTGGATATCTAGTGCTATGTACATATGGTTCTTTGTGTAATTTCCATATGTGGTGTTATGTACATATTTTTTGGTTTTCTTCTTATACATATGGTGTCATGTACATGTGGTGTTGTGTGTATGATTTTACATTTGGTGTTCTATTCATGTGATGTCGTGTACAGGTTGTACATGGGGTGCTCTGTGATGGTGGTGTTGTGTACACTTTGTGCAGGTTGTGTAGATGTGGTGTTATATACATGTTGTGCAAGTGGTGTTGTGTACAAGCGGTACTATGTACATGTTGTACATGTGGTACTGTGTCCATGCAATACATGTTTTGTCATGCACATGTGGTATTGTGTGCAGGTGTACATGTTGTTTTGTGTAGGTATGGTACTGTGTATTTTCTTTAAATAGCCATGGGATCGTGACATGTGTATTTGTCTTCTTGTACTTTGTGTATGTATATGTATTGTTTTGTACATCGGGTGTAGGTGCCAATGTATTTTGTTGTGTTGTACACCATGTATAAGTGTAGATGTTGTTTCGTACACCAGAGGTAGGTGTATCTATTGTGTTTATATGCTAGGTGTAGGTATATGTGTTGTACGTCGCATGTAGGTGAATCTATTTTATGGTGTTCTAAGCCACGTGTGGTTGTATGTGTGTGATGCACACACTGTGTATGTGTACGTGGTTGAAAAGAAGAAATTGGGTGTTTCTCAGGTGTGGAAACTAATGTGATGTGTGTACGAAAAGGACAAAGGATAAAGGTAGAATAAAAGGATTGATTGAAGGATAAGTATTAGTAGTTTATTTCAATTTTTATTATGCATGTGCACTGTGATTTTTATTTATGATGATTAAATGTAATATAAGGTTTTGGTTTATGATGGTTACATGTGATTTATGATTATGATTTATGATGGTTTTGTTTTGAGATAACTAGATGTGACATGTTTAAACATTATGAATTGATCAAACAACTAGTTTGACTTGTGGTGACATGAAGTAAATAGATTTTCAAGTGTACCTTAGAGACGAGCCACTGATAAGGTATGATGTGAATTTATTTAAATTTATTTTGAATCTAATGGGAATTATGTTCTTGATACAGGAAAGCATGGGAATGTTGGGTAGGGTGGTTGAAAATGATTACAATAATTAGAGGCAACAAAAAAAGGAATTGGAACATGTAGCAGTATGTTGGTAAAGAATTTAAGAGTAGGTAAATTATGGGATAATGGTACCCAATAGTCTAAATTTATTTCCATGAGCATGTTATAAATGGTAAGATGGTTTTGAGGTAGGTATATTCCTTGGTTTTTGGACCTTCCGATGCACGAAACCTCGCTAATGGAAGGGTCACCTGAGGGATTGTGTAGTAGATAAGGGGATGGTCGTGGAACTTGGAAGGTGTGTGATTGGATAGAAGGGGGTGACCATATTTTCATTAACATTTGCATATGGAATCAGATGCATATTAGGAGTGTTCCCTGGAACAATGAGTCAGTAGTTGTTCACGAAGAGGACACCAATGCATGATTGTAGCACTAGACATTTGATGGAGACTTTGGCTCTTGCAATTTATTCTAGACTTCCTGGGAAGGAAGTGAGTCTTGGTATTTCTTTTCAGGCTCGAGTTGTGAGCCTCTAGATTCCGTTTTTTTTATGTATACATCATATATTTTTATTCACTAGTTATAGAAAATGTGCATATGTGTATATGTGTATTGATTGTAAATATTGTAATGGTTTATGTTATAAAGCTCCACAGACAATATGATTATTTTTTGGTTGAACAAAATGTTCATGACAGTGTATGTGGTTGTTATTGTAAATACTATAATGAGTTATATTATAGAGCTCTAGTAAAAAATATGTTTTTCGTGTTTTAAGTAGGATGTCATTGTAAATGACGAAAAAAATATATTTTATAAATATCCATGGGTATTATGTTTTGTTTTCATAGATTTACTAGTTTATAGGTGTCATTGACCACCGAGGAAGGCATTCCCTTAAGGGGGAGGGGTATGTAAAATCCTCGGGTTAAAACTCCATGTAATAAAGTTAATACATGAAAAAAATATAAGACCAAGGTCATGGGACACTTACTCCAAGATGAAGTTTTGGAAAACATCCTAGTGAGTGTCACTTTTGGCTTATTGTGGCTAAGGAAATTGGAAAAGGAAACAAAAAAGGATTTGGAAAGGAAAAATGGCATTTATTGGCATTCTATTTATGAAAATAATGGAAAATAGAATAAAAGGAAGGTGAAAGGTCACATATTTGCATGAGGAGGAAATTGAAGAAAATAGAGGCCTCAATGATAAAAATGTTTTTGAGGACCAGTTCATGCATATATTTAGTGTGAGGGCTTTTATCAATTTTAGCTTGGAGCTCTCTCCATTGTCTCTCTCTCTCTCTCTCTGATACTCTTGGACACTTATATTTCTCATGGATCACTCTTGGAGGAGTGTGGCTTACATGGATTTGCATAAAGAAGGCAAAGGAAAAGCACAAAAGCACAAGGGGACAATAGGATGAGTGGCTAGAGTGTTTTTTCTTTGCAAGTATCTGTTGCATGTATGTTTTCCTTTCTATTTTTTTCATGCATGGTACATGCATGTGGTTATTTGGTTATGATCATCCATTGGCATGAAGGATTTCCTGGATTGATAGTGGTTTTGTCTAGCCCTTCCATTTCCTGGAACACCATGGTGTTGTGCATTATATATATATTTTTGATTGGCACTCAGGTGCTTGTGGTTGTGGGTTGAGTTACTAGTTCCTAGATCCTTGGTTGGACAAACACTTTGGAAGAACTTATAAAAATTTGAGTTGAGTTACTATTCCTCGAAGCCTTGGTTGGAAAAATTCTCTGGAGCCCTTGTTGGGTTGAGTTACTAGACCTAGAAGCCTTCGTTAGACAAACTATCTTGATCCATACGGCAGCTGTGGGTTGAGTTACTAGTCCTAGAATCCTTGGTTGGAAAAACATCATGGCATTTGGTGGAAGCTCTGGGTTAAGTTACTATTCCTGGAAGCCGGGTTGGAAAAAGTTATTTGGAGCCCTCGACAACTTGAAGGATACCAACCTAGTGATGGTTAGTGATGTCTGACCGTGCGGTGGAATCAATGGTTGAGGGTTCATGTGGTTTGGCATCCAGAAGCCCTAGTTTGACTTTTTTTTTGTTTATTCCATGAGATCCCACATTCATGCTACGAATATGGCACATGGGTGACTCGCGGAAAGAAATATTTCATTCAACCTAGTCTATGGTTGGGTGGTACATGGAAGTTCCTGAATTGATTGGCATTTTCATATGCTAATAAGAGGTATTTTCTATTATGATTCATGTATATATTTATTGATTATGATGGTGATATTATGGTTGAGTTGTCATGGTCTATATTTTGTTCATTTGTTTTTTTATATGTTGGTCACATGATGTATATTTTTTATGGATCTTGATATGTTTCATGAATACATGAATGTTTGATGAATGCATGAAATAATATATGATATTTCAGATACTATGGGAGGGTATCATACCTTCTTTATGATTCTCAAACAAGTATCATACCCCTATGTTTAAAAATGGATTCATGATCTGTAGATTACATGTTCGCCACATGTTTGATGAAATGTTTTTCATCATTAGGCTTGGTTAAGCAAAGTCCTTGATAAATTTTTATGTTAGAAGCTTTTTCTTTGTGTAATTTACTATTTTGGAAATTCTCATCAAGTTTTGGCATTGACTTGGTGTTTAACCTTGAAAAGGTGGCACATACTTCGTGGCCTCATGAAAAAAACTGGCTAAAATGATTGTAGTTGCACCCTTATAGTGGTCATCCAAGCGAATGTGTGTCTATAGTCACATGGATGCAAGATTGTGCATGCGACTGAGAGTATAAACTAGTTAAAAGGAAATTTAACTAAGGTTTTTGACACCTATAAGTGGGTTTTAGCCCTTGGGGGTCCTATAGCACCTAAGGAAGGTCAGTAAGTTTTTTTTTTTAATTCCACTTCGTTATGGTGATCTTGGAGGTTGAATCATATCCTAGTAAATCTTTGTCACATATTTACCCTAGTGGATCGGTAAAATTAGTTATGTGTGTGGGGAGGGGGTTACAGTTCCAATTTTTGGATCATCCATAGAAGTTGAGTACAATAATATGTAGCAACAACATATTATTCCTCAGTAGTAGATAAAGCGATGAAGGTTTATTTCTGGCTTAACCATGAAACCATGTTGGGTCCCAGATTACATGATCCTCCACTAGCACTCTTGCAATCATCGATATTACCTGCTCAAAATACATCTTTGTAATCATGAGGTGAAAATTCTACAATTTTGTGATACCATAGACCAAGATCTTGAGTTCCTTGTAGATACTTGAATATTCTCTTAACTGCTTGGAAATGAGATTTGTAAGGATTTGCATGAAATTTTCCAACAATTCCAACTGCATGCATAACGTTTGTTCTTGTACCTATAAGGTAGAGTAAGCTTCCAAGCATAGATCATTATCCTGGTTGATTAACTGAAGGAGAATCATCATTTTAACTAATATTTCATCTTTTTATGATTGAAGTGCATACCAGCTTGCAATCTTCCATTCCATATTCCCTCAAAATATGTTTCAAGTAGTTGGTTTGAGAAACAAAGATACCATTCCTAGTTTGTTGAACTTGAAAACCAAGAAAGTATGTTAGCTCACCAGGTAGAGACATTTCAAATTATTGCAACATAACTCAATGAAATATTTGACTCGTATATTCTACATTTCTTCTAAATTTGATTTCATATACATAAAAAAAATATCAAGCATTTATCTTTATCAAATTTATATATAGGTTGTTATCCGCGGACCACATTTTCGAGCCTTGTTATTGAAGGTACATGTTCAGACAATAATACCATGCACAAGGATATTTTTTTAACCCATACAATGCCTTCCTAAATTTGCGTGCAACTTTTTTTTCATTGTGAAGAATGAACCCTCCAGGTTTTTCAATATAGACTTCTTATAGATCCCCATTCAAGAATGCAGATTTAACATCCATTTGATATACCCTAAAGTTATGAAAAATTGAAAATGACAGAAACATTCTTATGGATCCATGTCTAGCTACAGGTGAAAATGTTTCTTCAAAGTCTATCCATTCATGTTGACCATAAATTTTGCATACACGTATTTCTCTGTTTCAAATTACTTATCCATTTTCATTCAGTTTCTTCTTGAATACCAATTTTGTCCCAATAATATTTTTATCATGAGGCCTTGGAACTAATTCCAATGTATGGTTCTTTTCTGTTTGATCAAGTTCTTCATTAATTTCCTTAACCCAAAATTCATCTTTTCTTACTTGATTCACCTTTTGAGGTTCAATTGTGGGTAGTAAGGCTAAGTAACTAGAAGTTCAAACAAGAGTTCTTTGAGTTTGTATTATTGTTACATTTTCACTTATAATTTGAGATTCAGGAGGATTTTGTTGAGCATACCTTGAAGGAGTCCTTTCTGATGTGTATGGATCTTCATTTCCTTCTTATTATGCTTCTCTATTTCCTTCGCCTATAACCTTCTGTCTTGTAGTAGGGAGAGCTTTGTCATTTTCTGGTGCTTATCTTTTGGTACCTGTGGATTCTTCATCAATCAAAAAACCTATGCATTCAACAATATTTTGAAGCCTTTTAATTTTAGCATTTATATCCATTTATTCTAGAAGAGTAGACAATAAGGATTCCTTCATCAACTCTAGATTAAAACTTTCCAAGCTTGTCATCATTTTTCTTTATCTAACATTTTCTTCTAAAAGTTATAAACTGTTTGATAGTTGGAGGCTTACCAAACCGTATTTCCTATGGAGCTTTATTATTGTTTACTCGAACATGAGCTTTTTAAAGTATATTCATATTTGTATGTGTTTCTTCCACCAGAAGGTATGAGGTGTTCCTAACTCATCAAGCATGGCACATGTCATTTGTTGGATTGTTCTATTAATTCTTTATGCTAATTCATTTTTTTGAGGAGTCTTAGCTATAGAAAAATATATTTTCATTCCATGTTGTTCACATAAATTGAAAAAATCATCTGATATAAACTCTCCTCCTCTATAATATCTGAGAAATTTCATTTTAAAATCTAACTCATTTTCTACTAGAGCCTTAAATACCTCAAATTTATCAAATTATTCATATTTATGTTTTAGTAAACCAGTCCAACACATTCTTGTCAAATAATCAATGAATAATATGAAGTATTTTTCTCCACGAGGAGACTTCTTTCTCATAGTACCACATAAATAAGTATAAATAAGTTCAAGTGGCTTACTTGAAGTACCTTCTTTAGAATTAAATTGAACTATGGTTTTCTTACCAAATTGACATGCTTTGCAGATTCTATTTTCAGGTGGAGAGATGTTGGGAAAGTCATGAACTGCTCCCATTCTGCTTGATTTGTATAACTGTGAAAAACTTAGGTTTCCCAACATTTTGTTTCAAAAAAAAAATTCTTCATATTTTCTTAAGTAACAATTTTCTTGGTTTCCTTTGAAGACATAGACATTTCTTGGAGTTCTTGTTCCCTTTATTATGATCGTACATGTATCCATATTTCTTACCAAGAAATTCTTTAATCTGAAAACAAATTCATTCCCTTAGTCACACTTTTAAATAAAACATAACAATTTATTTTTTAATCCATCAAAAAATAAAACATTTCCATCCTTGAGCTTTTCCTTTAGAAACACGGTTCATTTTCCTTTTATAGCAGTAGGTGAGTTATTGCCAAAATTTACTTTCCTTTCTTTCATTATTTCATTAAAATAAATAAACTTATCTTTGTCACCTATCATATATTTTGAACATCCATTGTCAATGTACCACAAATTTTCTTAATCTCTTGCATACAAATCTACACCACAAGTTTCAGAGTTTGTAGTTCTATTTTTCCATAACTTATGTGTTATTGTCTTCTACTCATACTAACAAGATTTTTCCATTCTAATTTTGCATTAAGTTTATTTACGACCAAATTTATTGCAAAGATACCATTCAATTCCATCTTGAAAAGGTGATAAAATATTATAAGAACATTTATTTTCTCCGATCTCATTATTTTGTTTCCTGGCTTCTCTAGTCATAATAATTTTATAAGAAACACACTGAACAAATTATGAAAAATGACGCATTGACCATTGAAGTAGGAATACCTAGGACAATAATACCTTCCTAGGTAGATTTCCCTTTTATTATGATAAGATTGTTTTACTTGATATGTATGTGATCCTTCATTCTTTTGTTAAGAACTACAATTTTGATTACTACTTCCTTGTACTACATTGTCGTAGCTTCTTGCACTTATTTTAGAAGATTTTTTAGTTTTTGATGATTCACCATTTGAATTGTATCCAATACCTATCTTGATTAGAGGAGAGTGTTTCACTTTGAAGTTTTCCTCTAAATTCTTGGACCCCTTCGCAAATATAAGATTTAAGGCCCTCTTTTCTCAAGTTCCTTTCTTAGACCCACTATTTGAAGTTCTAAATTTTCACCATGCCTTTCCTTTTCTAGAACTTGTTTCTTCAAAACTTCTGCAACTAATTTGTCATCTTCTCCATGGATATTTACCTAAGTTATTTCTTCAACAAGAGTATTATAAATAAAAATTTCCTTTTTTATAGAGCATCCGTAAAAACATCATCAGCTTTATCTACACATTTTTCTTCAAATTCCATAAGAAATTGACAATCTTGATCAAATTCAACATCCTTGTTATTGGAAGAATATTCACTATCTTCGTGAGTATAAAAACTCGTCTTGTTATTAATACTTATTTTAACGTTCCATTTTGGAGAATTCTTTCCTTTTTCATGATTTCATTTATAAGGAAATTTAGTAGCATAGTGACCAACCCTTCGATAGACAAATAATTTAAAAGGAAGATACGTATAAACCTGTCAGTTCCTACTTGAAGTTTCTTTATGAAATTCTCTTATTCTTTGTATAAAAGGTAACCTTTTTAGTTAAGATATTCCTTTTCCTTCCCTTTGTATGTATATTTTAATGTGTCCTCTATGATATTTGATGGCCCCCCTATTCTCATTTAATAAGTTTTTAGAATCCCATGGAGTTGTTCAAAAGTGAGATTCTTCAAATCTTGCATTTGTTCAATGGACGAGACTTTAGCATCAAAATTTCAGGATAGAGGTATTAGAGTTTTCTCAGCAACAATAGAATATTTTATTTCATCACCAAGATTTTTCATTGAGTTAATGATCTCATCCACCTTGAGGAAAATTCTTGCAATAATTTCATAATTATGCATTGTGAGAGTCTCATATTGAATTTTAAACATTAAAATTTTAGCGTTATTTACCTTAGTGTCACCTTCATAGATTTGGATAATATTGTCCCGTATATCTTTTGTAGTATTCAACTACATGACCTTCACAAATTCTTATTTTTCCAATCTTCCTAAAAGAGCATTGAATTCCTTTGCATTTATATCATACTATTTCTTCCCTCAGTCATCTATGGGAATCGAGGAGGAATATGAATATTCTCATTCAATGATGTCCCATACATCAGCTCCAAGTGACTGTAAGTCTGCTCTCATTTTGGCTTTCCAAAATAGAAAGTTAGTTCCATTAAACAAAGGTGGCTTGATAGAAGATACTCCCCCCTTGACTGATCATCTTTATGGATATCCCTTTAAGCAATCAATATTCTTATGAGGGACCTGTTCTGATACAATTTTTTGGGAAAATTACTGAGAGGTGGGGGGGGGGGGGGGGTGAATAAGTATTTTAAATCCAAACTTCCAAATTTTATATTTTGGAAAATATACACTATTTTTATTAATACAACCTGTGTATGTATGCTACTTCAGAGAAGGAAACCAATGTATATCCAATTTAATAATTTAGTATGTATTCTATCAAATGATTATCCATATTTTATGCATCAATAAGTTAATTAATTTTCATAATGCATTAAAGAAAATAAATAAATCAAAATAAATACACATAGAACACTAGGATTTAAGGTGGAAACCCAATGTGAAAGAAAACCATCATTTCTGCTATCTCTATCTTCTTTCCTATGATATAAATAAAATTATTACATTTGTACTGATTTGGACTCTTGTTAGTATGCAGGACCCACATGAAGAAAGCTACAACCTTCTCTTGTTTCCAGAACCCACTGGAAGGGAGATACAACATCATAAACTTGTTTATCATATCATACCACAAGGGAGATCCTAGTCCATTTCTTAAGACAAAAAGACTCATCTCCTTGTTGCCCACTATTCAAACTGTTTCAGACTATGTCCACCTGTCAAAAAATCAAGAAAAAAATTATATTCCAGCTTCATCAAATTTCCAAATCCCACCCATGTCAACCATAAAACCAAAAAAACTGAAGCATTGAATTTGAGACATTTTCACACTGAAAATCAACTGAAAATTTGAAGCATCAAATCTTTAAATGAAGAACCTAACCAAAAACAATAAATATCAGATTATGTATGTGATTGTACTAATAAGACTCACGTATATATTCCCTTTCTTTGTATAACACCTACATACAAATACAATAATACATAGCACTAAATCATTAGTCATTGAAACATACACAAACTGTTACACCAGTTACATATCATTGAACCAATCAAAAATTTCTATATCATAGATCATACCCCATTCAAACTTATGTCTCATTAAAATTGATTAACTCTACTGAGTTACCTTAGTTTTCATTATCAGAAATACATCATCATGATAGAGACATCATGAATGGGAAATAATAGGTAAGCTACATAACATCAACTGTAAATATCAATCTATATATCAAACCCTAGTTTGTACACGTGACTTCCAGAAGGAATACTAGTGTAACTACATGCTCACCATGCACAACACCCACATACACATCTACACATACTTAAAATAATTTCACTATATATATATATATATATATATATATATATATCTGTGTGTGTGTAACCCTATTGAGATGGATCTGCGCATGTACGAAACTATTAACAAACATATCTACGTACAAATTTAAAAATATTTCACTACCAACACAATTTCGTTTCCTGCAACCTTTACTATCAATAATATTGACTTCTGAATATATCGTTTATATCACAATATCATAATTTCTTAGAAATTTGAAACAAGTAAATTAGTCAATTATATATGTCAACACATTTCAGATATTTCATATTTGAGTCTTCTCCTTGCTCCCTAATGCACACCTGTTTTAGATGAAATCATTCATACAAAACCTAATACTTGCACACCCAACACTTTGATCTCAATATCCTTATATAGCTTTAACCTTAGCCAATACCTTATGCTAATACCTTAGTATTTTCATTGGTATTCTTTGACGGGACCAAATGGCCATTGCCACACCCATTACTATGGGAAAGTACCATGGTAAATATCGTTGGTATTGAAAATACCATGTTACGGATTATGTAGGTGACTTTTCTTCAGAATATATATGTATGTACATGACCTTGATTCACAAGACCCGTGTATACTTTATGAGACTTTACCTTTAGCATCCATTTGTCTCTGAACTGACATTCCTTTCTTCATATCACCTATATCATGTACATAACCATAATGTTGAAATTTTTACCAAGTATGTTTCCATCGAGGACAACACACTATCCATAATGCCAAAAATTGGGGGAAAACATAATAAATGGATTGTGATTTTGCGGGAATACGATCTTGAGTTTGTGTTAGAAAAATAAAAAAAGTAATTGATTTTCACATAATTGATTTTGAAGCTTCCTTGCAAGCGATATTCTAGTTACAAAGAATCATATCCTAATGAACACCTTTCTCTAATCTCATCATACGATTATTGGTGTGGGGACATCATAATATATCTCTAGACTTCAAAGTTTACTTAGTATTTTCTAAGGACAATTGACGAAAATTATGTCACCTCGCTAAGAATTATCTGATTTTTGGTGATACTCTATATCGTCAAGGGGTGGACTTAATCTTAATACATTTCTTTACATTAGAATAGGTTGATTCAGTTCTAAATGATTTTGAAAATGGAGCTTGTGGTGGTCATCTATCTGGATTGGTAATAACTTAGAATATTCTCTATGTAGGGTATTTTTGGCCTTCGATTTTCAAATATTTCATTGAAGTGGTAAAAAAATTCCACCCATTTCAAGTCTATACTTGGAAAATGCATGCCCATCAAGCTCATCATATCCTTATCATTACTGTTGGATCGTCTAATATGTGGGAAATATATTTTACAACATGTCACTGAATTTCAGCCAAGGGATATAAGTGCATTATCATAGTGGTTGACTACTTTAAAAAGTGGGTCAAAGTTATGCCTAATTTCAATAATGATGTTGATACAACAACACTTTTGATTTTTAATCTAGTGATATAAAAATTCGGTATCCCTAAATATATTTTCATTGACCATGGCAGTCACTCTGAGAATAATATGATGTCTAAATTGGCTTTCAAATTGGGATTTAGGAAGGACCATTCATCCCATTTTTAAAAAACACATAGTTCATCAAACACAAGAAATTAGTTGGAGCATTAGTAATACCAAAATGAACCACTACAAACTCATAATCTCCATATCTAGTATGGAATGAGGTCATGTAAATATATTATTCTTTGATGTGCACATGATGATATTCTGATCTCAAGGTAGTCTTTGAGAACATTGTTGCTCCCTTTAACTGATAAAAAAAGTCATGAATTCGTGGAAAAGGATACATGTTCTTAATAGTCACCTTGTTCAAATACCTATATTCAATTCAAAACTTGAGATTACCATACTTATTCTTCACAAAAACATTGGTTCACCCCAAGGCGATACTTGGCCTTGTATATCCTTTATCAAGAATTTCGTTAAACTGCAACCTAAATTCCACCAACTTTGGAGTACTCATTTTCTAAGGTGCCTTAGATGTTGGTTCTACTCTTGGCATCAACTCAATAGAAACGTAAACTTACCTATGAGGCATTAACTCATAAATATATGCTAGAAACATATCCCAAAACTATTGCAAAACGAGATATTTCTTTAAGACTTCATCATCCTCATCTTCCTTCATTTTTTCAGTAGAAATATGAACTACAAAGAATACACATTCCTTTCTGAAACTGCGCTTTGCATGTATAGCTATAACCATTCTATTTGATGTAGGATTCTTCTTTCCCAATAATATTCTTCTCTCTCCATCATCATCTAAGCACTCAATAGCATTATCATAGAATTATACTTTGGTATTATGCGTAAATAAGAAATCCATACCAAAAATCATATTATATGATCCCAATGGAAGAAAATTTAGATATGCTAGTGTAGGCATACCATTCATCTCAAATGTGGAAGATCTCATCCAATGGTAAACTATTCTCCTACTCCATGTAGAAAACTGCACCAACCATGACTCTACATCACTTCTCTATTAAAAAAACACTTATTCGCCTAGTGACGACTTAAATAACTATATTTATATCTAGGATCATTAAAAATAGAAACAACTTGATCACAAATATTACCTTCCATCTCGATAATGGATGCATGATCATCAAACTTCCTATTATCCACTCCTGCATTCCATGGAATACTCTGACCAACATCCCCAAATATATGTTCCTCCCGAGCAATATAAATATTTGGTCTACCACCTTGATGTTGTGGACAATTTCTCCTGTGATTCTCTCCACCACAAGTTCAACACTACAAATGCTTCTTGTCATCATCTTTTTTCTACTCCTTGGATGAGACCCATGCCCCTTATCAAATTTATTTAAATTCTTATCAGGTGCCACATTCTCCTTATCACCTACATAATAAGGCCTTCCTTTCTTCTTAAACCACTTTTATTTAGTCTTATCATAACATTTCCAATCTTGCTTAGGATCAGACTTATGCTTTTATTTATCATAACAATGTTTCATATTTCCAATAACTTCCTTCAATGACTGAGGCTCATCATACTCAATCTAATCCTTGAATTTTAAAGGCAACCTACTAATCAATATTTTGACCTTTGTATTCCCATCCTTAATATATGGTTCATATCTAAACTCCATAAATGTGCTCATGTAATCTTCATTTTTCATAGATCCAATATTAAACTCATAGAACTCCTTACCTTTTCCATCATAATATCTCTCAAAAAAGTAATTATTTATGAAGAGTATTTTAAACTCATGCTAACTCAACTCATTTGTCTTGACAACTCTAACACACTTCCCATCTGCCCACCAGATATCTTCTCTTCTCATGAGTCTAGAAAATTGATATCATAGCTTTCATATTATTTGAATAATAATGCATCTTGAATCGCTTATTCATTCCAATTAGACATGCTTCTACATATTCTCGTTTATTCATATCTCCGTCAAACGTAGGAGGCTTGGATTTATTGAACTCATATGGAAATTATTGCTTCTCACTCCTCCTATAAGAATGATAGTGGTGATGACCATGATTTCTCTATGATCCAGAACTGGAATATAGCCCATCACCACCACCTCTCTCGTTGTGTGTATCCAACCATATTCCACCTTTGATTGTGTCATCCTTTTCTGACCTATGCCCTCCATGATACCTACTACTGTATGCCCAATTAGTCCTTTCTTGATGTCCATGATTGATTCCTAGTTATCCCTATCTCTGAAAATATTTCAAGCTCTGAAGAATCACTACATTAACCTCGACTTTCCTTTCCTCAACGCTGGTAAGTATTTCTTGTGACTCAATTATCATGTCATTATCTACCTTGCAAATTCTGATTTATACCTTTAGAGTTCTCTGTGTATCTACTATATCATGGGAGTACTCACCTCCTTGTCACTTAGCTGATATATAAAGAGAGTCACATAAATTGTAAACCACCATTTTACTCGTCATATTTGATCTTCTATCTCCTACAGACATTTCATGTTAGATAAACCAAATATAGAAATAATCAAAATCATACCTTAGTGTGGATTTCAAGGGATAGTATTTAATATGCACAATCAATCTAGATTAGCACAATAAACCATATCAACCATATCAACATCATTATGATGACATAAGGCTACAACAATGACCGTCACAATGCATTCATATGAAAACATATTGGAAACTAACATGCATGGATAACAATCACATCTAACCCATCGAGTGAAATTTTTTGAACATGAAAGATCTAATACCATCATGTGGTATCAGATATCACCAAAAGAGAACAAAACCCACTCTTATACCAATTTATAATGCCTCCTCCCACATTTACCCAAATTCACCAAATTGCGAGTGTAAACATGAGATGAGTGTCTCTATGACATAACCTAACCTTGAGGTTTCAGTTATGGTAGTGAGGCCTATAACCTAATCATAAAATGACATCCCTAGGACACCTCAAACAAATCAAGAGGCTGCAAACCACCCCAAGTGGTAAATCCCTAAGTTGGAACACTTTTTCTTTAATCTCGTCCCTAACCGCATGCACGACAAGGAAAGAGTGTGGTTATGAGGCCCCAACCTTATTCACATGCCACTCTTGATGTGGTAATGACCTAAAGTCCCCAGTTTAGTGCCAACGGTTCTAATAGCTCAACCACATTTTCAAGCTAGCCTCCAGACCATTGCCCAAAATTTCCTATAAATTTCCATAATCATAATTAACATGAAGAAAATTCCAAACATTCAAACTTGAATAGAGAACTTAACCTAGACTACCTAATCCATAGTAAAAATTTCTTGAAACATATCGAAAACATGTAAGCTACAAGTCATGAATTCATATATGATAATAAAGCCTTCTTGTTGATTCATCTAAGAATCACCAAGAAGGCTTTAAGCCATCTCTATCTAGTTGGAATAACACTTGTTATTCCATGCATTAATTAATCATTTAATAACTTATCAAAGCGTCACAAGAACCGTAGACAAAATATATCATATAACTAGCTTATAACTAAAAAATAACTAACATAGAGACAATGGGAAATCAACCATGATTTCAACATGATAACTAGTTCAAGTATTCATAAATCATGGTAAGAAAATATATCTTATTCACATATGAAAATGCCAACAAAGTAAATGACTTCCATGTACCACCTGACCATAGATTGGGATGAACCAAATCTCTCTTTCAACCAATCACCCCTATGCCATATTCCAAGCATGAATGTGGGATCTCATGGAATTAAAAAAAGCCAACGAGGGCTGAATCCAGAGGCCAAACCATGTCAACTCTCAACCACTGGTATTTTTTCCTCTATGGTCGGGAAATCACTAACATCAACTAGATTGGTCTCTACCCAAGTTGTCCAGGGATAGAATAACTAGTAACTAAACCCACAACCTTTCAGGGCTCTAGAGTGTTTATTCCAACTATGGCACCAGGGACTAGTAACTCAACCCATCAAGGGATCTAGATTATTTGTCCCTAACTATGACTCGTGGAACTAGTAACTCAACCAAGACTATTCAAGGGATTCAAAAGCATTCGTTACAAGACAAAGCTATAGGAAACCTAAACACCAACAAGAAAAACAAGTTAAAAAACCAATAGCAACATGGATATCTATGAAATGGAAAGGAAAGGATAAAACCACTATCAATCTAGGAAAATCTCCATGCTAATGCCAACACATAAGCTAGGAATCATATGTGTATACTATGAATCCAAAAATCAGGAGGAAATCAAACATGCAACTTGTTACTCACAAATAAATCAACATGTAGCTACTGATCAAGCTATTCCCTTATGCTTCCTTTCTTTCCTTTTCCTTATTTCTCCAATACAAGTGAATTCCCAAGTGCTCCAATAATTCTCCAAGATTTCTTTATGTGTGTAGGGGTATGAGAGAATGAAATGAAAGAGATAAAATTGAACTAATAAATGTTGTGAATTGGCCCTCTGAATCCTTTTTATCATTAATGCCTCTATTTTCTTCATTTGTCCTCTAATTTCCTTAGCATGCAAATTTGTGTCTCTTTAGCTTCCTTTTATCCTATTTTTCTTTTCCTTATTTCTCCAATACAAGTGAATACCCAAGTGCTCCAAGAATGCTCCAAGATTTCTTTATGTGTGTAGGGGTATGAGAGAATGAGAGAATGAAATGAGAGAGCTAAAGTTGAACTAAAAAATGTTGTGAACTAACCCTATGAATCGTTTTTATCATTAATGCCTCTATTTTATTCATTTCTCCTCTAATTTACTTAGCATGCAAATTTGTGTCTCTTTAGCTTCCATATCTCCTATTTTCCTTTTTTTCATAAATAAATTCCAATTTATCTGAGAATCACCAAGAAGGCTTTAAGCCATCTCTATCTATTTGGAATAACACTTGTTAGTCCATGCATTCATTAATCATTCAATAACTTATCAAAACATGACAAGAACCATAGACAAAATATATCATATAACTAGCATATAACCAAGAAATAACTAACATATATACAATGGGAAATCAACCATGATTTCAACATGATAACTAGTTCAAGTATTCATAAATCATGGTAAGAAAATAGATCGTATTCACATATGTAAATGCCAACAAAGTCAAAGACTTCCATTTACCACATGACCATAGATAGGGATGAACCAAATCTCTCTTTCAACAATTCACCCCTATGACATATTCCAAGCATGAATGTGGGATCTCATGGAATTAAAAAAAAAAACCAACTAGGGCTTCCACAGGCCAAACCGTGTCAACCCTCAACCACTGGGATTTCGTCTCTACGGTTGGGAAATCACTAAAATCAACTAGATTGGTCTCTACCCAAGTTGTCCAGGGATTGAAGAACTAGTAACTCAACCCACAACCTTTCAGTGCTCTAGAGTGTTTGTTCCAAATATGGCTCCAGGGACTAGTAACTCAACCCACCACGGGATCCAGATTATTTGTCCCTAACTATGGCTCAAGGAACTAGTAACTCAACCAAGACTATTCAAGGGATTCAAAAGTTTTTGTTACAAACCACAACTATAGGAAACCTAAAAAACAACAAGAAAAACAAGTTAAAAAAATCCATAACGACATGGATATCTAGGAAATGACAAGAAAAGGATAAAACCGCTATCAAACTAGGAAAATCTCCATGCTAATGCCAACACATAACCTAGGAATCATATGTGTATACTACGCATCCAAAAATCAAGAGGAAATTAGACATGAAACTTGTTACCTACAAACAAATCAACCTGTAGCTACTAATCCAACTATTCCCTTGCACTTCCTTTCTTTCCTTTTCCTTATTTCTCCAATACAAGTGAATGCCCAAGTGCTCCAAGAATGATCCAATATTTCTTTATGTATGTAGGGGTATGAGAGAATGATAAAATGAAATGAGAGAGATAATGTTGAACTAAAAAATGTTGTGAACTGACCCTCTGAATCCTTTTTATCATTAATGCCTCTATTTTCTTCATTTCTCCTCTAATTTCCTTAGCATGCAAATTTGTGTCTCTTTAGCTTCCTTTTCTCCTATTTTCCTTTTTTTCATAAATAAATGCCAATTATTTCCACTTTTCCTTTGTCAATGCCTTTTCCATTTTCCATAGTAATTAATTAATAACAAGTTATGTCCACGAAAGTGGTTTCCCAACATTCATATTGGAATACATGTCTCATGACCTTCATCTTATACTATTTACATAGAAAATCAATAACGGGCTGTTACAAAAATATCATAGATATTTTTTTATTTAGGAAGGACTTGCAAAACACAAGAATTAGATTATGGGATATTTCACCTATATCCTTCAACGATAGCCAAAAATGACTAAGGAATCATCAATAAGAGGAAATTTTGGAGTTGGAAAACCCTTCAAGGCGTAAGTTGACTTTGATATCTCAGTATTCAAAGGCTAAATAGATCTAGATGCTTTGGAGAAAGGGTTAAATCTCTTAGAGGGAGCCTACTCTATCCATTTTTGTTTGAAAATGAGGAGATCACCTTAATACTCCTAAACAACCTTCCACATGTCAAATATTAATGAGAAGGCTCTTGGGAGTTATACAATGAAGATGAGCCTATGATATTCAATGCACGACCCACTTGGGCTACTTTTTTTTATTCCCTTAAGAGGGGATTATATATTTATGAAACTATGATGTCCGGCCCATGACATGGACAACTTTGAAATAGGAGAGAGACCATGAAATGCAAAAGTACACAAATATTTTCCATACCTTGCACTCAAAGGTTGGTATTATAGACTTAGAGCCACACCTTGTTTTTATGTATGATAGCGGCCAACATATTTACATCTTAATAAATATAGATTTCTTCGACATCTCCTCAGTGAGAGCTACTTATCGACATGATTTAAAAATTGAGTAGAAATTGGAGTAGAAGAATGAATAGGAGTTTAAGTCTGAAAATACATCGCAATAGAAGCCTAGAAAACATGGCCCTAACTCATAGAAAATGGGACAAATAAAAGAGAGGAAACATCAATACAACCATCCCATGTCATAGGAAAATAATCCAAATGGAAATTCAAAGAGTAACACTAAAAACTATGGTGAGTTCCACAAAACCCCTAACACTGGTTCCGATATATGACCCAACATTTAATGTCAATATGGGGTTTGTAAACTTTGAGACACAAGAACATAAATTCTAAAGACAAAATTTAGGACCTGCAAAATCAAATCCTAATATACTCTAGAAATTGTTCATTAACATTATTCATTTCCTACAAATGCTAATCTCTCCCTTATTCTAATCCTACAACCAAATAGCATTCATTATAATCAAAACCATAACTATTGCAAATAATAATCGTGATGTCTACCAACAATTGAAAGAAAAACCTAACTATTAACAATCGAACAAACACTAGTAGAAAATGATGAAATTAGTGACTAGGTGACTAAAAACGTTAGTCACCACAATTATTTCAAGTGAATTACTACTAAATTTTACCAATTTTAAGTGATCAAACTAAAAATTACTAACTTAAACTACTAATTTAGTCTAGGAATAAAAAATACGACTAGATAATAAGTGACTAAACTAAAAATGACTAAATTAATAAAATATACGACTAGCTAATAAGTGACTACACTAAAAACGACTAACTTAAATGACTAATGTAGTCTAGGATTAAAATATATGACTTGATAATAAGTGAAAATATTAATAAGGATTAACATAAATGACTATTATAGTCCAATAATAAAAATATGACCAAATAACAAGTACAACAAGAATATGAATTAGTCATTTATGTTAGTAATTTTTAGTTGTAGACACACTATTTGTTATGGGTTTTTTATGGCATTGTTACGTACCACGGTTGATTATTGCACTAGATTCCTAGAGAATGATTTCATTCATTTGAATTCAAAGTATGTTGATTTATACATGGTCAATTGATATAAATCTATAAGTTTACTATAAACGCATATTATTCTATAGATACATGCATTACAAAAATGTTCACGAATTCTAATAATGCATTCACATTCTTAGAATGTGCACACATTGTTATTAGAAAACCATACATACTAACAATTATTGTGGCTCTTTAATTATGTAGAATAACATGCCATGGGTCCCATATACAAGTTGAAATCTAAATATCCCTTAGAGAGTATCTATGTGGTTGTTTGGGGGTTAATTCGTGTTCCTTGAACTCAAGAAGCTTTATATAGGGCCTAAGGCCCTCTTTTCTCCTGCCATCAATAGATAGTACATTCCCCAACATCCATTCTTACCATGTAAACCATACCCATGGTGACAAATACCCCCCATACAGGCCAAATATTCCCTATGGATGTTCCATGTAGTAATTAGAATACTTGTTCAAGAAGATTGATTGTGGGAAGATTCAAATATGACCCAAGCACCCTATGATCCTTCCTTGACCATGGTTAAGGCCCCAAGTGCCATACATGGTGCAAAAATAATCCTAATGATATTAAGGCCAAACATAAAGGCCCTAAGACCTAAATATGTCACAAAAAACCTTCAAATAACACTAATATCACACATAAAGGCTAGATATTATATCTTATATACGATATGTGTGGTCATTTTAGGCCTTATTCACATCCCTTGAACTAAATAAGTTTTGTTTAGGGACTAAAGATCTTGTTTTCCTTCCATATCCATCATAGAGGCCATAAAACCCATCCTTATTATGTAAAACATACTAGTTGTTCCCATATTTCCATTCTAATATTATGTTCATGGACGTTAAATATGAGAAAGACTTGTTTTAGGCATAAGGCCCTTTTTCATTTCTTGTCTAAGATATAAGACCTAATTCCCATACATGGTGTGGAAAACCTCATAATGGAACCCTTATCCTAGATGGAGGCTTAAAATCCCTCAAAGATGATTTATATTATTCTTTATGGTTTTTTCATGCAATGTGAGCCAAAGAAGTTTCATTTTGGGATTGAGGAAATTGTTTTCATCCCTTTGCAATGGTACAAGCCTAATACCCATTATTACTATGTAAAACATACCAATGACACTAAATATCACCCATAGATTCCTAAGATCCCCTTTAGATGTTATGTGTTGTTCTTTGATACTTTCCCTATCCCCTAAAATCCTTAACTACTAAATCCCCTAACCCCCTAAACTTCTAAACCCCTAACCCATTTAACCTTGTATACCCCTAAACCCCTAACCCATTTAACCCCCTAAACCCTAAACCTCTAAACCCTTAACCCTAGCCCCTTAAACCCTAATTCCCAACCCGCAACCCATTTAACCCCCTAAAACCCTAACCCATTTAACCCCCTAAACCCTAAACCTCTAAAACCTTAACCCCTAACCCATTAAACCCTAATTCCCAACCCGTAACCCATTTAACCCCCTAAACCCCTAAACCCCTAACCCATTTAACCCCTTGTTGATGGGCAAAATTGTACTGCCAAAAAAAAGGGGGTATCCCGAGTAAAAGGTCCCAATTAGACCTCACATCATTTGGGATAGGAGCCCCATCCAGTATGTGGGCCTGACTATCGCCATAAGTGTTTCCACTCTTGGTTGTGGATGAGAAGATGATGAAGTGGAGGAAAAGGTGAAATGACCAACCAGTGAAGAAAAATCAGCCCAAGATTGATGAACCATAAACAAAGATACAAGCAAGTCTAAGTAGCAAAATAAAAGGGGGTATGCCATGAGTGGGATCGGTGAGCCGAAAACCCAGTCAGACATACATGAAAGAAAACATGCTAGAAGTTAATTGCAAAGTAGTTCAGAATAGGTCACTGTCATGGCAAAGAACAAATAAACACTGATTCGAAAGAAAACGTACATGAAACTACTATGAATTATATCATAACCAATTGCATGCATGAAAGCACACATACAAACAGAGTGAAATATTAGACAACTAGTACTATCACCATAAGCGAGCATGTGAATCAGTGCCAGAAAAGAGAATATATATATTATTAATGCTGGTGAAACTTGAAATACATATTTAAAACTCGTTAAAACCCAGTAGTGGAACATGGGCTATTCATCTCAATGCATGCTACCAAAACCATAGCCTCGCTACCTCTCTCTCTACTTGAACCCAAGCATTGAGTGCCTTTAGCGCTCAAGCACCAATTCACTGATGTGTCTTGGATTTCAATTGCAGAGCTAAAAGTCCTTCACTTCATTTCCTAAAATTGTACATATAAGCTGAGATGACTCTTGAGTTCCCTTGACTCTTGGTATTCCTAACTATTGGGTTGGCTTGTGACTTGGGCCATTCATGACCTGTGACCCAGGGTCATATGCGAGCTGCAACCTGGGGTCATTTGCGAGCTGCGACCTGAGGTCATCCGTGACCTGCAACCTGAGGTCATTTGCGACCTGTGACCTGAGGTCATCTGCGACTTGCAACCTGAGGTCATCTGCAACCTGCGACTTGTGACCTGGGGTCATCTGTGACCTGATGTTAGTTGCAACTTGGGACATTCCTTCTATTCTTCTCCTTTTTGGGAGCTCAACCTTTGCAAAACATGATGCCTTTCCCTAGTACCAGTCTTGTGTGAATGGATCAGTGATAGATGTGCCATTAAGCTTGTAGTGAGGTTCTTTCGAGCTTTTAAAGGACCCCCCTTACTTGCTGGGAAAACCCTAGCTCTTCGTGAAAACCAATAGCTTCTACCTAAAATAAAATAGCATAGGTCACATGTATTTATGATCGAATAATAATGCTAGAGTCATATTCAATTAATTTCAAGAGTGATTCAAACAAATGATGTTAGTTTATACCCCTATGTATTATTTTGTCATGTCACAGCATTATCAGTGTATGTGGTTTGCATATGATGACCCTGTGCCCTTTTACCCAAGACTTATTTCTTCTCTATGGCGTAATGGTAAGGAGGATCAAATAAAGATTATTTGCACCAAGTGCACTTCTATTTATGTGGTGCTTCCTTAGTCACTGCCTTGTATATTTTTTGCATGGCTAAAATGCGGTGTGCCATTACATCCTTGACAAAGCCACTATGTGTACATGCGCACCTCTCCTTGGCGCTGGTGTTTGCTCAACTATGCGCGAAGGTGAGTCCTCTTATTATTCTTATGGCACATCGACTATATGCGGTCAAGCAAGCACAACGACCAATGACCTTTATCCTCATACAACTTTTCCTCTGATGATAATGCCCCTCAAGGTGCCTACCACCTACCATAACCTGAGTGCATTCCCTCCCTATTCAGTTTGAATGCCTGAGAGTGCGACTACCCATTTGATGGGCATGGGTGTTTTATTTGCATGAGGTCGCAATCCTGGGTGGAGGTCGCACAGTCGGGTAGTCGCATGAGTCATAGGCTCCCTTGGGCATGGCATTTTGTGACCTTGTGGCTTAGGAAAGGTCACATAGTCGCATTGAGGTTGGGTCGCATACAATGACCGATGGCACAGGTTGTGACTGGGTGAAATGAAAGTGCCTCTTTGCGACCATGCGTGCCTATTTTGGGAACCATGCTCGTGGCAACACCGGTGATTGTGCAACCTCGGCAGAGACTGTGTGGGAGAAGTATAACTGCTCAGAGTAACCTCGGACCGTCAACGCTAAATCTAACAGCCATCAGCATTGTTGTTTTGCTGTTGTTTTCTTTCTATTTTGTCAGGACAAACAAACAAATGAAAACAAACATTGCATTTGAAGAGCCTTGAGACATGAGCTGGCACTAGAAAAATATTCAACATTTCTTCCTTAGCGTTGTGATTTGAAGGATGCCTGCTGTGAGTTCTTGTCTGAGGCTAATGTTCCATTTTACCTTAGGTTCTTCGGAACACAGGGGCTTCTACTAATTCGCCCACATCAAATGTGGCTCTTGCATGCACGCCTATGCCACACGTGATTGCAGGTATGGTTCCCACAAGCAGTTGCTGTTTCGTTCAGTGGTTGAACCTTATGGTATCTCCAAACAACAACGATAGCCTGTAGGTTGCATGTATCTCCTCTCTGGTCTCGTGACTTGGCTGCATGTTTAAACACATTGCATGGATGTAGTCACATGGATGCAATCCCAGCAACGCGACTCAACGAGGTCGCCAAGTCGCAACCTCCACAAGTCACATTCCACGTCACTCCTTCAACACATGCGAATTGGCGACTAGAAGACCGAATCACCTTCCTCCTCTTGGGTTAGCTGCAAAAGGTCCTCACCGGGAATTGCATTTTTTCTTTACGTTACCTGGGATCGCAATATTCTAATATGTCACGGAAGTTCCATACGAATACCTTTGACCAACTTTCCTCCCAATTAACAAGGCTCCACGATGCATATGTGTCGATGTCGTGCGGAAGTTTTCAGGACTCCACGCCATATGGATCTTCAGGTAGCCAATAAGGCATGCACTTTATGGAGCTAGACTTATGCCCATGTTGGCTCATGACATTTTCTAAAAATATTTCCTAATTCAAAGCCTTTAAAATCCCTTAGGTAGCTGGCACTACACTTTGTTTACGTGTAGCAACAAAACTTATCGCTAGTGCAAGAGGAACTGCCTCAATGGTATGCCTGGGAAAAATGTGCTTCATGTGATGCGACATAAGAGACAAGCTTACGCAATATAATCCCCACTTCACCCTTACTGGAATCTCTATTTACATGGGTCATGGCTTGATGTCTATATTACCATCCTAAGTTCACGATAAATGACAACGACTTTACCCTGCTTCATGCTCCTTCATATGCTGCCGAAGAAAATCTATTAAAAGACCTTTGAATCAACGAAGGGACTTTCGATGATCTTTGAAGTTCGGTCGTATTTTATGGTGGATACCCATACGGATTCCAAAGGTCTGTGGTAATGCTCATTTCAAAAAACATTAATCTTTGGCTTATCTCGAACTCCCACCACACCATATGTCAAATACTTACCACGTGTTGAAGAGAATATATTCTTGTGTACCCAAAACTGCTTCGAGGTTTCAGAAAGTTAAAATGAACAATTAAAACCTTCATGAAATTTATACATAAGTCAGTGTGCAATAGTTATGACATATTTGACCGATTTCCTAAAAGGAATAGTATGAGAATAAGTCAGCTCTCGGTAATAATGAGAAAAAAAAAATGACGAAAAAATAGCTCATTCGAGGAGCAGCAATATTGAAGTATACAAACTAATATATTGCAACTTAAGTCAATTTTTTGAGCATCCCTAAGTCCAAAAACCAGCTTAAAACTTATATTTTCATACAACCATCAACTGAGACCTTGACACTTCATGATTCCACAAGGTAACGATTCATTTACATGGGAGGCCTTCTTTAAATAACCGAGACCATGCCCTTGGAGGGTGGGGATCAAATGCAAATCAGGGCTAGCTTACATGCATCTAGGGCTACGAGGGCATAAAGGGGCATGTAGTTCACGCAAACCCTAAAGCGCACGTTGAAGGGTAGAACCCAACAAGAACTTAGGGGAATAGGCTATGCATTGAATTTCATTGTGATGTCATGCAACGCCAATGAGAGTGCAACCACAGGAAAGAAGATCGTCCTTTTTACAAACTAGGGTTTCTCCCAAACCCTACCATGATTAGGGTTTCATAATAAGAGCTAGACTTGAGACCTCACCTACCCGAGCCCAGCGCCCCATTGACTAGTGATGACTACTAGGGGAACATATCTTTGAATCCGCAGAGGAACTCTCAATTCTCTTTGAAGCAGTAAACCCCAAACCCTAGCATAGTCAAGAGACACCAAGACAAGTGGGTGTGGTGAGAGGGCTGGGAAAAAATAGGTCATGTGGATATTACCGACTCAAGGCCGAGTCGAAAACTTAATGGGTTGAGCGAGCAGAGGGGGACCCGTAATTTTTAATATACCCAAAATTTTGGGTGGTGTTGTAGCACCTACAACACCCCCTAAACCCTAAACCCTTAAACTGCTAAACCATTAACACCTAAAACCCTAACCCCTTAACTCTTAAACCATTAATGCTTAACCCATAACCCATTAACCCCTCACCCCTAACCCTTAAAATCCTTAACTGCTAAATCCTCTAACCCCTAAGCCCCTAATCCCTAATCCCTTAACCACTAACTCATTATTCACCTAACCCCTAACTACGCCTAAATCCCCTACCCCCTAAGCCCCAAATCCCTTAAACACTAACTGATTACTCCCCTAACCCCTAAATGCGCCTAAATCCCCTAACCCCTAAGCCCCCAATACCTAACCCCTTAACCACTAACTCAGTATTCCCCTAACCCTTAAATGCACCTAAATCCCATCACCCCTAACCCCCCAATCCTTGACACCTTAACCACTAACTCATTATTCCCCTAAACCCTAATCCTCTAACCCCTAACCCGTAAGCTCCTAATCTCTAATCCCTTAATCACTAACTCATTATCTCCCTAGAAATTATAACAGTCCTTAAAACTTGTTGGGATTAACCATTCCAAATGAGAGCAGGTCTAGTTAGGACCTACGATTGGGTTAATTCCCCCTTGTTGGCAAGGTTGAATACCATGAGAAAAACCATGGGTTGCAAAAACCTAGAACCCAAAAACCTCTCCTCGAAGGTGTAAAGTATACATCCCTTTGGTTACCCTTTAGATGAGACGGTATAGACCTTTTTGCAAAACATCCTGGACAAAAAATATTCCTAGACTATAAATTTATGTGGATTGAACAAAAACAACCTTTTATGTTGAGATTGCAACAAGATGATGAGCTTAGTGGAAAGGAGTCACCTCCACTAAGTGGGCCCATAGGCAATTTTTGGCGCAAAGTCTATTTTTAGACATATGGATCATGTTCTATGAGTTGCAGGATGCTATTTGTGGATGGTTGGTCAAGTCGGAAAAAATATATGAACTTCTATTTTTAGACATATTGGGCGGAATCTATTTTTATATTTCCTGTCTAAAAATAGATATGTCGAATATTATTAGCTCTTAATAATATTTAGACTCTAAACATTATCTTATTCTCTTGGAGCACTTCAGTTAAGTGCACAGATGTGGCACAGGAGCTGACAGAAGGAATTACGCTATTCCTGAGAGTTAAGTGGAGCTATTGCATGGATACTTCAGTTAGAACTCATGTGACAGAGTTTGGTGGAGTTGATTGAGGAAGTTAGTGGAGTTGTATTCAGTTTAACTAATCTAAACATAGTTGAGTTATTTGTATTCAATTTAACTAATTGATACAATTAGTGAGAGTGGTGTGAATTAATTATTAATTAATTCACTAATTATAAACTCATTAATCAACTAAAGAATGCATCATTTAACTTCAGTGCATGGACAGTTTCAGTGGAGACCAGTGCAGGAATAGGTGAAAGAGCAGGTTAACTATCAGTTGTGACTATACTGTTGCTATTTGCAACACACATATAGGTGGAGTAAGCCCATGAGGATTGCACAGTTCAGGCCAGGTGGTTATCTATTTAATGAAGCCATCCCATAGCTTTGAAAACGCAATAGAGGCTGGCTATCAAGTGGCTAAGGGTTGGAGCATGAGCTTTGCTAGATCTAGCTTGATAGTGTGTAGCAATTGAGGGTGTGCATGAGAGCTTGTGGGGAGCTTTTGTACTATGATTGTTACATGATCTCCATGACATATAATATACAGATAGTTGGGGTTTTCAGCTTTAAGCTTTCCCATTAAATATTGTGTTCATATGTGTGATTGTTTGTGGTTTTAATGTATGCATGCAATTGATTTTATTTTCGCATGTGATGATCAATGGTAGAAGAGATTTTGTATTATGCATGAAGCTAAAATAGTGTGTGATCAGGAGAATCTCGGTGAATAATATCTCAGTTATTCAAATTTCTACATGGTATCAGAGCTTTATTGATCATTGGAGCAATTGCAAAACATTGAAGTGGTTGAGTTTTGTGCTGGTGGAATTCGAATTTGCAGTAGTGTTTTCTTGGTGTCGAAGTTGAGATGTCTTTCGACGGATTGCGATTGGAGTATGCCCTTGAGGGAAGCTTGAATTATATTGCATGGAATGACAGGATAGAGGTGGTCCTAGATGAAAATAGGTTAAAGGAGTTCATAGATGCAGAAATTCCAAAGCCTACTTCTAGTGAGGCTGTCGTACTTGACGCATGACAAAAGAAGACAGTAAAGTGTCGAAGGATTCTGTTGGAAGGTGTGAAGGATCACATAGTGTCCAACCTTCACGGGAAAGCTTCTCCATTCTTGATGTGGAAAGCTTTGATAGATATATTCCAAAGCAAGAGCGACCAGAGGAATTTGGCGCTCAAGGATAAACTCAGGAACATAAAGATGGAGAAAGGCGACAGTATGCCCAAGTACCTCATGAAGTTCATCCAATGTAGGGATGAGCTGGGAAGTGTGGGGGTTAATGTTTATGATGGGGACTTGGTGAGCTTGGCTCTCCTTGGGCTTCCGAATAGTTGGCACTCCTATCAAGACTCTGTCAATGGTCGGGAGAAATTGCTAGGATGGGAGCGACTTTGGTCGGATCTTGTGCAAGAGGAGATAAGGCGAAGTACCAGGGACAGATCTTCATGAAAGAACTCTGATGAAGAGAATTACGCTTTGGATGCCAAAGAAAAGAATGGAAGATCAAGAAAGCTTCTCAATCCGGTGCGAAATGCAAGAAGCAGGACATGTCCAAGGTGAAGTTCTTTCACTGTCACCAACACGGACATTACGCCACTAATTGTCCACAGAAGAAGAAAAATAAGTAGGCTGCTGGGACTGCAATAGGAGAGGCCTTAGCCTCACAGTTTGAGCTATATTTTTCACTGATCGCATGCTTGGTCTCAAGTATGACGGGATCAGTGTGGTCTCTTGACAGTGGTGCATATTTTCACATGACAGGAGATCGAGATTTGTTTACTGATCTGGATGAGAAAGATCTTGAAGTGCACATCGAGATGGGAAATGATGGTAGATATAGTGCGACCAGTATCAATACCATTTCCTTTCAGAGGGAGTCTGGTAAACCCTTCAGATTGAAGGAAGTGATGCATGTTCCAGGATTGAAGAAGAATATTATCTCTGTGGTGATGTTAGAAGACAAGGGATATGATGTCGTATTTAGCGAGGGAAAGGCTTTGCTACGCAGTAAGGAAACTAGTGAGACCCAGAGGATAGAAGTTTGAGTTCAGAACCTTTATCAATTGCAGGTAGATGGCTGTGCAGCAATGGCAAGCAAGGCAAAAGGAGTGGTGAGCCGAGATGATGGCGAGTTGTGGCACCAGAGATTGGGCCACCTTCACCGTGGAGCTTTGAAGATACTGCAACAGATTTGTACTGGGCTTCCTAAAGGCACTCTTGCGCAGTCAGATCAGTGCAAGGGGTGTACCTTGGGAAAATTTGTGAAACCCACCTTTCACGAGAAGGATAGTCGCGCCACGACGATCCTTGAGAGAATTCACATAGACGTGTGTGGACCTTTCTCAGTAGCTTCGACAGCAAAGCACAGGTATTATGTGATATTTGTTGATGAATTTTCTCATAAGTGTTGGATCTTCTTCATGCAGAAGAAGAGAGAGACATACTCAAAGTTTTGTGAGTTCAAGGCACTGGTTGAGAAAGAATCGTTGAAGCAGGTGAAGGCTCTTAGGAGCGACAATGGTGGTGAATTCATCTCTGGCGAATTCAAGGATTTTTGCAGTGCAGAAGGAATTCGAAGAGAGCTCATAGCACCTCATAACCCACAGCAGAACGGGGTTGCTAAGCACAAGAACAGAACGATCGTGGATGTTGCACGGACGATGTTGCATGATCAGGGCCTACCCATTCACTTGTGGGCTGAGGCATGCAATACTGCAGTATATGTGCAGAACCGTTGTCCTCACAAGATACTTGGCATGAGTACACCCGAGGAGGCTTTATTAAAACTGATATTTCCCATTTGAGGATTTTTGGTTCACTGTTTGTTCATGTGATGAAGGATGCGAGAAAGAAGGCTGGAGCACGGCTACGGAGGTTAGGATATTGCAGGGTACAGCATTCGCCACAAATATCATGTGTATTTTCCAGATAGTCACAAGACTGTTGTGCGATGGGATATCAAATTTCAGGAGGAGAAAGCCATAAAGTGTTCGCTTGAGAGGGAGCTGCACTTACATGCAGATGAGGAGCTATTAGTTCTTAACGATGAGCTTTGGGATGTGGATCAGCCACAAGAGGAAGTTCATGGAGTGGAAGAGACCACTCATGCAGCGCCAACCATCAGAGGGTGGAAGCGCACTACAGAATCTGAGCGACTGGCTCAAGATGCAGAGAAGGTTGTACGATCACCTACATCATAGTACAGACAGAGACAGTCACCTGATCGGTACACTGGATACATGGATCTTGTGAGCAAGTGTATTGTGACAGAGCCATCCTCTTTCGAGGAAGCTGTGGAGGATTCCGCATGGGTAGATGCCATGGTGGAAGAGTATGATTCGATTGTCAGAAACAGTGCATGGGAGATTGTCCCAAGGCCGGAAGGGAAATCAGTGGTGGGTTCGAGATGGATCTACAAAGTGAAGCAGGCAGCTGACGGGAGTGTGGAGAAGTACAAGGCAAGATTTGTTGCCCAAGGCTTTTCATAGATTGAGGGGATCGATTATGTGGAGACCTTTGCACCTATCGCAAGGTATTCTTCCATACGGACGATTCTTGCTCTCTCAGCGCAGATGGGGTGGCACATTCATCAGATGGATGTGAAGACTATGTTCCTCAACGGAGTCATTGAGGAGGAGGTGTACATAGAGCAGCCCAAGGTTTTTCAAGATCTTCACAGCCGATTCATGTAAAGGTGCCTACATGGAGTGTTGTATGGGTTGAAACAAGCACCTCGTGCTTGGTACACACGGATAGACAGTTATTTCACCAGACTTGGATTCTCCAAGAGTGAGGCGGATCCGAACCTATACCAGATTGTGGTGGAGGGTAAGTTGTTGATCATTGTACTTTATGTAGATGATTTGATTTTTACAGGTGATGAGCTGTTGATACTCTCATGCAAGGAGGATCTTGCAAAAGAGTTTGAGATGAAGGACTTGGGCCTCCTTCATTATTTTCTGGGATTGGAAATTTGGCAGTGCAGTTGGTGGACTATTTGTTTCTGTAGTGTGCCTGAGATAATTGAGTAGGTCACATGCTGTCAAGTTTGTTGATACTCCTCTTCCAGTAGCTGAAGGAAGGAGGATGCTACTACAGGGCAGTGGATGCCACGTTTATCGACAGTTGGGGGTCACTTATGTATCGGGGTCAATACAATTTACCTCACATATCTTCAAGGTGCTGAACCAGCCTTTCACAAGCTATGGTTAAGCCTACCAAGCTCTTACCGGGAAGGCGGTGTAAGCATGTATTGAAATATTCCGTATACTTATCTCGTAGGAAGACGGATATGGATTATGGTACGCATTGGGCTTGATGAGGTAGAAGTCGTGTGGCTTCATTGCATGCAAAACATTAAAGGTGGCTCACCGTACGTAAAGAGCACATCCGGAGGGATCTTCAGTATCGGTTCGACAACATTTTCTTGGTACAGCAGGAAGCAGAGATCCGTGGCACTCAGTTCAGCAGAGGCTGAGTATATGGCAGCAAGCTTGGCTGCATGCGAGGCCATATGGATGAGGAAGATCCTGGTCGGGTTGTTCGGGTCACACTTGGAGCCTACCGTGATTTATTGTGATAACCAGAGTTGCATTAAACTCTCGGCTAATCCAGTATTTCATGATAGATCCAAACACATCGACATCAGGTACCATCATATCGTAGATTGTGCAAATGGAAGATCATGTTACTTTCATACATTCCTACGGAGGATCAGGATGCTGATATCTTGACGAAGGCGCTCACCAAGAGAACATTCGAATACCACAGGGGTAGGATAGGGGTTGCAGATAATCAATATCTTGTTGAGAGGGAGTGTTGAGATTGCAACAAGATGATGAGCTTAGTCGAAAGGAGTCGCCTTCACTAAGCGGGCCCGCAGGCTATTTTTGGCGCAAAGTCTATTTTTAGACTATATCTATTTTTATACATATGGATCATGTTCTATGAGTTGCAGGATGCTATTTTTGGATGGTTGGTCAAGTCGGAAAAAAATAGATGGAATTCTATTTTAAGACATATTGGGTGGAATCTATTTTTAGATTGCTAGTCTAAAAATAGATATGTCAAATATTATTAGCTCTTAATAATATTTAGACTCTAAACATTATCTTATTCTATTGGAGCACTTCAGTTAAGTGCACAGATGTGGCACAGGAGCTGACAGAAGGAATTACGCTATTCCTAAGGGTTAAGTGGAGCTATTGCATGGATACTTCAGTTAGAACTCATGTGACAGAGTTTGGTGGAGTTGATTGAGGAAGTTAGTGGAGTTGTATTCATTTTAACTAATCTAAACATAGTTGAGCTATTTGTATCTAGTTTAACTAATTGATACAATTAGTGAGAGTGGTGTGAATTAATTATTAATTAATTCACTAATTAAAAACTCATTAATCAACTAAAGAATGCATCGCTTAACTTCAGTGCATGGACAGTTTCAGTGGAGACCAGTGCAGAAATAGGTGAAAGAGCAGGTTAACTATCAGTTGTGACTATACTGTTGCTATTTGCAACACACAAATAGGTGGAGAAGCCCATGAGGATTGCGCAGTACAAGCCAGGTGGTTTATCTATTTAATGAAGCCATCCCATAGCATTGATAACGCAATAGAGGCTGGCTATCAAGTGGCAAAATATTGGAGCATGTGTTTTGCTAGATATAGCTTGATAGTGTGTAGCAATTGAGGGTGTGCATGAGAGCTTGTGAGGAGCTTTTGTACTATGATTGTTACATGATTTCCATGACATATAATATACAGATAGTTGGGGTTTTCATCTTTAAGCTTTCCCATTAAATACTGTGTTCATATGTGTGATTGTTTGTGGTTTTAATGTATGCATGCAATTGATTTTATTTCCGCATGTGATGGTCAATGGTAGAAGAGATTCTGTATTATGCATGAAGCTAAAATAGTGTGTGATCAGGAGAATCTTGGTGAATAATATCTCAGTTATTCAAATTTCTACATTTTATGTGGATTGAACCAAGCCTAGGAATGTCAAAGCCTTTGGGTGTTGGCTTTAAGCATCTCATGCTACCATACCATGGGTTTAAACCCTACTCCCCCAATGGGCAGAGGAAACCTTAGCTAATCCACTGTGGAGGAGGTTTCATCTAATGGTTCATTATCTACATGAGATAGCCTCTGGCCAATTTTATACCCCTAATGAGGGTCACCTTGACTGATGGAATTTTGACTTGAATTCATCTAAAGGCTAACCACAAAGTATGTATACTTTTTTGGAAATAATGCATAAGCGAAGTTAGTTCTAGACGTTGGACGAATTGATGCCACTATACTACATTCATTGGAGATATGCAATAATTTCTTCCATACTATTTTATCTCAATTTTATTTTAATAATTAATTATGTAATTTCTTTAAAGACTCTTCTGGATAAATCACATAATTTTTGTAAGGTAAATTCTTTTTGAACCACTCATTTTGTGGTCCATCATGAATATTTTTAAAATAAATTTAATAGAATGAAATTGAATTTATTTGTGAAACTTCCTTTTAAATCAATTGTTGAACTTACCTAGAATCACGAGTGTGCTCAACATCCATCAAAAAAACAATAGGTATGATATTAAAAATGATATTTAGAAGGAACATCCATAAAAAAAAAAATGGGTATGATATAAAAAATGATATTTAGAAGGCATAATATTAAAAATGATGTTTGGAAAAATGCAGGGAGAGAGTATTCATTTTTCGTTTAAATTTTTAACCTTTTACTAGTTAAAATAATCCCGCCCAAAACACATCACTTTGTTTTGGTCGTCTCTCGCTTCTTTTTTACCTGGAATGAAGCAAGTCTCATGGTTTTTTACCATAAATGAAACAGCTCTCAGATTGAAATAGAGATAGGGAGTGGCAGTCGAAGCCTCTTTCCCAGGCGGATCTTTACTTCAACAGGTAAGATGTTGCTTACTTTGGATCTAATTGCTCATGCCCATTATTTTCATTTCCACATTGAAGTGAAGCTTTTTATATGTCAATTTATATTATCATTGCTCTGTATCTTTCTTTTGAAAAATGTTTTTGCTTCGAAATCACCCCAAGAAAATCAACCACAGTAACTGTTTGTAATGGAGTCCCTTGTGTTATATTTCAGCTTGGCTCACATGGGCTTGTTTTCTCTTTCCTTCATAGTTTGTTCTGGCCTTGCTGTTATGACTTGTTTTCTAATTCCCAGTACTCTTTCGTCATTGAATTTCAAGAATCAGATAGAGTTTTTACAAAATTGTTTAGGTTTTAAGGTCAAATCCAGCGAAATGAGCTTTTTAAAATCTCAGTTGTTAGGTAGTAGGAAGTTATTAGCTTCTCTCCCAGAACTTTCTCCAGGGGGTGAAGAGCAAATTTGGCAGTTTAATTCCAAGCCCAACGAGGGCAGTTTCAACTCTGATTTGGTTGTGTGGAATGCAATGATTAAAGGGTATGCAATGCATGGGAAAGGAGATAGTGTTTTTAGCTTGTACCATAAAATGTTATTATCAAGTAATAAACCTGACCATATTATATTTCTTGTTGTGTTGTATGCATGCAATCACGTAGGCTTGGTGAATGAAGGACACAAATACTTTGATTAGCATAGGTTAGCATTATGGCGTTAGGCCAAGGGTAGAGAACTATGCATTTAAATGATGGGGTTTCACTTCCTCAGAGCAGATGCAGGGACTGGAAAAAATAGTGGCCCAGGAAAAGATTGAAAAGAACTAGCTACAACTAATGAAGAGATTTTGTAAATTTTGTCAACTGCAAAGTTTAAGGGGCAGAAAAATCTAGTATATATTACATCCAGGAATGCCACAATTATACAATAAGTGTAACTCCTTGGTTGAACTGACGTGAATTATGTGATGTCATGGTCTTCGCATTAGTGATCTTCCCTTTGTGTTTACTAAGCAAAGGAGCTAGATGTGAATTTGGGATTTTTCTCAGATTTCTTAGTGGATGTTGAAACATGTGCTTAGGAAAAAATAATAATGACAGTTTAGCAAGAAAAAATTTTGAGCATTGTGAACCGCCTGGGGAAGAAATTCTACTTGCCTCTCAGCTTGAAGGCAAGAGAGAGTTTGCTAGTACTAAGCCAATCCTTGATATAGACTCACTTAAGATAATTTTTTAATTGAAAAAAAATGATTGACCTACTTGGGCGTGCGTGCATGATTCCTGGATGAGGCACACAATATTATAACAATGATGCCAATAAAACCTAATGCTATTGTGTTTGGGGCTTTTCTCAGTGGTTGTATAGCTCATGGAAATATAAATTTAGTCGAATGTGTTGCATACAACCTATTTTAATTAGATGCTAATAATCCTGGAAATGATGTGTTGTTATGAAATATTATGTTGCAAATGGCATGTGGGAAGAAGTGGCAAAAGTGAGAGCAGTAATGAAGGATAAGGGTTTGAAAACACCAGCAGGATGCAGCTGGATTGAGGTTAAAAATAAAATGCACACATTCCTTGTGGGAGATAAATTTCACCCATAATCAAAACATATTTATGACAAGGTAGAGAGCCTGGCTAAGGAGATCGAGGCAGTAGGGTATGTTCCTGATACCAACTTTGTGTTGCATGATGTTAATGAAGAGGAGAAGGAAGACATCCTTCACAGCCATAGTGAAAAGCTGGCTCTTGCATTTGGACTTATCAACACACCCCAGGGACATTAATTCGAATCACAAATAAACTTCGTGTGTGTAGCGATTGCCACAATGCAACCAAGCTCATTTCGAATATTGTAGGTCGGGAAATCATTATGATGGATCACAATCGCTTCCATCATCTTAAGAATGGTCTGTGTTCATGCAATGATTATTGGTGATCTAATTGACAAAAAATTTTCTGATTGGCTGGTAGGAAGGTATTGGCATTACTTTTGTTGATTGTGTTTGGCCGGCTTTGTGGGTCTAGGATAACGCAATCAGTCCTACAGAAATTTTGTACAGTTGGTTTAGTTTAGGTCATCAAATATTTTTAACTTTATCACCTTTAACACAACTTTATTGGTATACAGATAAAGGATAAAAACAGTTGGGATTAGGTGCGTGAAATTTCAGGAATACTGAAGTAGCATCAAAGTCCTTTGTAACGTCTGTATCTTCTGCCTTTTCACTATTACCTGGTAGAAACATCTACACATATCAAACTATTTAGCAGGCCTTTTCTAGCTAGAGCCAAGGAACGAGTGCCTTAGAATAATATTCCCTCCTTATTGAGCATTTCAACTCTATATTATTAATTTGAGTCTGAAAGCGAGACTGATAGATGGTTGATTTTCCAAGAGAAACATTCCAGGAGCACAATTATGTTTCCATATGTGAAAATACGGAATTTCCATTGAAAATGGGAATGTCAACATAAAAGTAGGACAAAAAAAGTGGATGATAGTGCATGCCATATGTTTTCTCTTCCAGCCCATGTTGGAAGACAATGTGAAGCCTTGTATCATAATTCATTTTTTGTAATTCTATAAGATAAGCTAGATTTTCCACAAGAACAAAAAGGTTCATGATAATGCTTAAAAGTAATTTTACCATGTTTTCTTAAAAGGGGTCATCGATGTGGGATAGATGAGAAATATATGTCGGATTCCCAATTGACATTAATGCTAGGAATTTTTAATTATTGCTATTGAAAGGATAGGCATATGATATTGCAAGGTATGTGAAATTTTTCTGAGTCTAGAAAGACTTGTACATAAATATAGCTTTGCTTTCTAATAATTCTCAAAAACCATGGATTTTTAGCGCATGTGAGCAGAGAACTGTGGTAAAAGATAGTTAAAATACTTATTATATTTTTCCATAACAAATGGAACATTATAGTAGCATAGCACAAAGAGTAGCAATCCATGGTAGTGTTCTCTAGATTTTTCTTGATGAAAATATATTGTGGCAAGGTGATGTGAAATTCTATTGCATTTCTCTGGGTCAAAAATTTAGATATTTTCGTAGAAATTGAAAACTTATTCCGTCAGGCAGTACTGTAGTTTTGAGACAGAAACAGATAAGCCTTAAGGTAATAAATTGATGGAATTTCTAACCCAAGTCAATATCCTTAATCTCAACTGTTGTATAGATTAACAGAGGACTAACCAAAAGGCATTGTTTTTTCATTTCGTTGAAGCTGTTGTAAAGGGCTTATGTAATTTTTTAAGTGGTTCCTTAGTAGATGTGATATTTACAATGTCCTTAATTATTTTGTATTGAAATGCAATCTCTATCTGTTTTCCTTTAAAACATGCATATGATCTAGCTATCATTCTCGCAATTATGGTTTGTGATCTCATCTATTTGCTTGGCCTCCTCTTATTCATTGGCTGTGTGCGTTACTATTGTAGATGAATGGGGGCCGACCCATCCGATAGAGTTGCAATCCGTCTAGCCAAAAATGGACTGAAGAATGTGGGCATGAAAGAACTGCTGACTGTTGTTTACACATCTTCTTGTAAGCTGTCACTGGGATTGGCCACTGGATGCTCTATTTTCTTGGCCGAATTCGAAGAAGGAGAAAAACTGCGAATGCAACCCTGATTTTATTTTAGTCGTTAATACTCATTTAAATTATAATCTTAATTTTTCATTACAATCCTGGAATGCATGTCAAGAGGATTCAGAGTACATTATTTTCAGTAGGCTCAGAAAATATGGGAGAAGGATTTTCAGAAGATTATTGATGGTTGGAATATTACCACTTCAATCTCGATTTTCAGCTCTAAATTTGCATAATCGTAGCAGTAAAATGATTATAACCATAATCAATGGAACATTAAATTTATCGACGCTCATACATTGCCAAAGATTCAGCTTCGGCTTCCATTCCCGCAGCTCCTATGACTACAGGCTGCACCACCCTCCGTTGTTTCTTCTTTGCCTCTCTTCCTCTTATGTGCCATGTGACCGACAACCGATTCATTTTCTGAAGTGGAATTGAGAGCGAGGGGAAGTTAACGAGAGCCCTAGCTCCACACATTCTAAAGGCGGTGCAGTCATATGCGAGAGAAACCTCTTCGGCAGTGATGAAGTGGGATTGGCCACTGGCTGCTCCATCTTCTTGGCCGAATTCGAAGGAGAAAAGCTGCGAATGAAACCCAACTATAATCATGGATTCCATGTGGAATGCATTGATAAGTGGTTGACCTCGTATTATTCCTACCCTATGTGTAGGCATTCTCTGAATCTCTTTTAGCAATTGATATGTATCATAATACTCTTAGGTTTCGTTACAAGGTGGACTGGTTGTCATATTCATCAATTTTGATTTGCTTGTAAGATGTCTCATTTCTGCAGTGGCATTGCTTTTCCTTGATGTTCTATGCATGCTTTCTAGTTTATGTCAATGCAGGAGATCGAATCTTTGCATTTCTATATTGATGATATAAAATGTCAAGAGGAAAATTTTCCTTTTCTCCAGCATAGAATGACAATGCTATTGCAAGTGTTGTACTCGACGGCAATGAAGTAAAGGGCGAGGACAAAAGGAGCCCATTTAAGGCAACTCATGGCACGAAATGAAGTGAGGGTGAAACTGTGACGAGTCCAAAGCAAACCCTTCAAAAGGAAACCATATCTCATCTCAAAAATGACAAAGATCATGGCTTAAGCAAACATATGACAACAACAACAAAAATGTCCTCCCCAAGAAGCTCTTCTAAAAAAAAGTTGAAGAGGTTGCTAAATCTGAGGAGTGGAAGTGTCCAAAGTGTAGAAGTATCTACAATTGCAGTATTTTCATGTAAACTTGAATATAGAAATGCACCTAGGAGAAAACATACTAATTGTTACGTTGCTTTGTTTAACTCAAATTTTCAATCAAGTTTTGATATTGTCTAAGATTTCCAGAAATAAAGTTGTTGAATTCATTATTGCAGGAAAAAGAAATGTTGTGCTCCTACTCGAATTCTTGTCCATGCACTTAAGGCTACATGCTTTGCTTCTGTTTCTAATTTACTCAAATGTCAAGGTATTTTTGAGGTAAATTCCTACACATGAAAATCCTTGAATTTTCCCTCAAGGGAAGCCAATGCAGTTAATTGCAGGGATAGAATTTTCGTCAAATGACGTTGGATCAGCATTGCAGTTTCTGGAATTTCGCTCAGCATTTGAAAAAGTATGTGCTTTCTTATCCAAAATGTGTTTTAAGTTCATATCTATGGTTCAAAATGAAAATTTTGAACCGTGAAGATTTTCTTTTAAATTTCCGTAGTTATACCTTCAACAGTACCAATTTTTTGCTACAAACACACTAATGTGACGGTATGAAGTGGAAAGAGTTTAACACTGGTCAGTTTACACTATGATTTGGGCTAACATCACTTCTTGCTTATTCAGTTCTTGATTTCTGCATGTTATATATAGCCAACGATACCTTTCCATTATTTCATAGTTATGCTTTTACACTAGTGAACAATAAGTGTTATAGAAGTTCTTTGATTGTTAAAATAAAAGTAATCTTTCCAAGGTAGACTTTTCGAAGTATCTGTAAATGAGGTCTTATAGATTTACCTCACTGATAGATGATAATACTTGCTATGCTTAGTGCAAGTGAAATACCAAAGCCTCTCTGATCATCAAGAAAATATGGTTTTGTAAGGTCTCTGTATTATAATGAATTTCCACTGTGTTGCTGTCCACATGGTTATATTGCAACTATGAAAGTTTAGTCCCAATTGTCAGGCCTTGGCCTTGATTCTATTCGAAGCAGCTTCTCTTTTTATAGGGTTTCGACACATGCTTACCATTCAACATAGCAGTATATGATAAAATTTGTATTCATAAACAAATGAGTAATGATGACTTAGAAATGCCACTAAATGAATGAAAAAACCATTGTTCTATAGGAAAGTGTCTCTTAGGGTGGGAGGGGGCACCTCCATGTTTCCCATGTTTTGAAGGTGTCTCTTTCTTTTAAGATTCTCCAAGAAACATTTTTCCACATATCTCTTTTGGGAAATGCGGTGAAACATAGAGGGAAATGCATTTTCCCAAAAGTGTTTTTTTTTTTTTTTTTTTGGCGGATGATTAAAGAAAAATTTCTCTACATATCTCTGTGGGAAACATAGATGGAAAATTTTCCCTAATGTGAAGGATGCATTTTCCAAAAGGACGATTTTTAAGCTTTTGCCCTATTAAAAAAATGTGCTTTTGGATGTCTCTTAGAAAAAGTGATTTTCCAATTTTTATGGTGTCCTAAATGCTTTTACTTCCGGGTTGGACCATCCCTATACGTGCAACCAAGACTACGATTCCTTGTATTCCTTCTCCAAGTGACTCTTTATTCACGTTGTGTTCACTCTTTCAATGACATTGCAACCCTTGCCTAGTCCAATATACCATCATTTCGACACGAGTCGTTGATCCACATTGTACTTTTGACTAATCAATGCTCATTAAATTGTACTTTGTCAATTTTGGATTTTTGGCCATGTTATTAGAACCATATTGTCAAGGTTCCTAGTGTAGTCAATGTTCTTTATCCATGTTGTGTTCACTCTTTCAAATGAAAGTGCAACCCACACATAATCCAATATACCATCATTTTGAGATGAGTAGTTGATCCGCATGGTAATTTTGACTAATCAATACTCATTAAATTTTGCTTTGTCAATTTTGGATCTTTGGTGATGTTATTAGAATTCCATTGTCGAGGTTCTTAGTTTGCTTGATGTTCAAGGTCATAAAAGGTTAAAGAGCTTTTGCCACTTTTAGTGGTATGTAGAAGTAATTGATTAATTTATAGTAATAAAATTTTGTTCCAATTATATATTGTGCGAGCCTTTAAAAGCCAAAAAAATATCTATCACTTTTTGGATAATATAATTGGATTTTTTACATATATAATCACAAAATATAGCAATAAGTGAGACAAAAAACTATATATGGAAGGAAAAAACCCCCACAAAATTATTATTCGTATACTCTTGCTATTTTAGCACTTGTGGAATAAGTTGGAGAGCCTCCTTGGAGGGCTTGTCTTCTAGGGTATTGAGTTCATGGTATATATGGCCACATGAGAACCAATCCAACTTGTTGTAGACTTGTTTGATACGTTGCAAAATGTGAGCCAAATGAGGGGCCACTATGTTGACTTTGTTGCAGACTCAATCCACAACAAGTTTTGAATCCCCCAAAATATTTAGTTTTTTGACATATTTTTTGTTGACCACATTGACAAGAGCCTAGAGAGTTGAAAATTCAACTCTCATGTTTGTGCCCATACTTGGAGCATATTTGATATGCAAAAAATGAGCAAGTTTTTTATATTTCTTTCCACAATGATTTTATTTCATTGCTTTGATCTTTGTTATTTTTTTAGTTAGTTTTTTGTACAAATAATAGATGCATAACATAGCCCATTAATATTTGTTTGGATTGTCTCTTTGTTATTTCTTAACATGTTAACGTGGATTGCACTTTGTCAAATGACATTTACATGATACATGTTCATTTCAGCATACCGCTAAAATGTTTTTGAACACTAATAATCTAATCTCTCTATACTTAAGTATGAATGAAATTTTATATATTTTAGCACATCTTAAGAAGTATTATCTTTAATAACTTGAGTTATTCCTTTTTTAATTGTTATTGGGTAATTTGGGTGAATATTAGAGTAGTGTTCCTTAGTTCTATAGAAGGATTCACTTAGGGCCATTTTCAGTCTTCTCGAATGGGTCCTTGTGTGTCTAAATTTATTTGATACAAGTTGATGATCAAAATTTTCTTTGAAAATTTTAAATTGATACTTGTTTTCTAATTGTCTTTAGTTTTTAATGATGATTGATAGGTTTTCAAAGAAATAATTTGTTGAGTCCTTTCCTTGCACGTCTACTTATGTGTGGAAATTTTGCTAATTTATTTCTTGCAAAATGAGTTATGTTTGTTGTGCATGGCTTTGTACTTTGTATGACCATACACATCCTTTCAAATGTCGGTGTGGGATATGTTATGGTTCGTTGCCCATAAACAACCCACCTTAACCTTACACCAAGGTCCTCTAATCTATTTTAGTGATGGATCATGGTGTGTTCAACTGTCTCCTTTAGATTCTCTTGCCTTAGTATAGATGAAAAAGTGTGGTTTTCCACTTGATGTGTATTTCCTTTGTAGGTATCCTTTTTGGATTTGTCCTTAATTGCATGTTTGGCTACAATAAATGTTTTGGCCAATTCATTTCGATCTCTTTTTTAATTTAGATACATTATGGTATATGTGCATTGATTGGGGTCTTTGTTAGTTATGGAGCCTCTCTTGGTTCTTGATTTTGATTTGATGCTCATTTAGGTGTTTATTTAGTCAAACTTTACCTTAATTTAAGTTGTTTTTCCATGTGTATCAATTTGTTATTTTATTTAATTGTTACTTAAAAATTTAATGCCCTAGTCCAAAGCCTCTCTGGTATGACCCAAATGTCACAAGGCTAAGAATAGTGTCGGGCTAGCGACAGATAAGGTGGCACTATCGACGGTTGTTTCCATCGCTGTCATGGCCCAACCATCGCAAATTTGAATCATATAAGGCACTATTTCCAAAGATTCACTTCACTTGGGTATAAAAAGATTCATTAGCAGTTTGTGTGCATAAACCTATAGCAAGATTCATTAGCATTTTGTATAGAAGAAAATATAGCCAGATTTATTAGCATTCTAATACGTAAGCATACTTTCCAGGTAACCTAACCAAACTACAGTAAACCAAAATGATAGGCAACAGTTGGGACATAACAATCCTTATCTTCAAAATAAAAAATAAGAGAAGATAAGAGATCAATTGTAGATTAATATGCTCACCTGTGTGAAAGGCTTTGGGACATCCATCACAAAGGATAAGGTCACTTCCATATAAAAACTCCGAACAAAAATCATAATTATCACTTGGATCAAGTAACTTTCTCTCACACGACTTTTTTTGGCTTGTAAGTGAAAGCACTACATCATGTAGTTAGTTCCCATCCATAAGATAGATGCGTTGATAACTATTCAACAATGGGAAATGCAAACATAAGCTAAAAACATTGTTGGTCTAGATAGAGTCTTGACAAAAAGAAAAGGGACAAAAACCAAAACAACATCACAAAGGTACTTACAAAGTTTGATTCTTTCCCCATCCAACATGTACTTAAGACTCTGTACAACACACCTAATAAATGTAAAACAACATAAATATTAAAAAAAAAAATACTGAGCATGTGACCCTTTGTAATTTAATAACAATGATCTAAAAATGTAATAATATATTTCCAAGGTTATTGTATCTCGTGTCAGATACTCATATTTCCATGTCATCATCATGTTAGGTGACTTAGTATATTGTGCTTCTTCCTGGAAGACTACCTAACATATGATCCTGGGTAAACTCATCTGGCTGCTTATGTGGGTTCTGGAAAAACAACATTTCCAGGGTATCTTGGACATAGGACTAGCTGCTTGGGGCATCATGGTGGATCTCACTACAAAGGAGGAACTGATTATTTGGGTGGAGACTAGTTCAGGAAGTGGCCAAAGAGAATTTACAACAAAATTCCAAGGGAGAGACATGTTTGAAAATCGATATATATTTATAAATTCCAAATTCAATTATCAAGCCTTTTGATATTCATAGTTCCATCAAAAGGCTGATTGCTAACATCATCTCTACTTTAATTAGACATTTTTGGATGAAAGAGGAGTTTGCTAGCATTGATTATAAAGTAATAGGCTTGGTTCCTCCACATAGAAGAAATTTTCTCACTACCAAGTTCGGTTACTACTTCAGATATTTACAAAGTGTTGTTGCAGGGACATGAAATCCATCATCTAGTTGAGCACTTTTGTACTCTCCTTGATTCTAAGTTATACATCCTACAAACCATCTAATCTGGTTAGCCTCCTTTCAGGTAATGATTGGATTCCTTTACCCTCTCTTCTACCGTCTGTCATGTATATACATCTTATCTTTGAGCCCTCCTCTCTCTTCTCCTTTTTCCTTGTACTTTCTTCTAGTGCAGACCATCGACTGAGTGCACTGGTGAATTTTCTTCAAGAATTTGAGTGATCTTATTAGGACTATTTTACAAGGAACTTGAACCTCTGAGATACTAATGGTTTGGACTTTAATGTACATGTGGTCAGTAAAATTATGACTTTTCTATTCAAATTTAAAGTGCTTTCAACTCATGGCTTAAATTTGTCTAGCTAAAGACTGCAGATTATTATAATAAAAGTATATTATTATAATTTAGTATTATACTTTATTATAATAAAGGTGGTTATTATTTTATATATTATGATTTGAATTATTTTTTTTTCCTAAGATTGCAGATTCGTTATTATATTATTTATTATACTTTGGTTTCATGTGAAGGAATAATTGATGACTGACAAGCCTTTGAGTGAGTTTCCTCACTGCCCTCTTCAACTGTATTAATAAACTCGTCATCTTGTTTTAAATCAATACAGGAAACTATGTGAACCTCTTCTGGAACTGTAACTTAAAATAGGTGTCCTCTCTTTAGGCACACCAACAATTATCTTATCAATATCCCTATGGAACTCCATATCTAGGAAACGGTCGACTTCATCAAAATACGATAACTTTCACACCCATTAAACGACTTCAGACAACTCAGGTATTCTCTATATGGTCCCAAAGCCTTCCAGGAGTGGCCACTAATATTTGGCAATGATTTGTTTGTAGCCATTTTTGTTCTCTTAGTAATTTAGTGCCCCCACTAACTACTTGTACACCAATATTTGCATGGAATTTAAACAAAACATTGGCCTCAACATCGACTTGACTTGGAAGTTCCCTAGTGGGACAAATGACAGGAACAAGAATAGGCGACATTTTATCATCTTGGAGGAATGGTGACTTCACTATCACCTCAATAGAAGGAAACATAAATGCTACTATCTTGTTGGTGCAAGTTTTAGCCATGGCCAACACATCCTTGCCTTTGAGAATAGTTGTAAGAGTTTCTTCTTGCACAATGGTCATACACTCATATCCCACTGTGTTGGTTTCCTTGAGTGTCAATGGTGAGATATTGTGCTGGTCAAATCTTGATTGGCTCAAATAATTAGCATCCCCAATAACCTTCACACTACTTATTTTTGGATATGTTTTTTCAACAGGACTCAACATTGGTTGCTTGTGCCCCATAGGCTTCACTGAATCAAATTAATCATCTTCATCTTCATCATCACTGATATTTAATGCTTGGATACCAGAGGATTTAGAGTCTATTTCCTTCAACATGTCACCTTCTCCTTAGTTTCCTCTTGTAGAGACCCCATTACCTCTAGAAGTTCTAGATAATCCATCATTAAGATTATTTCTACCATCCTTCATCAAACCAAACATAGATATATCCCGCTTATTATACTAGTTATCCATATCCAATTCCTCTTCAAACAGATGTTTGAATTGGGCCTGCCTTCTATTACTACTTATTTTTTTTAAATCCTTTGTTTTAGGGAAGTTTTGTGTAGAAGAAGAGGTTCCTTTCTCCCAATCATCTTCAAATCTGCAACCTCCATGACTTCTTGCATGACTCTCACTCTTCCGATATAGAATAATCTCAATTGATATGTACAGAGGTGAACCACATAATGTTTCTACTATCCTTTGGGGTTGTAGGGTCATGGATTCTACAATATTCAGTACCACATTCTTTTCATTTGTTGAAAAGATAATTCTGTGGTTTTCAGTCCCTATGTATAAGATTTTTTTCACATATCACTTTTATTCCAACAACAAGTTGGATCATTATTTTTCTCACAATATATTTTGAAAACCTTCCATAGTGTTGAATATATGCAACTAAATCACCACAATACATAAAATTTGTTACTATGCACAAATATGGTGGCCTTGTTCAAGCACCAATAAACTGGACTATATTTTTATGCCATACTTTCCTCGAATTGAACACCTCTTGGATTGTTGAAAAATGTGTTGCAATACACAATGAAGTTTTCATGACTGAATAGTCTATTGTGGTTAACATTGCAGAAGATGCTTTGAACAAGTACTACTCCCTATTTCTTATAGTGCTGCTGCAACCATTTCCTTGTACATATATGGTTGGATTCCCACCATAGAAGAATCAAATCTATCTAGCATATGCATCCAAGGATCCATGTCTAGCCTTTGAAATTTCAATCCCTAAAGATGTTTCTATTTAAGAACAACACAAACAATGTCAAAATGCTTCTCACGACAAGCAATAATTGCTGACTAACAAATCTTTTAGTCAGTTTCCTCAATGCCCTCTTCAACTATATTAATAAACTTGTCATCCTATTTTAAGCAATCCGATAAAATTTGTGAACCTCTTTTGAAACTGTAGCTTAAAATAGGTGTCTGCCTCTCTTTAACCACACAAAAAATTATCTTATCAATATCCCTATGGAACCTCATATCTAGAAAATGGTCGACTTCAACAAAGTACAAGCACTTTCACACCCGTTAAACGACTTGAGACAATTGGGGTATTATTTATATGGTCCCAAAGACTTCCAAGGGTGGCCATTAAGATTTGGCAAGGATTTTCTTATAGACATTTATGTTCTCTTGGTAATTTAGTGCCCCCACGAAGTACTTGTACACCAATATTTGCATGGAATATAAACAAAACATTGGCCTCCACAACAACTTCACTTGCAAGTTCCCTAGTGGGAAAAATGACAACAACAAGAATAATTGACCTTTAATGATCTTGGAGGAATGGTGACTTTACTATCACCTCAATAGCAGGAAACATAAATGCTAATGTCTTGACGGTGCAATTTTTAGCCTTGGCAAACACATCCTTTATTTGAGAATAGATGGAAGAGTTTCTTCTTGCACAATGGTAATACATTCATATCCACACTATGTTGGTTTCCTTGAGTGTCAATGGTGAGATATTGTGCTGGTCAAATCTTGATTGGCTCAAATAATTAGCATCCCCAGTATCCTTCACACTACTTGTTTTTGGATCTTTTTTTTCAACAAGACTCAACTTTGGTTGCGTGTGCCCCACAAGCTTCACTGAGTCAAATTAAACATCTTCATATTAATCTTTAGACTAATATTCATCATCACTGGTCTTCAGTGCTCGGATACCAGAGGATTTATTGCCTCGTTTGTTCAACAAGTCACCTTCTCCTTGGTTGCCTCTTGTAGAGACCCCATTACCTCTAGACGTTCTAGAGAGTCCATCATTATGATTATTTATACCATGCTTCATCCAACCAAAAATATATATACCATGCTTATTAAACTAGTTATACATATCCATTTCTGCTTCAATAAGACATTTGAATTGGGCTTGCCTTAGATTTCTTCAGTTTACTTAATGAAATCCAGGGAAAAAGTTTTACCAAATTTCAGGAATTCAAAGTTGAAGTAGAGAACCTCACAAAGATGAAAATCAAGATATTAAGGTATGATAATCGAGGAGAATACACATCCAAGGAAATGATAGCTTTCTACAAGGATTCTAGGATTAAGAGGGAGCTAATAATCCCATAAAATATTGAACAAAATGGAGTTGCAGTACGGAAGAGTCAGTTCATTGAAGAAAGTGTAAATCTAAGCTACATGATTAAAATTATACTATAGAAAGGGAAACGAAGGTGCAGGGCTCTCTCAGCCACTCAACTTGACCTTTTAGTTGAATCAATTATCAAAATTTTTTAGTTGTCTTTACTAGTGGGTGATAGAAATCATTTCAATCAACAAATTTTGAGTTCCAAATTATTGTAGCTTTGGCCTTATAGTAGTGAGACACTCTTAGCCTTGAAAGTTGCAATCATGTATAAGAGTTTTGGTTAATCTGGAATGTTTGGAACTTTAAATTCTCAACATATTCCTTTGGGGAGAAACCTTGAGAATTTGTTCCTTGGCTCAGGATTAGCATCAATAATTACTAGCCACCCTAGTCAGTCAGACATTAAATACGCTGAATATGGCGTAACTAGGTGAACTCCAACAACTGTGTCATTCCTAATAATGGAGGGCCACATTGCATATCAACACCAATACTATTTATCTAAAGTAAACATTGGAGCTCTAGTTGCAATTATTCCTAGTAAACATAAGAAACAAGTGTCACAACTCGTTCCTTGGCATGTAGATATTACTCAAACTTGAGGGCATCTTACCACTACAAGGTTTTGAGCTACTACCTAGAAAATACACTTCTTGTTTTGTTGTCAGTATTTTGTGAATTTTAATCAATGGTGTCTTTTTTTTTTATTCCTTGTAGTTTGAAATGGTTTATGTTTATTTATGAAGAGTAAGTCAATGTTCATGCTAGGGGAAACAATTTTAATTATTGTTGACCATTTATTTTCAATGATGTTGTACTGGCATGGGGATCTACAACAGACTACTTCACATAAAAACTATGGTTATATTTAAGGTCTTCTTATCACTATTTTACTAGTAGTTAAATAATAAAAATACTTTCAAATTTGAAGACATCATCTGAATATCTTTATTTTTCTTGAACCAAAATTATTCCTATGTTGGCTACATGAGAAAGGTGAGATTGATAACCAAGAAGAAGGGGAAGGATAAATACCTCGAGTAAAGAGAAGGTTAATGTTGACAACTCAGCTGATGTAGCAACTAATTTCTCCAATAACTACTGTGATTGTTCATGGAAACGAAAGTGTGGAATATGAGAATGCAACATATACTCTTGCTAAAACAGTGTTGCAAGATGCATGCAAGTTAGCTTCCACTTCTAATAAAGATATGGGAAAGAAAGCTGAGAATGAAAACTTGTATGTATCTAGTTGGCTTCACTTAGAATAATCAATCAACTGTATTACAATTAGGATTGTGTTAGTTATACCTATAGTTTTATATTCAATCTATTGTTTTGTAATATTGACCATCTTTGTTAAGTTTTTATTTTTTGTTTTTTTTCCTATCCGAAATATGAAAGTTTTCCTTTCAACATGAAGTCTTCTAAGAAATATTGTACACAATTGTTTGCTTGCTTGAATTGTGTATCACATGGTCATTTTTTTTTTTAGTTTCAAAAGCATTTTATGAAAATCAATGAAAATCACTGCTTCATTTGGGAAGGCCTTTGGGCAGCTTCAGAAAACTAAAAGATTGAATGCGGATTTTGTTTTGAGGATAGAAAAAAGCTTCATGGATAAATAAAAGAATTTGGAAGATGAGTTCTCCAGGTAGTATTTCTCTTTGAATAACACCACTAGTTGCAGTGGATTGTCAATATTTATAGTTTTTTATCAAACTTCAACAAAAGCTTATCCTTTTTTGATTGATTATTAATTGATGGATTTATTATTTATACTTGTTGCTCTTTCTTGAAGTTTTTGTACTAACTATTTTGAACTAATTGAGGATCAAAAATTGGTGGTATTGTTGTAATATGCTAAATTCTTGTTTGTATTGAATCAAGTATTTTCTGTAAAAGATCAATCAATGTGTTATTTCTTTGAAATTACAAGTATGATAAATGTGGGAAAACTATTGCTCCTTTGTTGGTAAATTTGAAAAACATATCAAAAATACTCTTATTTTGTCTTTTCATTATAATGAAAGTTACATCCCAAAATAATCTCGTTTGGGGGATTGCTAGTGGTGATTGCTACATTTTTTATGTTGGAAATTTTCTCCAAATCACAACTACTATATTGTACAACAAGTGAGGAAAACAATGGGAAGGGAATTGTCTTTGAAATTTATCCACTTATATTTTAGTGATTCATAAATATAAGAAAAATATTAATAATTTGATATAGACTAGTTGGCTTATTCATATGTGATAATAGACCCAAATAGTAGTTTTTATCTGAAGAATTTCTCATTATACTTGGGCATTCTTGACATCATCGACCTCTAGCCTTGGACTTATTCACTAAGCCTTCTACATTATCTGGTTATCTACATGTATACGAGGCTATCGTATTATTTTATCATTTTTACTTCATTTTAGTTTATTCTATACTTAGTTTTGACATTTTCTAGGAGTTTTGTTTGCACTCCCACATTGTATAAGTAATCTACAACTTGATATTTTTAGCATGTAACTTAGTTAGCACAATTGTTCCTAATATTTCTCTAAAGGTTGAATACTAATTTTACTAAGGTGCTATTTTTTATGGTGACATTTTATTTGCTTTTTTTTTTACATGTCCTCTCGCCACATAGAAGCCACTATTTCCAAACTTAAGAAAACTTGTTTGAATTTCTTTCTTTTCCAGGGAAAATTGGCATTGAAAATATTGTTGATGTTGAGGTATATATCGTATAAATTCTTTATAGTATATTTTAATTTATATTTCATTGTTCATCATCTTTCATCTCTTATAATCTACATTGTATATTCTTTCCTTTTCAGAAAATGAACTCAGTATTGATGGTAAGAAGCAGGAATTGAAGAAAAATGAGAACAATACAACTGGAGCGACAAAATGAAAATTAAAGAGAGAGAGAAGAGAATTGGTCTAGTGGTACCTGTAGAGCCAATATCTCGCATAAGACACACACATAGAGATTGATGGTCAAGTTTTCAGAGTTGGTGAATTCACTTGCAATACCTTGGCAATACAATGATAATGCTTTGAAGTGATGAAACAATATTTCATGTGCAAATTGTACTCCAACAAATATTAAGTTAGAAACTCATTGTAATACTTGATATTTTATATAATATAATTTATGTGGTTGAAATTGTTTATATTTGCACTTGATATTATTTAGTATTGTAATTAACATATGTAATTTTGTATTTTCATATTAGATGAACATGTACATTTTATGATGATATATATATATATATAGTTACAAAATCATATTAATTAATTTATGTTCATTAATAATGAAAACATAAAATCAATCTAAAAATACTAAATTATTAGTTTATGTTTATTAATGATGAACACAAATAAAATGAATATACGAAAAATGGCTACTACAAATCATAAATTTGTGATTACATTTGACTGTTGAATTGTGCATATATACAACTATTAGTAGGTAATTTACAGTAGCTTATAACACGACCAAAATTTACTCATATTTCTTTGGTCATTAATTGGTTTCAGACAATGACTAAAATTTTCATATATATGACTATTAGTAGCTAATTTACAGTATCTTATAACACGACCAGCGTTTTGGTTATATTTCTTTGGTCATTAATTAGTTTTATTTGGTGATCATTTAGTACTATATTTTGTTGTGTAATTGGTCATTAATTGTGGTGATAAATGGCCAAATCAATGACTAAATCAATGACAAAATCAATAATAAAATTAATGACTAAATCGTTGACCAAATCAATGACTAAATCAATGGCCAAACAATGACTACAATGACCTAATAAATGACTAAATTAATGACCAAATATACTACTAAACAACAAAATTGAGACAACCAATTAATGACTAAGCTAAAAATGACTAAAAACGAGTCGTGTTATAAGATACTGCAAATTAGCTATTATTGATCACCGGTCGAAAAATAGTCGTTTATATGTAAATTTTAGCTATTTTTTTAGTAACTAATTAGCCATTTTTTACTAGTGATTGATTTCCCCAATAAAATCTAATCCCCATTGCCTAAGGGCTCTTCAACAAACACGAGGGAGAAGAGGTAGAGGAGCTAACCTCTTCTTTTCTATAAATAATTGACATTTCTCATGACTTCTAACCAATCGCATACATCGAGAAAACAAGGAGGGCCGGTAAAAAACATGATTTGAGGATTTTATGAGTAGTAACATTCCAACTATAATGGACTCCACATATATTCTCATGATATTCCTTTATAACTTCCATTGATTCACCCTTTCTTTCAAACACAACAAAAAAATGCCAGCAGGGATCATTCCAACATAACTTAACATCAATTATGATGTATGGGTTTGAGATTTGAGCTTAAAAAGCTCTATATTTTGTTTTGTTCGAGTGAGGTTGGGAAAGTGAAAAAACATAAGTAATGAACAATATCCTTATACTAATCAGTAACATAGGAACTTGTATTTAGTTGTTGTCTTTGTACTTCTCGACTATTTTCATCAATAGCTTCATCTAAAGGTGCCATCAAATTAATTCCCAAAGCTTGAAAATTTGACTCGTCAACGGCTTTTCCAAACCTTGTCCTTTGGCCAATTTGGTAGGTTTGATATCCAAGTCATATTTTTGGATCTTAGCTATCCATTTTCCTCTTTTACCTTCCACATCACTTTGAATCAACACATACTTCACAACGAGTTAGGCACATAAGAAACTATACGAGACTACAACACATAAGTCCTAAATGCTTTTAATGCTTTAAATAAGCATACACATCGTTTTTCAAAATTTTATATTTAAGTTCAACATCCCTCAGAACTATATTGAAAAAATGCCACGTTTGTTCTTTTCCCTCTTCATTCTTATCGCAACTGACAAAACAACCATGGTAGTAGGTGATGCAAATGAAAATCTTTGAAAAGGCTTTTGATAATATGGATCGATCATAACGAGAGCTTCTGAAGAGATTATTTAATCCTAACAATGGATTCTCTAGCATCTTTGTCCCACTTTACTTCAACATTGTTCTTCAACATGTCATGTTATATTCACGACAATTTCGACATAATTTGGGACGAATCTTCGAGAAATTTATTTTTTCCTAGAAATCTACTGAATATCCTTTTTACTCCTAGACAAACGAATTTTTACGGATAGCTTCAACTCTTCTTTGGATAAATCTTAACTCCACGATTTTAATTATATGTCCTAACAACATTCCTTCCTCCAAAGCAAACAAGGATTTTTTGGGATTCAATGACAACCCAAACTTTTTGCATTTCAAGAAAGCCTTCTGCAAATGCTCCAAGTGTTCATCATCTAAACCTAAAAAAATAGTCACATCATCTAAATATATGACTACAAACTTATCATCCACAAATGCTATGTCCATTTCCATTGTAAAAGTGGTACTTTCGCGTTCATAAGACCAAATGGCATCCTGGCATACATGAACATTCCCCAAGGTATGGTAAAAAGCAGTTTTATTCGATCTTCTTTTTTTATCGGCTACTTGGTTGTAACCAAAGAAACCATCCACCATAGACAATATATATATGATCCTATCTCTTTTACGTAAAATGTAGTCCATCTTAGGAAAAGGATAATTATCTTTAAGTGATGCTTTTTTTAAATTCTTGAAGGTCAACACATAGCCTTATCTCTCCATTCTTTTTCCACACAAGAATTAGGTTAGAAAATTGGTCCGAATATCTTAGTGGTACTATAATTTTTTCCTTGCAAGAACTTCTTTACTTCCTTTTCAATTGAAGCAAGGAGAAATGGATTAATCTGTCTTAGTTTCTTCTGTCAGGCTTGACCCCATCCTTCTAATGGTATTTTGTGTTGAATAATATCTAGATCATATGTTTTCAAATCATCATAAGACCATGCAAATACATCCATATATTTTTTTAATAGATCAATGTACCTTTCTTTATAATTCTTAAGGACACCCTTGAATAATTTGACAACCTTGGGCTCTGTTGAGTTCCCAGATTACAATCTTCCATCTCACCTTCTTGAGGTACCTTCTTTTGATCTAGTGCTACATCATTTTGAATCAAAAAATATTTCAAGAGGAACTAATCCTCTCGGCTATATATTATCTTTCAATTGGATTATTTTCTTGTCACCTATTGATTGCTTAAGACTTTTTCCGGTCTTCATTACGATCAGATCTATTCACTTTCTTGATCTATTTCACTATCTTCAAAGTTTTCATTCATTGTTAGGAAATGATTTATCTGCTCATCATCTTCAAAAACCTACTAGTGCTTAACATTGTCATGAATAGAGAGTCTATGCATCAACTCAATCTCATACCTCGAGTTTCGGATTTATAGGTTGCTTGAAAGTACTAGCTACAAGCGTGACAAATCTTCCATTCTATTTTCTTCTCTTGGAATTAATTGAAGATTCAAAGCTTCAAAATAATTCTCAATCGAGTCCCATACTTCATTCCTATATGACCTCAACCTTGGATGTTTGGTTTGACAAAGATTTTTTTATCTGTCTTATAATCAACTCAAAATCACCAAAAATGGAAATACAATGGATTCCCATTTGTTTAAAAGTTTTAAGACTCAAAATTAATGCCTCATACTTAGCTACATTATTTTTTGATTCAAATTCAAGCTTAAAATAAAGAGGTAAAACATTACTTTCTACGGAGATATCGGTAAAAAATCCGGCTCCAAAGTGCCATCTTTTGAATAGGCACCATCAAAATAACACTTCCAAATTTTGTTTGAACCCAAATCATTATGTATAATTGCTGAAGGGAGTTTCTTCTTTCGAGTCTTGACTAAATCTACATCTTCATGCGGCATAAAACAAGAAAGATCTTCCTTCTCTTGACCATAAATAGGGGAATTTCCTACATCCTTTTTTTGTGGTAGTTTTTAAAAAAATCTTGTTTCTTTGTATAACCTTCTTTATTCCCATTTAAGACAGGGAATAATAGCATATGTGAATTCCGTTTTAAAACACCTCGAAGCTTCACTCCCCAAGATCTGGAAAAAATCATACCAAATCTAGTCGGGAATATCTACAAACACCACTACATCCATCATAATACTTTTGGCCGGAATTCGGGCCAGGGGGACACCACCAAGTCTTTGATAAGTTCTTTGAAAAAAATAAAAGAACTAGATACTTTCAAATAATTTAAATCATTAGTTTAAAATGAAACTTATCTAAGAATAAAATTTCTAAGATCAAATAAAAAAGGTTAATTCACCTCAAATGATTTTAACAAATTTTTGTGAGAGGTATGGAATCAAGAGACAAATTTTAGTTGTAAGAAATCACAATAGAATGGAGTTGTAGAAATAAAGAACAATTTAGTGTAGAAATAGCAGAAACCATGTTGTTAGAAGCCAAATTATCGGATAAGTTTTACAAAGAAACATTTGTTGCGGTATTGTATATCATGAATAAAGTGTTTGTGCGAGTTAATGGTGACGAGACACCATACGATCAATGGAAAGGAAGGAAAAAAATTATTTAAATATTTTATAATTTTTTAGAAGTAAATTTAACATGAAGATAAATAATTATAAATTTGGAAAATTTTATTCTAGAGTAGATGAAGGAATCTTCCTTAGATGCGGAACGGTAAGTAAAGCTTACAAATGCTATAATAAAATACTATGAAAAGTTGTGGAAATTCTTGTTGTAAGAATAGACAAAGCATGAGTAGAGAAGAAAGAAAAAAAAGAACAAGTGGGAATTGAGAAGATACCATCTACATCGACTAAGAATATATTAAGAAGAACGAGAAGAAGAAGCAAAATATCCATCCAAAACAACTTTCAAATTTGGGAAAAAACATCACTAAGATAACTAAATCATTCGATATATTATTGTAGGGGATACAAACCCAAACAAGAATGATCGGTACACTAGGAAGGGAAATTTTTCGTTTTCTATCAAAATATAGCCAAATGATTTTGTAGAATCCGATGAGGACCAATATTAGGTGAATGTTATGGAAGAGGAGTTGAATCAAATTAATAAAAATGAACGTAGCAATTTTGGCATGATCAAGAAAGAAAAATGTGATAAGTAGATATTCAAAGAAAGATGAATGAAGAGGGCCAAATTATCATATGGAAAGGATTTTTATAAGAGTATGAAAAAATTGAAGGAATTGACATTGAAGAAACTTTTTTTCCGGTTTCAAGATTAGAAGCAATAAGAATGTTCTTGGAAATTTTTTCATGTTTGAAAGTATTCAAAATTTATCACATGGATGTTAAATAAACCCTTTCTACATGAATATTTAAAGGAATAGGTCTACATCAAACAACCATAAGGCTTTTACTTGTCCAAAAATAAGTACTATGTGTGCAAATTGAAGAAAACACTTTATATATTAAAGAAAGGTCGAGAGGTTGGTATGTTGAGATGGAACATTGTATTCAACAACAAGGTTTCAAAAGAGAGAGTAGATGAAAACAATATGTACATCAATATGGAAAATCAAAATTTACTAATTTCACTTGCATATGCGGATGATATCATTTTTGGAAGATATAACGATGATGAGACATGGATTTGATCGAGGGAAATGCCAAAGGAAATTGAAATCGTCAATTATTAAAGAATTATCCTTCTTCTGACTACAATTTTATTAAACCAATGAAGGAATATTCATTTTCCATACCAATTACGCAGAAGGAGATGCTCAAGTGATTTGAAATGGAATAATAAGCATGATTCAATAGTCGTATGATCAAAAAATGCAAGTTAAAGCAATGATTATGAGTATCCTCTGTTAATCGACACATTTAAAAATATATGATTGGGTGACTACAATACTTGATAGCTTTAGATAGAAAATTATGAAAATAGTTATAATGGTTTCAATATTTCAATTTCAGAACCAAAGGAATGACATACACAACCAGTATAAAGGATATTTTTTATACTTATGCTGAACAATAGATTTTGGGATTTTGTATCCCAAGAGTATAAATTTTAGATTAAAAAACATGCATAAATGTTCATTGGTTAGGTAGAATTGATTATAGAAAAAGAACCAGTGGGAGTGCATTTTTTATGGGGAGATTACCTTATAGCTTGGTAAAGCACAAAACAACCATCAATTTCTCTTGCTATAGATAAGCTAAATATATAGCGGTGATAGATTATTGTACTCAAAGTTATCTTGATGAAACAAACAATACTAGGACATTAAAGGTGGAATATGATCAAACATATTTGTCTTTCATGAAAATACTACTGCGGTAAATATCTCAAGAAATTGTTCCATACGCGAAAAAAACACATATTCCAATCAAGTATCATTTCTGAGACAAAAAATTCTTGAGCCATATGTCAAGATGCATATATATTTGCTACAAATAAGAATTTTTTCCGATCTTTACACGAACCTCATAAGAAAGCGAGATATCAAAGTATTTCCATAAATATCAAAAGGGATATTTTTAGAGCTGGCTTTTATTGATGTCAAAGGTTATCAAAATGAAAGATTAAATGACATAGTCAAATAGTATATTATGAGACTTTTCAAATGACATATGGAACTCCCTCTAATTCCATAAGAATGAGGAGGTATGAAATATTTTGTCATGATGGCCCAACCCATGTAGAGAAATCCCACTAGGATACTCTATCTTTGAAGGAGATTTGTACTCAAATAACTTAGCTAAAATGGGAGCATACGCTATAGGGTTGGAGATATTATTTTGATACCTTTCCAATGATATATGACACACCTTCTAACTCCCCCTATGCTTGAGGAGAAACAAGTTTTTGAATATTCACTACATACATTATGTTAGTTACACAGAGTTAGCCCATCTATTGGAAAATTTGGCCCCTAACATAGCTTCCAAAATGCACTATAAATAGGTGTCAAAGGAGCCTTTCCAACCACTCAACCCAAAGAATTCAATTTTCTATTTAGGGGAGCAAAGGAGAAATTCTGAATTTCATAGCTCATGAGCTTAGAAGAAGTGAAGTATCGCGAAATTGAAGAAGCTTTCCGTGGAAGGGTTTTGGAACACATTTTGAAGGGTTTTTGGCATTGTTCTTGGGAAGAATTTTTGGTTTTTTTAAAGGTCATATTTTTTAAGGATGAATATTGTTGTTTGAAGGCCAATCTTACGGGAGATAAGATTCTGTTTTTTTGAAGGTTGAGTTCTAGCGGACGAGTTTTATTGTTTGAAGGTTGAGTTTTAAGGAACGATTCTTGATGTTTGAAAGTTTTAGGTCCAAATTATGCTTTTTTGAAGATATAGTTCATAGGCTATAGTTTTAAAGCGCAAGTCACGAGTGTCTGGAGGACAAGTTCAAAGCCCATTTAAAGTCACTGCTTTTGGTGTATTGAAGGTTAGATTTCGGAGTTGAAGCCTTTAATTACTCTAGGTTGGGGCTTACTGAGGATTGGTGTCCTCATATTCTTGACAAGTTGGCGTGTAAATTTTTGGAAGTTGGTGCTCACATAATATTGGTATCCTCATAACAGATTGTAACAAAAATTAATGATGTTTTCAAGTATTTCTTCTTCAAATTTTGATTTCCACTTTAATATTTGTGTTCATACATTTTGGATGATTGAATATTTGATGTGAATTTAGTCTCAATATTAACTAAGTGAATATTTGTCAAAAAATAATGAAAATATTGATTCACCTTCCCCACTCGGTCTTTCCAACAAGATCACATTAGTATCTAATTGTTAGTCTTTCTATTTTTCAATAAGTTAATTTTTATGAGTTCTAAGTTCATATATATTTTTTTACTTTTCAGGTGTCATAGTCTATAATTAGTTAAAACTAGGCATTTTCCATTAATACATATCAATGATTTATTTATGTATTTTATACAATGGTAATACTATATAATTCTCCTCATTATTAAAGTGGGTGCTTCTTTCCTTACTTGAGTAACAATATTTTCTCAATTACACTTTGGATTTGAGTTTGATCCATTCTTGAATTGAGGATTTTAAGAGTGTTTTAAGGAAAAATTCTGCGAGTTGATTATCATAAGAAGAAGTATAGAGTTTTATGCATCCTTTCACCTTTCCATGCAAATCTAGTACTTTTATAATAAATCTTTGATTATACTATTGGACTTCTTTTTGTCCCTATTTTTAATTTTTATAATGGCTGAATCAACTTCAATAGGAGTTGGTTTTTTGAATAGATGTTGTCATAGGTCCTTAGGTATCTTATGGTGGTTTACATGACCTTCCCTTAACATATTGATGGTGTTTCTTTTCTTCAACATCACCACATCATGCATATTTTTGGCCCGCACTAGTAGCATATATATGAACCCCCTCAATGCATAGTTCATTTAATTGAAACATTGTCACTTATTTCTAATTATATTGATATGATCCATGAATAACATATTTTGATAATACTAGAGTTTAAGTTGAATATTGACTACACTATAGAAAGGGCCAAAGTTGTTGATGGTCCAATATTCAAATGGAATCTCTTTTGCTTTCGCATAAAGTCTTGAGATCTAATGTTTTGATTTTTCCAAGGAAATCAATAGAAAAAATATAAACACTCATATCTTTTTCACCATGGTTAGATCCAATACCACATGGATGAGTAACATAGCATGCATTTCACTAGTAGAAAATGAAAAATTTTCCAACACCTTGTAAGTCTAAAGATAGGATAGTGCACATGATTTTTTAATTGAGGACTTTGGAAACGTGCATGCCAAGTTGTTATTTATTTAATACATACTTGGGACCAAATTATTTGATAATTTCTTTCATTGTATACCATTCCACCACAATTAGTGGATTGTTTGAAAGGACAATCGAGAAGTTGTTTCCATAAAGGGTGGGAAATGCTTCTCCTCCTTCATCTCTAGCTTCTAATTTACATACAAATTACTACTAAAACATGATCAGTGCAAATAATACCCATGGTAGCATCCCCGTCATCGTATTTGCAGAAACCTAGATCCAACTTTCACCTCACAAACTCGAGTGTCTTCCTATGGTCTCAACTTGTGGTTGCATACCAACATAAACATTCATTTTATTGTGTTTGGAGTACTTAGAATAATATAGTTTTCTATAGTTTACCTCATCCTCTATCCAACCACACTTACCTACTCTCATTTTCTCAGTTTACACTACTACAGAATCGATCCCGCAATTAAATAGTATATAACAATATATGGAGACTAATCTAATGATAGTTGGTATGCACTTTTTTCATTTGACTAGATACATATGTTATTGTTTGGTTTTATTAGCACATATTCAACGTGGGGTGAGTTGACTTAAAATTATTCCTCTTTGAGTTAATTTGCCAAATTATTGTGTTGCGGGTTTTTTCAAAATTGTTTGAAATATAAGAGGAACTCCATGAAAGGAATACGATTGATAAACTTTGCAAAAAAATTATTAACTTGCATATTGAATCATTTCTCTGGTAGAGAGTGAAATGAAAAATCGAGAATAGGTTTGAGAATAAAGCTACATTGTCCTACGACTACTCTCTCTAAGAAAAATATGGAAGGTTGAACAATTGAAGAAAGCTATGGGGACCCTTATTTAGAATATTGTATATGAATTTTAAATCAAGGAGGACCTTCTTGAAGATTCGATTGAGGAAGTTAATGCCTTGTCTCATTCAAAAAATGTTTCGTTGAAAGAGAAAAATTTGTAGGATAGAGGAGAGAAGTTCGATGACCTAATGAGGTTCCTATTTACAAACCTTAATGAAAGTGCTTCATGAAGTGAGTTACTTATTTTTAGCATATAACAATAGGATGTCTGATAAATATCAATTGTTGCTAGAAAAATTATGATGCCTTGTTACTGCCGTAATTGAGAAGAATGAGATTATTAAGGGGTTGCACGATTGCAAAAAAAATATTTAGCTACTAAGTGAGTGGATTAAGAATATCAGAAGAACATTGTTATTGTTGAGTTGTTAGAATCACCTATTATTTCTTCCACCTCTTGGGATCTTGATTGTAGGTTATTATTCATAATAATATTGATAAAGATGTTTGATGTCATCACATATTTTTGTTTCTCATATCTTTCAAGAGAACATTATTAGTATTCGGTCTCAATTTCGAAGCAATGGGCTACCGAGAGAAGGACTTGGGAAGAATGGACAAGGTATTATTTAGTTCTAATGCGCTGAAGTACAAGCATCTATAAAATGTCTTAGATATTTTGTTAATATTTATTCACGCCTATCTTTGGTCTTCTTGAATCTACGAAGGTGTCATTTATTGTAGGTGGAGTTCATATGGAGTTGCTAGAAGGGTAACCCCTATTGATTATGTTTTGTAGATTAATGGGATGGTTGATAATTTCATTGTAGATGAAAATGTTGCTAACTAGGATTTGAGTCTATTGAATAAAAAATATGATCCATATCAACACCCTCATATGAATTATATAGGTTTACCCAATAATTAGGGACGTGGTATCTACACAATTAGCTCATTCCATAAAAAACATGAAAGAAAAAATTGTGCACTACTACGGATTATTACGATTATTTTCTAAGTGATCATAATTATGCCATAATTTGAATGTGTTTTTATAGAATTCATGTCATTGGGTATCATTCAACTGTGCAATTTTACACTCATTAGCTCTCATGTGTTGTTCATTTCTTTGGAAGTCGTCAAATGAGATCGACATGACAATAAAAATAAATCTTGAATTGGGTTTTTTACGATAGAGCTTCAATTGTTCTTTCTCCCTCGAGTTATATTTAATGTGGGAGGGAAGTTGATGATGATAAATATTGTCTTTATGGATAGAGACTCTACGCTGTCGCCATTTTTTATTTAGTTAATTGATCAAGCTGGACAATGTTGTCATGTTATCTTATTATTGACTACATTGGTAGTATTTTATTGGCAATATTTTATTACTTGTGTTTGCTCATTGTGTATGATGAAAATGTAAGTATCATTGTACCATGTTTTGGATTAGCTTATGTAGTGAAAAAAATTAGCGGGGGACATTGTGCTATCACCATTTTTGTTATTTAGTTAATTGATCAACTCGACTATGTTGTCATGTTATCTTGTCGTTGACTAAATTGATAGTATTTTATTACTTGTGTTTGATCGTTGTAGATGATGAAAATGTTCAAACTTATTTTGAAGTATTGTTATACCATGTTTTGATTATCTTATGTAGTCAAAACAAATTAATCAGAGCACATTTTGCTATGTAATTTGTTTTCCTAATGTTGAATTTACAAAAGAGTGTTGAAACATGATACTTTTATTGCTTTAGCAACTTGAGATTTACCTGACCTATACGAGTTTTTTCATATTTCTTGTTTTGAATTTTCAACATCTAAGGCCTAATTCTGTTTGAGGTTGGTTTTCTTTATTTGAAAATTTGTTATTCTCGTTATTTACCAAGATCTGTTTTTCTAAAGGATTTATGAGGTGGTTGTGAAGTATCTTATCCTTTGCGACATCTTCTATTTTAGAGGTTCATTGAGGTTTATTAACACTCCTCTTACAAGTTTTGGTGTTTTATGATTCAAGTGGGCTCATGTTCTTACTTTAATATTTATCGAGTGTGGGATCTATTGTTTTTTCTTCCATGTTTTGAGCACTACCACCTTTCTCTCTTGGAGATAAGTTTCTTTCCTATATATTTTTCTCCTAATTATTTACTTATAAGAATTTGTACTTAATACCTTATTAGAACTTGTTGTTTAATCCCAGATTTTATTTATATTTACTCAATAGACTTCTTTTTTTCCAACAAACTCAACATTTACAAGTTTTCATGCTTTAGGTTAAATCTCTCCTTCATGTACGAGGGACTTCTTTATATAATTTATAAAATAGTAATAAAAGATGAAATCCAACCCAAAACATTCAAATATGTAATGTTACGCTTTGTTACGAAGCATTTGATATGCGAGTGTATATTATGTGTCGTGTTATATTGTATTTAACACGTGATATTCTTGTGTATTAAATATATTTAATTCTATATTGCTCAACTCAATGAACACATGTATATGGAATTTAAGATAGACACAAAATCATTTAGGATAAACAACTAACCATGAGTACTCTTTCCTATCACGAAAACTTTTCCCGGTTTCCTCTACCCATCCTCGATTTTTCGCTCCAATAAAACCAATGCATATTGTAGCAAGAATATTCATAGAGTTGCGTCTGAATGCGAAGACATTACAAAGCTATTCATGATGTGAAAATAAGGGAGAATGATCGCCGGCATACTGAGTTTGAATACCTTCTCTAGAGGATTTTGTGCTATGGTGTATTTCACGATGGTGCGGAGGTAACAATCGTCTTTCATTAGCATGATATAGAATCTTATGATACTCCCATACCTCCCCTTCATTAACTCCTCAGGCAACTTGGAAATGGCCTTCGAGTTAGAAGAGATAGCTGAGGTTTCCATCTATGGTGGTAAATAATACGGGGAAAGAAACAAATTATTTTTTCGGTAAAAACTTAATAGAAGAGTTACAAAGAGATTAGACATATCCCACATCTTATAGAAGAAAAATTGATAGCTTAAATACCTCATTAGGGCTCTCATTGTAAAGATAAGACTTGACATGGTCAAGAACCGGTGTAAACGGAATGTGGGTAGCTCGATTTTTGATTTCATATTTAGTGCTACTAATCCATTCTCCCCAAAGCCTCGGGAAAGTCCCCACATATATACAAATCATACTCCAATATAATTCAATCTATGTTTTTAGAAAGAAGGCTCCCAACACCTCGAATTAATGCATAATAATTGCATCGATCAATTTCTTGTTAAAAAATTTAATACGGAGGGGAAATGTTTTTCTCTCAACACAAGGAGTTACATAGAGTTGCATAAATTACTCAATCCATACCATACGTTTGTGGAAATCAAATTATGTGAATCCCCTTTTCAATACGAGTGGCGGTGATTAAAAATCACGGCTATGAAGCAAATAAAATTCAAAGCAATTTCACTCGGTGTGAAACGAAATAAAAGCAAGTGTTGTGGTAAGAACTCATACATAAAAATTTGAGAACCAAATCGCAACTAACCAAACTTTATATTATAATTCAAAAACAAAACATACACATTCATATGGAGGTTGCGGCTCCCTCACTAGTAAAACTATTGCTCTTGTGAGAATTACATTCCCGAGGGTTGCGAGTATCATGCGCCCACCAAAATTTTCTACACCATTTTCTCCCCTTGTCTTTCTAGACTTAAAACAACCACATTACACAACACTCTCCCTCTCGATACAAACATGTAAAATATAAATATATATATCTCAAACATTTAGTTCATGATAGACCCGAGATTTAGTACGAGGGATGGGCACACATCATTTTCGAACATTACGAAGTTGTGTGAAGTAAATAAACTTGTGGATTAAATGTTTTCCCATAAATGTCTAATAACCATGCATTAAATTATATTTTAATTTGATTATTTAACTCTATTCCGGAATGGGTTATGTACTACGATCACAACTTGTCCTTACGTATGAAACGCAATCAGTAACACCTCAAAAACATTAATTTATGTATGGTTTACGTAGGTTCATTTAACACGGTGGTTAAGATTAATTTCCAACACTCACCCTTAATCGCATCTATCACCATTGACCATTCCCAAACAATCTATGATATTATCATGTGCCAATGGCTTTCTGAAGATGTCTACAAATTTTTCCTCTAACCTACAATCTTTCCAACACAATGCGATTGTTGTTAATCAATTCTCGATGAAATGATATTTCACATCAATGTGGTTTGTCCTTTTGTGATTCTTTGATAGTGCTATTCTTTGATGCTGCGTATCAAAAAATAGTGGTTGCTCCATCTGTTCGTGTCATAAATACGGCAACATCCTTCTCATCAAATTGCTTGACACATTGTTGTTGTTCGTTGACAGTACTCAGCTACGCTGTGAGAATGACATTTATCGAGCTACTTCTTAGAAGCCCATGAGATGGCTCCCAGAAACCCAAATAAAAAACATATCCTAACGTTCTCTTTTTTGTCATCTACACTTCTGCCCAATCCTTGTCGGTGTAACCAACTAGCCTAAAATCATATGTTGTGTAGCACAAAATGCCATACTCCTTTGTAACATAGACATAGTTTAAAATTATTTTGGCTACTTTCAAGATGTGTCTCCTTGGGTGTCTCCATGAACCTCAACTCCAAACTCACTCTATACATTATGTAGAGGCCTAGTTTGCGATCAATCTACGTTAGGTTCTGTCGAGATTGAAATTGTTACGCAATATTCCTTGCTCAACTTCAACCACACGACAGGTTGGAGTTGGTAGAGTAGCTTGCTATTCTACATATTAAACCTCTCCCAAAATTTCCCACAACATACTTTGATTGAGAGATAAAAATTCCATTTCACAATTTGCTTCACTTCTATGCCAAAAAACTATCTTAACAACCCCAAGTTAGTCATTTCAAACTCACTTTTTATGGCTTGCTTTGAAATCGCGATGAGTAAATCATCAATGTATGTAAAAATAAAATCATCTACATACAAAATGAGAATAGAAGTTTACAAACACTTTGTTTTTATGTAGAAAGTAGGTTCACCGACACACTTGTTGAACCCATTGTCCATAAATTAGGTATCTATCTTGCTATACCATGCATGCGGTGCTCACTTTCGGTCATAGGGATCTTTCTGCAGCCTCACACCTTTTCTTCTTGGCCTTCTACCTCCCACCAAACGGGAGATTATTGTAACATGCACCTCTCTCGAGCACTCCATTCAAGAACTACTGATTTTACGTCTATTTGATACACTTTCCATTTTTGTTGCGCTACAATTGACAACATTGTATGCATTGTCTCCATCCTCGCAACTCGCATGTAAATTTTCACATAGTCTCTTCTATCACTGCTCGCTTGTAGCTCGCATAAATGCTGCATAGTCTCTTCTATCTCTTGCTTGTAGCGGCTCGCATAAATTTTTTCACATAGTCTCTTCTATGCTCTTGCTTGTAACCTTTGACAACTAGTATTTCTTTATGCCTTTCAATCTTGCCTTCAATGTTGCTCTTGGTATTATAGACCCACTTCAATCCAATGACTTATTTACCTTGCGGAAGGTCCACTAACACCCATATGTCATTCTTTTCTATTGATCCTATCTTTTCATTCATTGATGCAACCCATTTCTCTTCTTTGATTACATCTTCCAAATGTATTGGGTCATCTACATGAAAAAATAATGCAAATTAAGGATTCAAACTAGCGCTTCTATCAAATTCATCTTGCTCATAAATTTCATTTAAATTTCTGAATTTTGGTCTTCTTATACTTCTTGAAGATGGGATTGGTTTTGTGCTTGAAGTAGATGGAGTTGCGGATCCTTGTGGTTTTCTTGGAGAAGCACTTGGCTGGTTGTCTGTATGTTTGTATTATTTTTTTGGTGTCTTATGTTGAGCTGCTTTATTGAGTTTGTTGGAGGAGTAGTCATAGTTGAGTAATTACTTGCCACGATCAATTTCATCTTTGTCTTCGTGTGCCATACATGTCTTCACATTGAATGTCTTCTCTAAACTTCCATCCCATGCTTCCTCTTCTATGAGCTTGAACATCTCTGCTAGATTACCTTCTTAGTTTATGGATTGTAGAGCATGTATTCCTTGGATTCATCATTGTTATCAAAAGAAAATATACATTCCTCCCCCTTGTTTTCCAACTCCTTCCTCAACTCATCCGGGACATGTGCATACGCCACACATCCGAAACACTCTCATGTGAGTGACATATTGCATTCTTCCACTCCATGACTCTTCGGGGAACTATGTTCATTACACTTTTGGTTGGACACCTATTAATGATATATGATGCCTCAGCCGAAAAAATTCAACCCGGTAATCATTTGGAATATTCTTTGCTTTCAACATACTCCTTGCCATTTCCATGATGGTCCCATTATTTCTTTCCACGACACCATTTTTTCCGAGGTGTATACTTTGTTGTAATACTCTTGTGTATTCCATGCTCTATGAAAAAACATAGGAAGTCACTTGAGATATATTCCCCACCTCTATCAGTCCTCGACTTTGATGTAGTGTCCACTTTGCTTCTTAGCTAGAATTTTGTAGTCACGAAATGCTCAAACACTTCACCTTTATGTTTTTATGAAGTAGACCCATGTCTTCCTTGTGTAGTCATCTATGAAAGTAAAAAATATAATGGATGCCACCAATTTATGGTGTTTGCATTGATCCACATAATACGAGAGGATAATCTCCCAAGGTGATGATTTTTCCCTTATTAACTTTCCCTCTTTGAAAGTGATTATGTATGTTGTTTTCCCAAGATGCATCCCTCACATAAGTTTTTACTGGTTTTTATATGCAGTGGAAATCCCTTCACCATGCATTTCCTATGCAACAAATTCAAATCTCCAAAGGTTGAGATAGAAAAATCTCAAATTCCATAAACAATTCTAAAAGCTTTGATTTCACGCAGAAAGTTTTCTTGTGTGACAACTACTACAACACCTTCTTCCTTCAAATCCGATCTTGGCTTGAGAGGAAACATTCTATTTTTTGTCATATGAAATTTTTGCAATAAGTTGTCTACTTGGAGACTTATCCAAAATTGTGCACACATCATTCTTGAAAAATACATTGTGGCCCTTTTTCACGAGTTGTCCAATACTTATGAGGTTGTGCTTCAAACCAAGGACAAAGTAAACATCTCACACGAACTTCTTCCTCCCTTTGTTAGAATGTCTACACTTCCTTTTCCCATGAGTGAGACCTTGCTATAAGTCCCTAATGTCACTTCATATTTTACACTTTCATGTAGATTCGAAATTATTTCTATGTTTCCATCCATGTGGTTTCTACACCCTAAATCTAAGAACCACACATCTCCTTGTTTTTTCTTGTGCTACATTACAAACTAAAAACATGCTATCGGAGGTTTTTGATTTTCTTTTATGAAAATTTCACTTGAGTTTTGGTACTTATGTCATATTTATTTTTTTCTACATTCATTTGCATAATGACATACTTCGTACAATAATGACATTGAACTTGAGATTGATCATACCTCTAACCTCGTGCTTTATTTCGGCTTGGGATTTGACTTGGATTTTGATTGCTTTGCCCCTTCCACTTGAGCTTGAAGGGCTGATTCCTCCACCTCTATGTGGGATTCTTCCTCTTCCTCTGTAGTTTCATCTTCCTTGACCTCTACCTTCACCAAGGAAACTTGTGTCTTGAACACATGCTCCATTGATGAGTTTGTTTGTCTGTTCAATCTATGTTCATTGAGAAATCGGTGATGCATGAAGCTCATCTCGAAATTGTGGGAGATCTTTTGTCTCTTCTATGTTCACCACTATGGCATCAAACCTTGCTCGTAAACTTCTCAAAAATTTATCGACTATTCTTACTTTTCCTCAAGTGTCTCACCATGAGACACGATTTGGGTAACTAACTCAATTACATGTGCAAATAACGAGTCTACATTCTCGGACCCTTTCATATAAATTGTCTCAAAATCTCTTCTTGACATTTTTAATTTTGTTGTTTTCACCTTTGCCATGCCTTGGTAGCTGTTGGAGGGGTATCCCATGCTTGCTTGGAATTTGTTGCTTCTTTTGCAACCCTTGGGGAAAATAATTTCATGCACTTCTTGAAAGATATAGAAAAGGGATTTGGAGTCCTTCTTCCTATTGTCTCTCAACACATCATTTGCAGTTGCTTGTGTAAAAGCATTGTACGCGCATCTGCTAATTCTTGGAAATCATTCTCCACCGGTTCAATATCTGTGAAGAAAACAAAGCCTTCATTGTTATAGCCCAATAGTCATAGTGTTCTCCCCATTTCAGCGTGGTATTTGTGAATTATTCAAGCTTGTTCTTGTTGCTACCATTTTCTTTGTGTAAACAAAATTTCTTGTGTAAAAATTTTCTCAACGTGTGAAAAATTTCTCACTCTGGAGAATACGCTTCACAAAAAAATTTTTAGAACTCCTTTTTAATCCTTAGTAAAAACACTTGTTGTAATGAAGGGTTAAAAGACGGGCTTTGATACCATGTCAAAAAAAATTAATACGGAGAGGAAAATTATTTTCCCATAACACAGAATTTCACATAGACTTTCTAACATTATATGAATCCTCTTTTCAATACGAGTGGCCAAAGATTAAAATCACAACTATAGGAGAGAAAATAAAATTTAAACAATTTCACTCAAACGAGTAAAAACGGGGGTGAAACATAGTAAAACGGGGTAAAATAGATTAAAACGGTCTAGAAAACTAATCAAACTTTATATTATAATTCAAAAACACTACATCCACACTCATGCTCATTCACAGGTAAAAAGTATTCTTGTGGAAGTCAAATTATGTGAATCCTCTTTTCAATCAGTGGCGGAGATTAAAATTGCAACTATAGGAGAGAAAAATAAACTTTTAAAAAATTTCACTCACGGTAAAAGGCTGGGTGAAACATAGAGTGTTGAGAGTAAAAATTCAGAAAACTAACCAAAATTTATATTATAATTCAAAAACACAACATACATGTCATGTGGTTGCTATACCCTAAATCTAAGAACCGCACATCTCCTTCTTTTTCTTCTACTACATTACAAGCTAAAAACATGCTATCATGGCTTTGATTTTCCTTTATGAAATTTGCACTTGGTTTTTATACTTATGACATATTTATTCTTTCTACATTCATTTGCATAATGACCATACTTCGTACAATAATCACATTGAACTTGAGATTTATCATACCTTTGACCTTTGCTTGATTTTGGTTTGGGATTTGACTTGGATTTTGAGTTCTGCCCCTTCCACTTGAGCTTGAAGGGTTGCTTCTTCTGAGTGTGTGGGATTGTTCCTCTTCCTCCCGCTGGTTTGATCTTCCTTGACCTTGACCTTCACGAAAGAAACTTGTATGTGAATGCATGCTCTAATGATGAGTTTGTTCCCTGTTCAATGTTTGTGTTCATGAGAAATCATTGATGAATGAAGGTGATCTACTAAAAAGTCGTGAGAGATATTTTGTCTCTTCTATGGTCACCACTATGGCATCAAAACTTGCTTGAGACTTCTCAAAACTTTATCAAGTATTCTTATTTCCTCAAATGCCTCACCATGAGACTGGGTTGGGTAACTAAACCCAAATTACATGTTTAAATCAATGATCTACATTCTCGGACTCTTTCATACAAATTGTCTCAAAATCTCTTCTTAGAATTTGTAATTTTGTTGTCTTCACCTTTTCCATGCCTTGGTGAGGCTTGTTTGGAGGTATTCACGCTTGCTTGGACTTCGTTGTTGCTACAACCCTTGGGAAAATAGTTTCCATGCCTTTCGCTTGAAAGATATAGAGAGACGGATTTTGAGTCCTTCTTCTCTATTTTCTCTCAGCATAATTTTTTGCTTATATAAAAGCATTATATGCGAGATCTCTGATTCTTGGAAACCATTCTCCACCGAGTTCCCAAATATCTTGTGAAGAAAACAAAGCCTTCATTTTTATGGCCCAATAGTCATAATTTTTCCCATTGAGCTACTGTGGTATTTATGGATTAGTCACGCTTGTTCTTGTTGCTACCATTTCCTTTGTGTAAAAAAATGTTCTTATTGTGTAAAAATTTTCTCCTTTGTATGAAAAAAAATTTAGAGCTCTTACTCCTTATTAAAAACACTTGCGATGCTTGAAGGGTTAAAGTCGCTTTCATACCATGTAAAAAATTTATTAAAGATGGGAAATTATTTTCCCGCAACACAAGGGGTTCACACGGTTGGTGAAATTATAGGAATCCTAGAGTTGTTGAAATTATAAGAATCCTCTTTTCAATACGAGTGCTTGAGGTGCTGAAATTATAGGAATCCTAGAGTTGTTGAAGTCATAAAGTCCTCTTTTCCAATCGGAGTGGCCGAGATTAAAATAGCAACGATGGGAGAGAAAATAAACTTCAAACAATTTCACTCAAACATAGTAACATACACATTCATGCTCCTTCACGAATAAAACTATCCTTACTAGGAAATCAAATTATGCGAATCCTCTTTCAATCAGAATCGTAACTATAGAAGAAAATAAAATTCAAACAATTTCACTCACGGTAAAATAGAGGTGAAACATAGAGTGTTGCGAGAAATAAACATTCCCGGAAAACTAACCAAACTTTATATTATAATTCAAAAACACAACATACATAGTCATGTGGTTGCTACACACGAATCTAAGAACCACGTATCTACTTATTTTTCTTGTGCTACATTACAAGCTAAAAACGTACTATCATGGTTTGATTTTTCCTTTGTGAAAATTGCGAGTTGGTTTTTGCTACTTATATAATATTTCTTCTTTTGCTACTTATATAATATTGCTTCTTTCTAAGTTCATTTTCATAATTACCATACTCCTTACAATAATGACATTGAACTTGAGATTTATAATACCTTTGATCTTCTGCTTGATTTTGGCTTTAAATTTGACTTGGATTTTGATTGTTGCCCCTTCCACTTGAGCTTGAAAAGCTTCCTCTTCCACCTCGTTTTGGGATTATTCCTCTTCCTCTATAGTTTGATCTTCCTCGACCTCTACCTTGACCAAAGAAACTTGTGTCTTGAACGCATGCTTCAATGATGAGTTTGTTCCTCTTTTCAATGCTGTGTTCATGAGAAATCATTGATGCATGAAGCTCATCTACTAAAAATGCCGAGAGATCTTTTGTCTCTCTCTATGGTCACCACTATGGCATCAAACCTTGCTTGCGGAGACTTCTCAAAACTTTATCAACCATTCTTTTTTCCTCAAGTGTCTCACCATGAGTCACGATTTTGGTAACTAACCCAATTACATGTGTAAAAGAATGATCTACATTCTTAGACTCTTTCATACAAATTGTCTAAAATTTCTTCTCGGCATTTGTAATGTTGTTGTCTTCACCTTTTCCATGCATTGGTAGGTTGTACGGAGGGTATCCCACGCTTGGACTTCGTTTCCTGCTTTGCAACCCTTGGCAAAATACTTTCATGCAACACTTGAAAGATATAGAAGAGAGATTTGGAGTCTTTCTTTCCTATTGTCTCTCAACACATTATTTTTCTACTTGCGTAAAAGCATTATTCTTGGAAACCATTCTCCACCAATTCTCAAATATCTTGTGAATAAAACAAAGGCTTCATTGTTATAGCCCAATAGTCATAATTTTTCCCATTGAACTATGGTATTTGTGGATTAGTTAAGCTTGTTTCTTGCTTTGTTGCCCACCTTTATTGCTAAACAAAATTTCTTGCTATGTAAAATTTTTTTCTTTGTGTGAAAAACTTTCTCACCCTTTGGAGAATAAGCTACAAAAATTTTTAGAACAACTTTTTACTCCTTAGAAAAAACACTTGGGGGTAATGAAGGGTTAAACCGGCTTTGATACCATGTCAAAAAATTTAATACGGAAATTATTTTCTGCAACACAAGGAGTTCACATTCTTTGAAATTATATGAATCCTCTTTGAAATTATATGAATCCTCTTTTCAATACAAAGTGGTGGAATTAAAATTGCAACTATAGGAAGATAATAAACTTCAAACAATTTCACTCAAACATAGTAAAACATGGTGAAACACGGTAAAATAAAAGCAGATTGTTGCGAAGTAAAAATTCAGCTAACCAAACTTTATATTATAATTCAAAAACACAACATATACATTCATGCTCTTTCACCGGTAAAACTATTCTTACTAGGAAATCAGAATTATGTGAATCCTCTTTTCAATCAAATTATAATTCAAAAACACAACATACACATTCATATGGATGCTAGTAAAACTATTATTACTAAGAATTAAATTCACCAAGGTTGTGGAGTAACACCGCGATGATTTGTATTTTCATGTGCCCACCAGAAATTTGCTCCATTCGAGACTTATATAGGCCACATTACACAACACACACTCTCTCTCTCTATACAAACATGTAAACAAATATAAACATATATATCTCATACATTTAATTCGATTACATACCAGTTTAATACAAGGAATGGGCGAACATAATTTTTTCTAAACATTATAGAAGTTGCATGAAGTAAATAAACTTGCAAATTAAATGTTTGTCCATACACATTTAATAACCATGCATTAAATTCTATTGGACTTTAGACTTTATTTAACTGCTTTTGTTGCTGAATAGGTTATGTACTCTTGCTCAGAACTTATCATTCTCTGCATTCTAATCTGCAAAACAGTACTGAAGTATAGCTACTAAGAGTTCGATTTTGGCCATTGTTGACATTAATTTCCAACATTTCTATTATATAAATATCAAGTTTCAATAATAAAAAAATCGGCTTGAATATACGGATGGAAGATCTTGGTTATGTTTTGTAGATTAATGAGATGGTTGATAATTTCGTCAATTTTTATTAATATACTGAAGTTTAAAGAAAATTAAATTCGGCTGCAATATACTTGCGGAATGGAAGAGCTAAGGAAGGTCGATTGTTTCTAGGAGTAAATGCAGCTACGAAAATTGCTTTGGAGATCTTGGTTATATTTTGTAGATTAATGAGATGGTCGATAATTTCATCAATTTCTGTTAATATAAATATCAAGTTTGAGGAAGAAAAAAATTCGACTACAATAAGAGCTAAGGAAGGTCTGACTGTTTCTAGGAGTAAATGAAGCTACGAAAACTGCTTTGGAGATCTTGGTTATGTTTTGTAGATTAATGAGATGGTTCATAATTTCATCAATTTCTATTAATATAAATATCAAGTTTAATGAAGAGAAAATTTGGGTTCAACATACCTCCAGGATGGAGGAGAGCTGAGGAAGGTCTTGATTCTTTCTGGGAGTAAATACAGATACGAAAATTGCTTTGGAGATCTTGGTTATGTTTTACCTAGATTAATGAGATGGTTGATAATTTCATTGTAGATGAAAATGTTGCTAACTAGGATTTGAGTCTATAGGATAAAAATATAATCCATATCAACACCTAATACGAATTATATAAGTTTACCCAAAAAATTAGCGACGTGCTAACTACACAACTAGCTCATTGCGAAAATAACATGGAAAAGAATAATTTTGTGGACTACTACCAGCTATTAGGATTGACTGCTAGCAGATTGATCAATAATGCGTGTTTGTAGACTTCATGTGGTTGCGTATCATGGATTGTGCAGTTGTACATCATGGCTCTTACGTGTTGTTGATTTCTTTGGAAGTCGTCAAATGATTATCGACCAGACATGACAATCAAATAAATTCTTGATTTGAGCTTTTTATCGACAAAAACTTCTATGGTTGTTTCTCCACTCAGTTACATCTAAAATGGGGAAGGTTGATGATGATAGAGATTGTCTTTATGGATAGAGACTCTATGTTATCACCTCTTTGTTATTTAGTTAATTGATCAACTGGACTATGTTGTCATGTTATCTTGTTGTTGACTCTCCTGGTAATTTTTTTATTACTTGTGTTTGATTAATGTGGATGATTAATGTGGATGATCAAAATGTTCAAACTTCTTTTAAGTACTGTTATACGATCTTTTTGATTAGTTTATGTAGTCAAAACAAATTAAAGCGGGAACACTGTGGTATGTAATTTGTTATTCTCCATGCAAAATTTACAAACTGAGACTTTTATTGATTTAGAAACTTGAGGTTACCCAACTTTTTATATGAGTTGTCATACTTCTTGTTTAGACCTTATATGTGTTAATGCTTGTTTGAAGGTGGTTTCTTTATTTGAAGCTGTTACTCTGGCTATTTACCAAGATTTATTTTTTCTAAAGGATTTATGAAGTGGTTGAGTATTTTCCTTTTATTGCGTTTGCAACATATTCTACTTTAGAGGTTCATTGAGGTTTCCTAACACTCCTCTTCAAAGTTTCAGTGCTCTCTGATCTGAGCGAGCTCATGTTCTTACAGTACAATTGATCAATAGGGGATTTACGGTACACTAGCACCTTTCTCTCTTTTGGAGATAAATTTCTTTTCTACATGTTTTTCTCCTTTTATCTACTTATAAGAAGTTTTTCTCCTGAATTTATGCTGAAGTGCCTTATTAGACCTTGTTGTTTAAACCCAAATTTTTCTTTATATTTACTATCTACATTTTTTCTTTATATTTACTCACTACATTTCACTTAGAATATAAATATTAATATTTTTCGACTTTTTTTTACCTACAAACTCACTCTTACAAGTTTTCATGCTTTAGGCTAAATCTCTCCATATACAGGGACTTCTTTATATAATTTTCATAAAACAGTAATAAAAGATGCTATCCAACACAAAACATTTAAATATGGTATGTTACGCTTCGGTGTGTCGTGTTATATTGCATTTAACACCGTCGAAGTATTCCGGTCTATTAAATATATTTAATGCTAGTTTACTCAACTCAATGAAGACACGTATAGGGAATTTAAGATATACACAAAATCATTTAAGATAAACTACCGAATCACTATTGCCATGAATACTCTCTTTCTATCTGAAAGAGATTTTCCCGGTTTCCTCTGCCCATCCAATAAAACCACTGCATATTTATCGAGCATCTTCACAGAGTTGCGATATGAATGAGGAGATTGCAGAGGTGTTCAGGCGTGTGAAAAGAAGGGAGAATGGTCGCTGGCGTGCAGTTTGAATACCTTCTCTGGAGGGTTCTGTGCTATGCTGTACTCCTGGTACTCTGGAGGGAACAATCTGTCTTTCATTAGCATAATATAGAATCTTCTGATACTCCCATACCTCTCCTCTGATAGCTTCAGTAACTCCACCGACACTGGAAATGGCGTTGGAGTTTAGAAGAGACAGCCATGAGTTTGCGTCCTGTGGTGGTAAATAATACAGGGAAAGAAACAAATTCTTTTTCAGTAAAAACTTAGTAGAAGAGTTACAAAGAGCATGGACATATCCCACGTCTTATAGAAGAAAAATTGATATCTGAAATACCTCATCAGGGCTCTCGTTGTAAACATAAGACTTGACATGGTCAAGAACCAGTGAAGCAGATGTGGGTAGCTCTGATTCTGATTTCATATTTAGTGTTACTACTCCATTTTCCACCAGCCTGGGGAAAGTCTGCACACATAATACAAATCATACTCCAATATAATTCAATCCACCATTTGAGAAAGAAGGTTCCGAACACCCCAAGTAATCTGCATAATGATTGCATCCATCAATTTCTATTAATATGAGTATCATGTTTAAAGGCATGAAGAGTCGGCTTCATACCTGTGGGTGGGAAGAGCTAAGGAATGTCTGATTGTTTCTGGGAGTAAATGCGGCTATGAAAATTGCTTTGGCTATCTTGGTTGGATACATCTCCATCGCATATGATAATGGGCATCCACCCAAGCTGTGACCCACAAGAGTCACCTGCCATACATTTTATGCAAAGATGTCAGTGCCCTTCAAAGCCCCTGATAATAGCTAGAATAATACCACTTTAAAAACCCATGACGAAGATTACAGCTTTCAGAGGCCAATCTATGTACAATTGAAGGTTCCAAGTATTATTTCAATGTATTGAATCTGATTCGAAATGTCTTATCTAACTTGTCTGAACCCACATCCTAATGAGTTAAGTGTCTTTTAGCAAAATTTCAGGATATCGATTGCAAATTCCAAAAAATATAAATTCCAAGAATATATAACCCAAACATTCTAATGAGTTAAGTGTCTTTCAGCTAAATTTCAGGATAATTGCAAATTCCAAAGAATATAAATTCTAAAAATATATGGGAGAATGAGTTTGACATTATCAATATTATAAAATCCTAAAATATTCCAGAATCTACCATAGACATCAAAGATATTCTAAAATCTACCATAAAGCATAAAAATATGATTTGACATTATCATGACTAAAATTCTAAAATATTCCAAAATCTACCATAGACATAAAAATACGAGTTTAGATGATGATTCTCTCTAGCTGGTCCTCCTCTGCTGAGTCACTGGCAATTTCATTCATCACGTAACTAATTTGCTCTCAAAATATGAAAAACGATGTAGCCAGAAGTCTGTGAGACGTTATCTTACAGACTTCTCCGAGCCACAATGAGAACACGAATACGTTAAAAAAAACATGGGATTAAAGTTAAAATATATCGTCGCCAACGCGGAAATGAAATAAAATAAAATCAACGCTGGGCCTTTGTTGCCTACTGGTCAAAGCCATAATTGCTGTAAAAAAGCACTCCAAACAATAAAGAGAACCATAACTTTATAGTATTCGTAACTTGCTTGGGACATATAACCTCCTCTCTTCAATCTTGCTTTAGAATCACTAATTTCAACCCTACAATTTGCAGGTTAGATTCCAGACAAACCAAGTACCTTCTCATCATTGCCGAGGTTACTGACATAATCTAGCAGCGGCTCTGCATAGTGTGCAATTTGGTGACTTGCTCTGTAGAGGCTGCCCTGTTTATTCCATTGGAGGTGAGATCCAAAGCAACCACTGTGTGCCCTTTTTGCTTGAGCAGAGTAACAATTTTTATACCAGCACCATGCTCCATGCCCAAGTCCATGAATCAACACAAAGTGCTGCTGTCTTCCTTCTCCTTGCTGATCAATTTCACAAGAAAAAATGAAAAATCTCAGATCACCTCCACCATGGGATTCCATCATTGCTTTCCTGCAAATCAGAAAGCCAAAGAAAAAGCAAAGAAAAACATGACATAACAGAAGAGACTGCTAATGTTTTGGGATTCCACTACCTGTACATGATTAGAAACAACTAGCAGCATGACACAAAGGGCAACAATGGTTCTACTCCATTGCATCGCCATCTTCCAGAACAGAGACTGCAGCAGCCAACTTCCTGTGTGAGAATTAGATTGAGCGTTCTCTACATGGGAGGATGAGGTTTATGATATAGATAGTGGAGGAGACGATGACGAAGAGAACTGTAGCTGCAATATCTTATAAAATTAGTGGGGACACCAAAGCCAAAGTGAAAGTGGGAATTGCCTGCAGTAGCTAGTACATGTACTAAATCTGTGATTATATATTAGATTTTTAAATTGGTGGAATTGAAGATTAAAAAGAAAATGCCCGTTTGCAATGAAAACCCACAGGCGTACACAACTATTAAATTATCATATTTTTATGTGTTGGATAAAATCTAACCTAGAAAAAGGCCCTCTAGATGCAACGAAATCATAACATGCCTTCCTATGTTACCATAAAAACACCATAATTACATTTTTTTTATTTTTTTACCCAAAATATTTTTAATGAGTATTTTTGAACTAAACGTTATAATCCAGAGTTCTCTAGAAGCCCTTCGTAAGGAATGAAATCATGATATATAAAACATAATAAATGACATCTCTTTCTTTGTGCTTCTAAAATTAAAATATTCATTAATATTTTTTCTTTTTAAAGAACTGTAAAGTTCACAGATTTCCAAAATTTGACAGCGTGGAACGGAGGGAAACATTAGGCATTAGTGTCTAGAATATTCACAATATTGTACTGACACAGTGATTAGTATCTAGAACATAAGTCACCTATTGTACTGACATAGTGATTAGTATCTAGAACATAAGTCACCTCGTTTTAGAGGATAATCTATCTAGAAATGAAGGACTAGGGCTTCCTCACAGGTTGATGGGTAGCAACTATGATTTCGCATTAATGACAATTAACTTTTAGCTAAATATATTTTTATGACTAGAGTATCAATATGTCCTAATTTTTCTAGATGAAATATTTGTGTTTTTAAGGAGTAAATAGTCAATTTCTTGTCAAATTAACTATGAATGAAATATTTTTTTGCCCGAGTACAAGCAACGTACACTCAAATTAATAAAATATTTATCAAGTCAAATTCAACACATAATAGCAAAAAAATTTCACTCCTATAGATAATTATAATTAAGCTATTTTGAAAGAAAATGTTTAAGTAAATCAAGCTGATTATATTGTTTAAATATTTGGGGAGTTGTTTTTTAATTAAAATAAATATTTCAAATACCTTCAAGTGGGTGTAAATGTGAATGAATTTATGATGGAAGGATGTTATGCAATAGGTTTTTGAGATACCTTATCTTTATTAAGTTAATTATAATTATTATTCTGATGAAATTTTCAAGAATAATGAAATTGTGGTATATAAAAATAACTTTCGAAGGATTATTAGGATATGAGGAAATAACGTGATATTATATATTATGAAGTTCTTTTGGATGACGATCACAACTCTATTAAAGGTTGGAAACTATTGATTCAAATGAACACTAAGTGGTCTTTGTGTTGGTAAAAGAAAATTTTCAAAGAAAATAATGGTTAAATGCACATTGTAGGGACAATGATTTGACCTCACATTTTGGTGGTTTGATGCTAGAGAAAGGGAATGGAGAGGCCTCCCACCTCAAATTTATTTCCAAAATATTCATTGTGAACCTTAACACGTTCTTCCCCAATTCATGCCATGCATAAATATAAATTTAGAAATAAATAGATTGAGTCTTTGACATGTCATCTATTTGTGGGAATCATGATTCCTCTATTGTTGCAAGTTACATGTGCAATGTTGTTGTGGCTTCTACCCTAATGGAAGGCTTCCTTGGTGATGTCTTCCTACTTCAAACTTACAAGTTGTTAACCCCAACTATGATGAACAAATTTTTGATAGATAGGTCATGCGTAATTCACCTAAATACTTGGAGTAAGGTGTGGTCATGTATGGCCCCTTATTTGACAAATCTAAACCACATATGAGCATACAATCTCCATGACCATGAAGGGCAGCATCAACATGCAAATAAGGACTAGAATTTTGAAATAGTAGCCATCATATAAGGCCCCCTAGAATGATGAGCTAAATGAGTTCATTAAATAATGAAGTAAATAACATTAATGGAGAAAATCCTAGGTGCAAATAAAATGGAACCTCGACCTAATTGAATAGAGCATTGGCATGAATGTCTCTCAATTGTTTGAAAGATGTAATTAATATGCACAAATTCAATAAAGTCTTCTAAAGGCTCCCAAGAATTTGACAATGGTTGATCACAGAGAGAAGATACAATAAAATATGTACTTGATCCTAGTAAAAGTGTCACTAATTTCTTTGGGACATGGACTCGAGTACCCCTTGTTATGCCGATAGGAGTTATATATGGCGAGGTTCTTTGTGGTGACACTATTTAGATTTGTCATCCTTGACATGATTTGAAAACACGTGTCCCACCCACCTACCCCACCTACATCCAAATGCGTCCCATTGAAAATATAACAAATGTGAGATGTAAATCCTTCAAATGAAAAATTTGACACATCTAAAACATGGAGTGCATTGGGCATGGAGTTGAGTGCCCTAGACCCAATGCCTTCACCTTCATTTTTGTTACTAGCTGCAATCAGATTTTTCGTAGCATGATAAAATCCTATCTAGTCATGTCGACTAAGTACTCACTCTTATAAACTCATAGACCTCCTCAGCAAGCCTTTGGTCATTAGATAAATAATGAGCGAAAGGTGGTCATTGTTAACGGGGAAAGAGCTTTAGATCAAAATAGTGAGGCTCTATAAGCGCTGGAAATTTGGAAGCTTCCACTTCCTACCATGCCACTTGAACTTGAGACTTGTAGTGATGACACCCGAAATGAACATGATATTTTTCAAATTTCTTACATTTTTTCTAATAATACATCCAAAATGAGAACCCTCTCACTATTTCAATTGTGCCATTAGAATCAACTTTGCCGAAATATCAAGAGATGATCAATAAAACTTGTAGTCAAATTAATAAATCCCGCATGAAATTGTGCAATTAAATGAAATTAGAATTAACATGTAATATTTCTATTTGGGTCTCCTAATATTGTATTGACCATAGCGAGTTAGTATCCTAGAACATAAGTCACCTCGTTTTAGAGGACAATCTTCTAAAATATCTAGAAATGAAGTACTAGTGCTTCCTCAAAGTTGATCTGTAGACCACGAGTTTACTGCATTAATGACAATGAACTTTTAGTTAAATATGCGTGCCTTTTTATTACTTTTATGAGTATAATGGTCAATATGTCCCTAACATTTTTAGATGAAATATTTATGTTTTTTATAGTAAATATGTCGTATTCTTGGCATGAAACGAACTATGAATGAAATATGTGAGTACGAGAAAACATACACACTCAAATTAATAAAATATTTATGAATTCAAATAGATAATTATAATTAGGATGTTTTGAAAGAAAATAGTTAAGTGAATCAACGTGATTCTATTTTATAAATATAAGGGGAGTTGTTTTTTATTAAAATAAATATTTAAAGGACTTGCAATTGGGTGTAATTTGTGAGACGCACCTTATGTGATGGAAGGAAGTTATGTAATGGAGTTTTAAGATACCTTGTCACTTATAAAGTAAATCATAATTATTATTTACTGATGGAATTTCCAAGAAGAAGAATGAAATGGTGGTATATAAAAAATAGTCTTCGAACGATTATTAAAAGATATGAGGAAATATTGTGACATTATATATTGTGACATTCTTTTGGAGATACCCATTAGAAATATATTAAGCTGGTTGGAAACTTTTGATTCACGCTATGTGGTCTCGTCTCTGGTAAACGAAACCTTTTCGAGGAAAATAATAGTTAAATGCATGTTAGTAGGGACAATGATCAAACCTCACATTTTGGTGGTTTTGATGCTACGAAAGAGAATGGAAGACCTCCACCTCAAATTTACTTCCAAAATATTCACCATTAACCTTAACATGTTCTTCCCCAATTCTATGCCATGAATAAATATAAATATAGAAATGTCTAGGCGGGGTACTTTGGCATGTTCTTTATGTTGTAGGAATCGAGGTTCACTCTATTGTTTCTAGTTACATATGCGATGTTGTTGTGGCTTCTACCCTAATGGAAGGTTTCCTTGGTGATGTCTTCTTACTTCTAACTTACAAAGTTGTAATCCCGAACTATGATGAAAAAAATGTAGATATATAGGTCATACACAATCACACCTAAATACTTGGAACTCGTTATGGCCATGTATGGACCCTTATTTGCAAAATATCAACCATCTATAAAGAATACAATCACCATGACCATGAAGGACCACATCAACATGAAAATAACAACTACAATTTTGAAATAGTATCCACAAAATAACACCACGATAATTATGAGCTAAATGAATTCCTTAAATTAAAAAGTAAATAATATTAATGGAGAAAATCATAGGTGTAAATATTAAATGGATGCTTGACCTAATTGAACAGAGCCTTGATATGAATGTCTCTCAATTGTTTGAAATATGTAATTAATATGCAAAAATTGGATAAATTCTTGTAAAATATCCCAAGACTTTGATGATGGTTCATCATGGAGAGAAGATACAATAAAATATGTCCTTTATCCTTGTAAAAAGTGATCACCAATTTCTTTCGGGCATGGCCTCGGTACGCTTGTTATGTTGATAGGAGCCTATCTATGGTGAGGTTCTTTGTGGTGACACTATTTCAATTTTCATCCTCGACACAACTTGAAACATGTGCCACCCACCTACTCACCTGCATCCAAATCGTCCCAACGAAAATATGATAAATTTGAGATGTGAATCCTTCAAATGAAAATTTGACACATCTGACACATGTGAGTGCCTTTAGCATGGCATTGAGGTGCCTCAATGGCAATGGCATCACCTTCATTTTGTTCTTCTTGCCATTGGAGGCTTTGCGGCATGAGTCGAATCATGTCGAGTCCTATCCACTAAGTAATCACTCTAAGAAACTCATAGACCTCCACAGAAACGAAGCCTTTGGTCATTGGACCAAATCTCTGAGTACGTGGTCATTATTGGTAGGAAAGAGCACCTATATCCAAAATAGTAAGGCTCTATAGCTACTATATTGGGAAGCTTCCCCTTCCAAGCATGGAACTTGAACTTGAAACTCTAGTGATGAAACCCCAGGAATGAACTTGATACTTTTTCCATCATTTCTTGCGTTTATAATAACCGATCCAAAATGAGAACCCTCTCACTATTTGAGTTTGTGCCATGAGAATCATTTCCAAAAATATACCGGTAGATGATCGGTAAAACTTGCGGTAAAATTAATCAATCCCATTATTTACCTTATTAACGTGAAATTGTGCATTTAAAGCGAAAGTAAATTGTCACAATATTTCTATTTTACGGTCTTACTAGGCTTGCAAACTTGCTATCCTCTTGGCAAAATTGAAGGATTTCGGCCGTTTCTCAAACTACCACGTTGGCCCAAATTTTTCTTGTATCCCATGATGTTCTACACCAATTTTGAATGTTCTCTCGTGTTTGTCATGGCCTCTGATGACCTTCTCCTTCACATGTCTAATATTTTTGTTTTCTACTAATTTATCCAACTTGTTCTCATCTAATTTTGAAGCTCGAGATAGGATAAAAAAATCGACACAATAACCAAAACCACCACATTGATAATTCCTTGCCTCATCTCCCTAACCATATTCAAATTACCAATAGTTATTTTATTATATATTCTACTCAAATTTATGATACTGGATTGAATTTCACCAAGAATAAACATGTTCCTTCTATATTTCCCTAATTTCATCGGAATTTGTGAAGGGTGAATGCTAAAGTGCTTGAGGGAGCACAAGATTCATTAAAAAATAAATCGTTGGGAAGTTACGTCCTAAATCTCCATGTTGATCCTCATTCTCTCACACTTATTTAATCGTCGACCAAGTTTGTAACACTTATCAAATAGGTTAGTGTTGTTTCCACTCTATGCCGGATCTCCACATTTGATTTAAATGATGGAAGGAAGCTCTTGGACCATCTCATATTTATAAGGCGTGATCTGTAAAAAATTATGAATTTGATGACAAAACTAAAGAATACCTACAACACTTTCTTTTAAAAAATTGATATTTCCATTCTCCACATTATCCAGGTGAACCCATTTGCACATTATCCTCGGTTCGCAGGCAGTTCCAATCAGGTGTGCATTGAAAATTCCAAAATTTGAAGGTAAATGTCAGAGATGACACAACAAACCATGTTATGACCTTCGTTATCGTTTTCACGTGGGATCCCTATATTACTAGTATAGTCCCTTATGACATTGTTAGTGTAACCCTTATTGTTATTATTGTACCCTTTTAACATATTGTTATTATTGTGCCCTTAAATTATTATTGTTGAGGTCGAGCTGGGGATGCCATTATGGCCCACTAAGGGATACATTATGGCCCCATGGACTCCTGTATATAGAAAGGAGGTTTTTGTAATTTGAATCATCCAAGAATTGTTCATTCATGCTTATTGTATTGGAGGTTGCTCGAAGTGGCTTATTTCTAAGATGTTGATATCTCTTTTCTTCTATTTTTGGAGGTAGTTTCACAACATTTGGTATCAGGAGACTCTGGATTCTAGGGTTTGGCTTTGCTTAAAGCGGGTCATTGTGGAATTTTCGCTGTAAATTTTTTTACGAGGTTGAAAAAAGTCTGCAATTTTTAGGGTGTGAAGCTCGAAAGTCCTGAGGAACATCATCAAACAATTTCAAAGCTTGGTTCGCAATATTTTTCGGAGATGGGATGCTGTGGAAGTTAGGTCTTTTTTCGAGCTCCTAAACAGGGTCATTGTGGCATTTTCGCTATAAATGTTTTTCTACGAAGGTTCGAGAATCTGAAAGTGTTTAGAGTGCAGAAGCTAAAGTCTTGAGGAAACTCGATCAAAAGCATTTCGAGGAGCTTGGTTCGCAACAGTTTTCGGAGGATATGATCTATGGAAGGTAGTGCTTTTCGAGATGTCTTGAATTTCATCTCCAAAGGTGATGGTGGGAAAAGATTCGTAAATCTCTCTCTGCTGAGCATTGGATTGGAGTTAAGTAAAAGTGAGTCACAAGTGCACGGAATTTGAGTTTCTTGGCTATCAATGTTCATAGCCGAAGGACGGAAACGAGTGATACGTGGCAAGTCGTTCAACTTCGCTCTACACCTATTGAACGGAGTCCAAAATTGGGTCATTATGGGAGATTGGACATACACCTTTGTCTTGAGAATAATCCAAATCCAGTTAAGACTTGTGGCATTTGAAAGAATCTTTAGAGGGCTACTATGGGGCTGGATTTAAGATATTTAAGATCATCGATTACGGACATATAATTCAATTTCAATATCGAGCTCACTCAAAAGCAAGTAAAAGGTGTGTATTTTGTTTTTCCCAAATTGCATGATATCTTGTTTGAAGAATCGAAGTTGAATTGATTACAGTATATTGTAGAATATATATGGGTATTGGATTCTACCATGGCTAAAATAGTTACGACACCTTACATTTCAAGCATCTTTTAGAAGGCTCTACTATGACTCATAAAGATGAAGAATGGAAACATGACATGTCAAAATTACCAAGAGCAAAGTGCATTTTCTCTCTATGCAAAGAACAAAAATGAAATGGAAGTTTTGAAGAAAGGTGTGGAAAGCTAATATGGATGGTTTGAAGAAAGGCGTGGAAGCTAAGATGAATGGTTTTTGGAAGCTAAGATGGATGGCATGGAAGTGGGCATGCAAAGCTAAGATGGATGACATGGAAAGCTAATATCGATGAAAAAATGAAAGACAACATAGAAAACATGAAGAAGGATCTAAAAGTAGACATCGAGGGCTTGGAAAAGTTGATATAAGAAATTTTTCCTAATGGTGAAAATATAGTAGAGGAAACTAATGATGAGAACAAAATAAATGTTAATGGTGATTTCATCAAACTTTCTTGTTGGAGGGAAGAACCACCATATTCCAAAAATGGATGAGGAGAGGTTTGATGGAAAGGATCACGTAACATGGATACTACGGATGGAGCAATATTTTGCAGTCTCCATAATGCGCGCACCACACAAAAGGTACGCATTGCAGCATTGCATTTAGAACAAAATGCATTTTTTATGAGTATCGATGAAGCTTTGCTATGCATAAAAAATTGTCACTTGAAATTCGGTGCTTTACTGGAGGAAATGATAGCCCATTATGAGAATACAAAGAGCAACACCTTCTTTTGACAAATTGATGAAATCTGAAACAAAAGGGTTTAATGAGCACATTGAAGACTTTCAAAATTGAATATAAGGTGCTTGATATTCCAAAGGTGCTTTCTGAGGATTGATCTCTTCATAGGTATCTTAAAGGATAACATCTGACATGAAGTTCGCGTTTTGGAACACGATTCATTAGAGAAGGCATTCGGGTTTAAGCACGAAAATTGAATGTAAAATTATGGCGACAAGGAAACCTACCACTCACTTCTATGAAGAGGAGAAAGTGTTGCTACTCCTAGATTTCCACACAACCTACAAAGTTGACACCACAACAATTGGAAAGAAAAAAGAGCGAAAGGGCTTTTCTACGGTTGTGACGAAAATGCTCTAAAGGTCATATGTGTGCTGAGAAGAAATTATTTTACATAGATTGTGAAGAGGAAGAAGAAAATGAACAAGAAGAGTAAATACGAGCGGGAACCAACGCTTGAGAAGTTGAAGAAATGGAGTCCAAACCATGTGTCTAATGCATTGGTAGAAAATACCACTCCTTAAACTCTGCAGAGATAGAAGGAAATATCAAAGAAGAAAAAGTGATAGTGTTGATTGATTAAGGTAGTACCCATGATTTTATTCATTGTAAGCAAGGCATGAAATTGAATTGTTTCCTATACCCGGCCACGAAATGTCAAGTGATGGTTGCAAATGGAGAAGAACTACAATTTCTCTGGAAAATGCCATAATATAAAGCTAACCATGAATATGTATTGAATAGTCCAATGCTTTCCATTCCTATGGGAGGTGTCTTTGATGTTGTACCAAAAGGCTACTGATGGTTTACAATCTTTGGGGACGACGGCTTTTTAATTTTCGAGAACTTTTCTTGAAATTTTTTTGAGAAGGAAAGAAAGTTGAATTACGGGGTATTGCGAAATCAGGAAATAAAATAATCTCTAATGTCGTGACAAAGCTTCTAAAGCACAGTATGATCACTATAAGTTCTCGAGAATCAAAATCATCTATTCCTACGGATCTCCAAAAAAAGTCTTGGACAATCATTCGAAGGTTTTGAAACTCCAAAAGGACTCCCACCTGTCCGTGATCACGCAGTCATGCTATTCATTTGATTCCGGAAGTGTTCCTCCAGAACATCGGGCCTTATAGATATCGTTATGTCCAAAGAAGAAATTGAATGTATGATTGTAGAAAATGTGCAGAGGCGGGTATAATTCAACCTAGTCAAAGTTCTTTCTCTATCACCTGTGGTATTGGTACAAAGTATGGATCATGGTGCATGTGTCCGTTGTAAAGGGAGCTCCTTCAGCTCACCAAATGTCAAGATCAAAATTTCCCATTCTGTGATTGATGAATTATTGGATGAATTTCATGGAGAAAATTATTTTACCAAATTGGATCTTCGTTTAGGGTATCATCAGAATTAGAATGAAAGAGTAGAAGATATTAGAAAATAGCATTTCGAACTCATGAGGAGGTGTAATATGAATTTTGGTCATGCCTTTTGGCCTGCAATGCACATTCTACATTTTCAAGGGTTGATACATATGATACATTTAGTTGGAAAAATGATTCCTTATGGTACCAAGAGATCACTTATATCTTTGTAATAATTCCCAACTAAAACAAAATATTATTTTTGGAATTTCCACACTTCTCCTTTGGGAGGACGATCAGAATTTTTAAAAACTTACCATAGGGTGAAGAAATATGGATGGCCTTAAATCTTTATATTCAAAAGTTCGTGGCGGAATGTTTTGGTTTTACGGTAGAATAAAGTTGAGACAATTAAGACCACAGGTCTTCTACAACCTTACTATCCATTCCAAAGTCAAAGTTGGGAGGATATTTGAATGGAGTTTTATCACGGGTTTACCTAAGTTTGAAGGAAAGAGTGTCATCATGGTGGTAGTTGATAGACTTACCAAGTATGCAAAATTTTGTGCATTATCTCATCCATTTAAAGCAAGTACAATTGCTACTACATTTATGGACACAGTTCAAAAGCTACATGGAAGCCTAAGGGTTATTATGAGCGACATAGATCCCATTTTTACTGGAAATTTTTGGACGGAGTTATTTTCTTGTTTGGGTAGTTAATTAGCTCATAGCTCATCTTATCATCCTCAATCTAATGGCCAAACTGAGATAGTAAATAAATTTTTGGAAGGATATCTTCATTTTTTTGTCTACGATAAACAAACACGGTCAGATTGAGTGCGTTTACCTCTAGGCTGAATGGTGGCTATAACACTTCCTTCACATAACTCCAGAAAAAATGAGCCCCATTCTATGGCACTTTATGGATATCATCCACCATCCATCACATCATCTTTAAGAGAAAAATTAGAAGGTTCAAGCGAGTGGAAGATCACGTCAAGCATCGGTACCTAGAAAGTTCTCCAGCTCTTAAAGGACAAATTGAAATTGGCACAAAATCGATTGAAAAAATGGAGTGGATCAACATCGTAGTGAGAGAAGTTTTGATGTAGGCTAGTAGTGATGATGGCTACCGACCATACTGACGAAATGTCCCTCAAACAAGCTAAGAAGGATAATAGAATTATCTCCAAAGTACTATGGTCCTTACAAGGTGTTGCAAAATATTGGTACTGCTGGCCTTTCAAATTAGAGCTTCTTGCTTCTTCACGAGTGCATCTAATCTTCCATGTTTCATGCTTAAATAAGGTTATAGGTGAAAATCTTCAGTTCAAAGAATATTTCGAGGAACTTGATGAGGAAGGAAAAAATCATATTGGAACTTTGAAGCGATCACGGAAACAAGGAACTCGAGAGCTACGGGAAATTAATCAGTTCGAGTATCTCATCGCGTGGAAGAACTTACCCAGAAGATTCTACATGGGAGGATGAGAATTTTATACGGAAAGCACCTGAGAGCTACTCCAGCGTTGAGGACAACACTTTTTTCAAAGGAGAGGGGCATCTGTTAGGTCCCTATATTACTAGTATAGTCCGTTATTATTGTCGTCGTAACCCCCTTATTGTTAGCATTGTTCCAGCTTGTACACCCCCATATTGTTATTATTGTGCCCTTAAATTATTATTGCTAGGTCGGCTGGGATTATATTGTGGCCCACTAAGGATTACATTCCTAGCCCCATGGACTCCTATATATAGAAAGGAGAGTTTTGTAATTTGAATCATCCAAGAATTGTTCATTCATGCAATGTGGTGACGTTGCTTGAAGTGGCTTATTTCTAAAGCGTTGATATCTCTTTCTCTTCTATTTTTAGAGTTTGGTTTTCACAAAATTTTCCTCGATAACATTATTCGCTCGGTTAGGCGAGACTATTTCAATGCATCCTCATTAACCATCTTTGCAAATCATTAGATAATTTTTGAGGTTTAAATTGGAGCTGATATGTACAACCAAATAAAATTTATAAGAAACAATAGGATTTAAGATGATGATTTAAACCATCGGGGGATGATTCACCATTTTTGGAGTAAAAAAGTAAGTAAAAAAGTAAAAAATAAGAATAAAAAACTACTTTTTGAACTCTTATTGAATTATCTCCCTATGATTTTACTCAAAATTTGAGGCAGTAGCAGTTATTGGATGCATAATTTAATTCCTCATCCAAGGGGTACCCATTTTTCATACTTTGGATGGACAATGATACACAAAAAATAGAGAAAAACATGAAAAAATGTGATTACGAGTCACACTTTTTCGTCTATTTCTGACGTGTAGAAAAGTTCCATCGAAAAGTATGCAGCTATGGAGGCTACTCCTTGGATAGTAAATCTTGTCATCTAACAATTTTTAGCTTAAAAATGCTGAGCAAAACCTTAGGGAGATAAGTTGAAAATACGGATTTGAAAATTTATTTTTTTCCTTTTTCCCTCCAAAGATTTGATGAGTGCAATATAAATCTTATTTTTATTATTTCCACTATTATTTTATAATACTCCTTAGTGAAAGTCTCCATTTTAGACCTTAAAATTTCTCTGACAGAATGAATATGTCGGCAAATCTCGAAATGGGTCCCATGGTACTTTTGAGTATTTATCTAAAACGTTCATCATCTTTTCCCAGCTCCTCAGTTTGTACGCATGACGGAGGGTTGGAATTGTTAACCCATTTTCAACAAACTACTTCCACACACCTATATAACCATTTACATGGATGGTGTAAAAGTATTTTTATTCTTTGCTTGAAATTGATGTTTTCACCTACCCATGCCTTTTGGATTTAATTTTAAAATCGCTTTTTCCCATTGCAACCACCTTGCCGCAAACAAAAATGATAGTGGTTATTAGGAAAGGCTCAATAATTTAAGCTCATTTACATGTAGTCAGATCTGGTACACTTCACTTTTTACTGTATTTATACACTCACATCCATCTCACCCACAATATTTCTACTCATTAAAATCCTAGGAAATCTAATGCTACCAATGGGTTGGTTTTAAAACCTTACCCAAACTCAACCTCAAAACCTTCTTCCATATATTGGGAAATTCTAAAGTCCACAACCAACGTTTCCACATCATTTATTACGGTACATACTAATAGTACCGAGAACCATATAATTATGTATATGATATCAACCAACCTACACCTTCTCCTAACCTTCGAGTGCGATTCAATCGGTATAGAATTTGCACTTCATAAGGCATATCAGCCTCGACCTACTTACCACCGAACCCTAACCAAGGGAATCCCTACCTTCCCTTTGCGGTAACACCATAGAATAATACCACACCTCAAAAAATTGTGGTGGTTAATTTTTTCAACCTCCTTTGCTCAGCAGACAAGTAGTCATTTGAACAAATCAACATTCCAAACCTTCCAATTCTAGAAAAAAATGAGGGAAGAACAAACATAAAGGAAACCAAAGGACAAGACGGAATCCCACAACAACAATAATAACCAAATGTTTTGACTTGGGGAAATCAACTGTCCAATCGAAACCAAAACCGATCTATTGTATTAACAATATACACAACAATGTTGGTCATCGGACTAATAATGCTTACGAAATAAGAGTAAGGACATTATACACATAATTGCCCTCAACTTTTAGGGTGCCAATTGTATGAGAGAGGCTAGGGACAAGGGGATCCACCCAACATCCCACTATATTATAAAATCCCATTTCCCTAGTCAGAAGTGGCCCTGTCTTCGTTGACAGTAGGTGAGTACCCTCTCTGCAGGCATACTAGAGACCAATTCTAACAATGACACTGTCATGAAATTACTCTATGCGAGGAACATAATGTCTTCCCTTCAGGAGACACATCACCATGATTGTGGAACACAAAATCTAACCCTTCAACATTTTGAAGTAATTCCTATGCTAGCATTGTGATCTATGATACGTTTTACCATTCTATGACCTTCCATTGAACCTATTTATAAAATCATCGAGGGACCATTACATTACACAACCCATAATTCAAAAGGCTGACATATAGTTGCAGCATTGTAGGTGACCTTATGCAATCTTCATCAGACATTTGTGTATACTATGGAGGTTATTCGAGAAATGTCTAACTCAGCAGAAGAAAGCCTTAATTTCTACATTAGAGTGTTATTGATCCCTCATAGTGACAATTAATCGCATTTGATTGAGAAAAAATAGAATCATTATTACCGTCAATGGTCACATTTGAAAATACTAGTCGCATTCAAAATGTCACTGTTCATCAATAGTGTCATTGATGAGGGCATCAACCTATATAATGTCAAATTCATTTCGACAAAAAATTTGGCTCCCCTAAAGATGCTGCTTTCTCCATCACGTGAAGGCATGTGGAGCTGTCACCCATCGTCACATGTTGGGCTCTTCCATAATGCATATTTGAACTTACTGGTGAGATTAATTTTGGTCGATCATTACGGTCCTTGATTCCCCCTCTCAATTATATCGTCTTTTTTGGATGAGTTACCTGTATTCAATGGAGGATACCACATCATCATGTTTTCACACCATGAAGGCTTTCATAGCATAAACTGGATAGAATTGACTAATTGACACATTATGAGATAAGGCCCTCTTCCTCCCTTGATCTGTGTGCTTACCCTTTGTTGGTTCCCAAAGAATTTTTCCTAGTCTTAGTACGACGGATTAACCTAGGAGTCTTCAAGAAGTCTTCTCTCCTTGACGCTTATCCGACACCTTGTGATCACACCAACTTCTATTGTTGTTTTTTTGTTGTTACCACATCCTCTAACAAATAATATAGTATTCCAAATCAACGCATGAACCCTCGGTGAGAATGATGGGTGGAGACCGTAACGTATGTTATCACTCTCAAACTCCCTATTTTACCATCCCCAACCTAAATTTGTTTCACGGCATAGTGATGCCCACACTCGCTCCTAAAATGGCACTTGATTTTCGAATTTGGTACTTGGCAACTCTACCATGAAAATCGTACACGGCAATAGCTCATCTTATACCAAACATGAGTCTACGACTATGGTCATTACCGCACCTACAGAAACACCAAAACATACATCATGAAAGGACATGAGGAAAGCCAGAGCGCAGGCTCAAGCTTCTCACCTCCTCTCGTAGGTTACCTCCATGCGCCTTGCGTGATGTGATGGGACACCATAATAATCAATTATCCTCATCACTAAGAATTAAAATTCATTCTTCATGACCCTAAAGCACTCGATTCATCCTCTCTGACCAAGAATTGAAAATCCATCACACCTCATAACTAATGGTTTTCGTACGACCACCCTTGCCAAATTATACTGCAATGTAGAGGCATTACACTTTCGTTGTCTCGAAATCCCTCAATATGAGGGATGTGTTGGCTTCCCTTCATCAAGGTAACACATTTGCACCATCAACTTCCGACTTGAGCGGTTTCGATGATGCACCTTAAACCATTTACTACATCTTCTCTAAAGAAAACCAGCGAGACCCATCAGTGATTGCGATCTAATATAGGGATGTGTTGGTTTCACTTCATCAGTGGCATCTGGGTCGCACCATCACCTATCACATATGGGATGTGTGGATGATGCACCTTAAACCATTTAGTACATCATCTCTAAAGAAAATTGGTGTGTATCACACCTGCATGTTCTCTTTACTGCAATCATACCTCTCATTTCACATCACCATATAGAGTAAAAAATAATAAGAAATAAAAATAGATCACTTCGATTGATAAAGCCCACTTGGTTATGTGCCCTATGTGTGTGGGCTAGACCATTTGATCAACTACTATCCAACCTTGAGAGAGATTCTAAATATTATTCATTATGTCTTTTCTACTTTGCACCATCTGCACTTAAAAGTACACTCATTGTGCAATCGAAGCGAGTGTTCCAGTTTACACATAATATGCATATCATACGCGTAGTTTCCATCAATCTCTATGTTTCAAGAAAGTGCAAAGGGATGCTTTGTGACAAGCTGGCATAGAATCACCATCATTGGTACATAGAATGGATGCCGATGAGGCAAATAAAACCATTTATTTAATCATTCGGATGCTATATTTTATGCATCGCATCCACTACCTTTTTACACCAATACGAGCCATGCGATGCTAGCATGTCCACTTATTGAGGAATTTGACTTTCCTATTAGAATCCAACACCATATGCGTTGTCCTGAGGATTCTATGTCCTTACCAAAAAAGAAATTGTTTTACGAAATACAAACCTACGGATGAAAGTGTGCTTCCCCTAAGTGTGATGGTTCACTTAGAACAATAGAAAAGAAAATATATCGACCTTTTCCTTAAAATTAATGAGATGATAAGGGAGGAAAAACTACTATGTAATATGTTCTCTATGTCACCTCCCCTCTACGTCACTTTTCGTCCGCTCTCCATCCCAGAATTAACATCGCTCGATTGATACCTTCCATGGAAATCATAAGGCATAATACAACATAAAATAAATATGATCTATTCGGAGTTAAAACAAAATTGAATTTATTAAATTCTATAAATACACATCTACATCATTGATCATGTTCATTAGGAAAGGAAATACGCGTCTTTATTGCGTAGAAGGAAGAGTACAGCCGGTTGTTCGGTCAGTGTCACTCATCAGCCATCCACGATCCGATTAGCATCATAGTACATTCAAAATACCTCCAGAGAGATGCGAGTCTCACTAGCTTTCAACTCCTACTTAACACTGAGGAGATGTGTCTGCTTGTGTGCACTATGTTCGAGTTCTCTATTTATAAGTAGATGAATATAGTTTAACATAAATGAATCATGGGAGAAATGGATTTCCTACAAAATATATGAATAGGTTTCCTTTTTCATGGGGTAGGAGGATATGAGGTTTAATGACTTCATGGGTTCCAAATTCGAAGCTATGGACAGAGGTGAGAAAGATGGAACAACTTCTAGAAGTCACTAAAGGTTGGGACGATTCCGGAGATCCAATGAAAAGAAATTCGCTCCCGGTCAGCCAACACACTCTAAAATGGTCCTATATCCTCTACATTTGTACCTTGGATGGGAGATAGATGTCTTTCTTGCAAAGGCAGATACTGACTCTCAGAGGGTGCGTTGATGGCTCATTGGGGCACTTCGGCGGCATCCCAGAAGTAGAAAATTTCATGAAGGAAAAGCACGATGTAATGACTTGTGTAGGGAATGTAGCAACCAATTTAGAGTATGATAGACCCTAATAAAGCATTGCAGTATGTGTTTTTGGATGATGCCCAAATTGACCTATAATTGTGGCTAAAGCATGAAGTCAAAAGGGATAATGTTGAGTGATTTTTCTTTACAAAGTGATGAGGAGGAAGCTGAAAGCAGATGACGACCTACACGATTAAGATACATTACATCATGATATTTGTTGATCTTGGACATGAATTGTTGAGAGGCATATCCACATCACTCGATACATAAATTATAATAACATCATGAAAATTAAACGTCTGCAAAATATGAGACTTGTCTACTGAGTCCATAGACCCATGATAGGATGACCATATGAATAATTAACATCATACGGACGATTTAGTACTTCTCTCGAAATTGTAGCCTGGATGGATGAAACTAGATCTTGGGTCTTATCTCGTTCACTCAATCACTTAAAGTATGAGTCTAACCATGTGAATATGTGATCTGAAGTCGAACATGGGGAAGACATCATGCGATTACCGGCTAATGATGTGAGTCATTAACACACGTGAGATAAATAATTGTTGATGATAATGGCTCTCGAAGATAGTGTAGTACATTATACATTGTGTGAATAGATGATTTGATGTCGAACACCATAAAAAAAAATTTGGTCGAAGGCTGTGATGTCAACTTTGTCGCCGAAGTGAGAAACACATTTGTTGATGTAAGTGAGCTCCAAAGCAACGAACGGTTGTTTCTAAGTCAGCCTTCTTGGATGATGAGGCTGATGTCGAGAGGAAGTGACTCATTGCATGAGGGAATTTATTCTTCTCCCATCAACGACATGAAATAGGAGTAATGAAGGATTATGAGTATTTTAAAGGATGAGGAATATCGAGTGACTTCTCTTGAGCATATCGGTGACGAATAAATTGGTAGCATTTGACCCAAAAACCCGAAGTGACAGATTGTGTGATAGACCATAGGTATGATAGACCCTCAAGTAGATTACCCAACCCAAAAATCATGGAGATGAAGTTAATAAGTGTCATGTTCAAGAGTAAATTTCTAACATAAAGTGTTTTATCCCTCTCCAATTTTCCCGGTCATTGCGGCAGTACCTCTTCATTTATTAACAAGCTTGAGGGGGATAACATGCTTGACGTATAATTCCACCCTTCGAGGTAGATCCATCGATATTTCATGCTCTAGCAAGTCTAGCGAAGGTGAAAAATCGATCTTGTTATGATGGACAAGTCTTGTCACTATTTGATGCTTTAATGAGTCTAGAAAAGGTGAAACTCGATCTGTCATGATGGAAAAGTCTGTCACTATTTGATGCTTTAACGAGTCTAGCGAAAATGAGAACTCGATCCTTTTTCATGTTTAGAGAGTTTTAGAAAGGGACTAAAGAAGCCTCCACAAGTTCTTTTTCGTATAATAGTCCCTTAGATGAGAAAAAGCGATAAAATAATACACGAGAGAACATTATAGCCATCGGCTAGGGTTTTCTTTTTCATAATCATAGTATATCTCGGTCTAGAAAAGGGTTAAACATAGAAATTATATTTTGTTTTAATTCTTTTTACGAGCTCGAAAGGACAAGTGATCGACAATATTTTCATATTTTGAGAGTCTAAAAATAGTTGAAAAAGTCTAGGGGGGTTATTTTTCATATTTAACAAAGCTCGAAAAAGAGATAAAAGTGCGCATGGAATTCCTTTTTCATGTTTAACAAAGCTTGAAAAAGAGATAAAAGTGTGCTTTGAGTTTCTTTTCATGTTTAATAAAGCTCAAAAAATAGATTAAAGTGTGCTTTGTGGTCAAAATTTCATTTCATGATCATGCATGACTAACTCAACGTAATTAGCTATAAACCTTCTCGAAGAACCATCAGATGGATTAACAATACCTATTTAAATAGTAAAAATAGGTAGAACCATAGTCGATTCATTAAATATGCATAAATTAGTCAATATGATTAAATTAAGAAATTACCCGGAGTCATTTTTACCATTTTGGCACTACCATTTGAATTTTCTTGCTTTGAGCCTCTTTTACCCTCGAAATTTAGTGGTTCATTGCAACGGATTTTAGGGATAATTTCATGTGATGTATCTGGACTAGAGCGAAGATCTTACCCTCCTCTTTCTATTAATTTCATTCTTGTTGAGTTTCATGCAATTTTTTTAGGTATTTTGGGCTCTTATGTTAAATATGCAACACCCAGGACCAACGCACCCTTGGATGTCAAAAAATGTGTTACAAGAGGTTGGAAAGAGGCCCAATTCATATGAAACGCTCTATCTTCCACTCGGGGGTGCATTGGGCGCAATTCGAAACTTACATCTTTTTTACGCAAAAATTCTCTATTTTTGCATGGAATGGATCCTAACTAATCCTATGGTGTGATTTTAGACTTTGATTGGATCAGAATGTCGATTACATGGTGAGAAATAGAACATGAAGAACAAGATATGGTTTCTAAATGATCCTAGCACTATGAGAGACCTCGAGACTATGGGTTGCTCAAGTACTTCATATTTTTAGAGATGAGCCAACACATGGAACTATTGTAGTTCTTGATGCGGTAATGGGACTCGACACTAAATTCATTTCACATTGGGGACAAAGTGCTCCCAATATTGGTTGATGAAATTTACTTTACGACGAGATTTTTCAGACGTGGTGCCCCCATTTCCCTTGTGGGCTCCATCCGTGGAGGTGAAACAATGAAGGACTACATACGACGAGTTTTGTTGACTAGGAATTAAGCCTAGCAAATATGGGAATATAAATATCAAATATGTACATTGATATTCCTTTGCGAACACTCCTATTCACTATAGCTAAGCTAGCTAGTAGTGTGACACTACATGAGGCAAATAGATCATACATGCGGTATGCGCTTGAGTGTCTCGATCCAACAATGTAAAATTGGGCGGCAGTGCTCCTTCCAATGAAAGAACAAGCTGACGAGGTAAAAAGTGGAAACAACAAAAAATTCAAGTATGGGTCGATCTTGATCACTTTTTTGGAGCGAGTTCCATTGATATTGTCCATAGCATGTGACACTAGGATTTGTTGGTCCTAGAGATCCACGGATGCATCGGTGGGTCGCCTTGATGGCTAGACATGATTTTTAGTTATCAATCGCGTTTTACAGCATTTTAGATGGCTGCGAAGACATAATATCTCCATAGAGGAGCATCCATATGTAGGGATGGATTTTCGCAAGGATCTAGATTTGATTTTCTTAGTCGGTGCTTAATGGGGTGTTATAGGTAAAATTTTTGATATGTTTTTTCCTTTTGGGGTTTTTTACATATTTTTGTGTTTTTTTGATGTTTCCAAGACTAAAATAAAGATGTTTAATGTATACGGATGTAGGTATCATTCAGCGTTAGTGGTTCGTGCAAAATAGGCGAGAGGAGCCGGTGTTGGGTATGTGTTATATTCTTTCCACAACTAGCCCCACACGCTATACGTTGCGTCGGGTGCGGTACGGGGTCACAGGGGGATGAAGTCCCCACTTTTGGGGTCGAGGCAACGCCCGGTGAAAATTTGTTTGGTGTACGGACCCACTCATAGGCGGTCAGACCCACCCATGTTTTGTGCATGATTTTGCACATGGTTTGCGGTACGATGGTTTTCGGCCCTTGGTATTTTGTATATTTGGTCAAGGAACTGATTATATTCTAATACACGGTTATTGGATTGGGTTTTATGTATTCTTTGGCATGTATATATATTTTTTGTAACATTAAAAGGAATATAATGAAAAATCAAAATTTGAGTCGTCCCAATTTGGGATCAAAGGGAAAATCTCTGTGTTTTATCGTTTTTATGTTTTATGCTCTCGCTATTGTTTATTTTATGTTATAAGATTCGTGTGTAGATCATTTATGTTCGGGGTTAAAACCTACATACGAGTATCAAAGTTTGTTTGGCTTGAGGGGACGCCTTTTACGAGGGTTTTTTCTCGGGCTTGAGGTAGACCCTCTTCGGTGGGAGATCTGCTTGGGGATTGATTCTTGTGGTGAAGAAGATGGTGAGTGGCGAGAAGATAGAGATCGAGAGAAATTTAATGGTAAGATTTTTGAGTTATGGAAGCTCAAGATGAAGGATTCCTTTGGTGGATAAAGATCGAGTGGATCGCGGTAGATCACGGAGTGCACTAAACCAACGGCAATGTCGGATGAAAATTTGGAAGAAACTAGATCGGAAGGCTAATAGCACAATACGGTTGTGTGTCTTAGATTCGGTATTGTTGAATGTATCTAGGAAAGCTACGGCGAAGAATTTGTGGGAAAAACTTGGGACTTTGTACCAATCTAATTCAGTGAATAAGTTGTTCTTTTGTGGAAAAGTTTTATAACACGAGGATGAAGGATGGAGACTAGGTGAGCAGCTACGGAATGCCTTCAATCTTTGTGGTAAGTTAGTTGTCATTTGTTGATATTAAAATATCGGATGAAGATAAGTGCATCGGTTTGTTGTGTTCTCTACCCGATTCATGGGACAATCTCGTTATTGCAATAGGTAGCAATACAACTACCTTGAATTTTGATGACATTGTCTCGGCCTTGTTTTCGGAGGAAATGAGACGGAGAAATATGGAGGCGAGAATGGATATGCCTTATCTATACGAGGAAGGTCATAAAACATAAACAAGAATAAGGTTTAAGTGGAAGATCCAAATCTAGAGGGAGATATAAATCTCTTTGGAAAGTTTGTAAGGTATCTTTGGAAATGCGAGAGGAAGGGCACTACAAAAAGGAATTTATGAATCTAAAGTTCCTAAGAAAAAAAATGGATACATTGATGCTCATACGTAGAGGCAAAAACCACCTCGGATGAAGGTGGGGATGTATTTGGCTTCTTCAAATACACATGTAGATGAGTGAGTCATGGTTGATTGACTCAGTGCATCCTTCACTTCAATCCCCATCGAGAGTAGTTCTACGAGTATGAGAAATATGATGGTGGTGATTTCTTCCTAGGGGATTATAGGAAGGCCGAATCATCGGACGTGGAAAGGTCAAGTGAAGCTACAAGGTGGAAGGACTAGAACACTTCACGATGTTCTGCATATTATTGCATTGGTCGGAAATCTGATTTACGTAAGCAATATGGATGATGTAGGTGTAAAAATAGTGTTCGAGAAAGATGCTGCAAGATGGTTCGAGAACCTGGTATTAATGCGGGAGTTCGGACTAGAACTACGTTGTACAAGCTATAAAGGTAGCACTTTTATTGATAGGTGTAACGGTTACGCATGGTTCTTGAAAGTGAAGTGGAAAGCCTAGGCGTCTCTGGAGAAAAGACCATGATATGGCATCAAAGGCTTGGACATATTGCAAAGAAGGGCCTTGGATCTGCATAGAAATGGTATGGTAGAAGGTATGTCCTAATTGCTCTCTGGATTTCGATTTTTGTGAACATTTTTTATATGGGGCTTGAGAATCGGGTGAGTTTTCATGCAGTTCTAAGAGGGTGAACAAGATATTAGAACTTGTGAGCAGTGATGTGTTTGGACGTATGAGTTTCATCACTCGGAAGTGCATTATTTTCTGTTTCATTTATAGATGACTTCTCGAATACATGGATATATTTCTTTAGGAAGAAATCTAAAGTCTTTGATAGATTTAAAGAATTTAAGGCTGCAGTGGAAAACCCGGACGAGAGAAGAAGATAAAGACAACGGGACGGATAATGGTGGGGAGTTACGCGAAAGATTTGAAGAGTTACGTAAGAAATGTGGTATAGCACAACAAGAATACTACTCCATACACACCTCAAAAAAATGGAGTTGCGAAATAATGAAGCAGACGTTGATTCAAAAGGAAAGAAGCATGCTCGGTGGTGCAAGTTAGGACAATAATTACGGGGCGAGAGGAAGTGGAGACTTCATGTTACTTAGTTAACAAATCACCTTCATCAATGTTGGAGGATAAGACTCCACATGAGGTATGGAGCGAGTAAGAAACCCTCTCTTTCACATCTAAGGGTATTTGTATGTGATGCATATGTACATTTTCCAAAGAGAAAGGACCAAGGATTGGATAATAAATCTGAAAGGTGCATCTTTTGTGGGTATAAAGATGGTTTAAAGAGTTACAAGCTTTGGAACCGAGGAAACAAGAAGGGTACGTAGAGGATGGTGTTTAGAGAGGTGAAAGATGGTGTTACACATAAATTCTTACCAAAGGGACGATAAGATAGAGTTTTAGCTATAGGAGGATGAATCGGACTCTACAACGAGAAGAAGACTTCCCGAGAAGAGGATGAGCCACAAACTCAGTGTGAGAAGATCAACTCGGGAAATGAAGCTGACCGAAGGTATAGTCCATCTACACTTTTTGTTGAGGTTTTCCTTAACTATCAGCGATGATGATCCCAAAATTGTCGGGGAGGCAATAGATTCGGAAGGGATGGAAAACTCTGGAAGGAGGCCATAGTTGATGAAGCTGTCCTTACAAAAAAATGAGGCATGGGATGGTGGAGTTGTCGGTTGGAAGGAAGCCCATCGAGCAAATGGGTGTTTAAAGAAGATGAATGTAGAGGAGCAAGGTGGAGAAATACAAGCTCAGAGTTTGGTAGCAAAAGGTTATTCCCGGAGTCTTAGGAATTGATTTTGGTGATATTTTTTTCTCCTTGTTGCCAAATTTACTTCTATTCGATTACTTTTATCTGTTGTTGCTGCATTTTATTTTGAGATGAAACAGATGGATGTGAAGATAGCATTTCTTCACGGGGATCTAGAAAGGAGATCTACATGAAGCAACCACGAGCTTTATAATTGAAGGTAAGAAATAACGTGTGCGGGTTGAAGGAAGTCTACGTATGGGTTAAAACGGTCGGCAAGGATGTGAGTATCAATTTGATGCATATGTAGGGGACTTGGCTTCACTAGAAGCAAAGGAGGATCAACGTGTTTATTTTAAATTGATTGGTGGCCGTGTTATTTATTTGGTCTTGTATGTGGATGATATGTTGTTGATTGGAAATGACAAAGAAATTATCAAAGATTTGAAAATTGACTATTCTCAAGGAATTCGACATGAAGGATCTTGGTCAAATATATTTTGGGCATGGAAATTAAGAGAGATTAGACAAAGAGGAAACATGGTTAAACCGGAGGAAGTATGTCGAGATTATATTGCGAGAGGTTCAATATGGAGGATAGTAAACCGATGAATGTTCCTATTCCTGTAGGTGTAAAGCTATGTTTGTTGAACAATGTCCTAAGACACAAGAAGAAAGGAGGATATGTCCGTGTTCCATATGCAAGTGCGGTCGGTAGCACGATGTATGCAATGGTGTACTAGACGGACATTGCCTATGCGGTCGAGTATTGAGCGAGTTTATTTCAAACCAACGGAAGGAGCATTGGACGACGATGAAACGAGGTTTCAGATATTTGCGTGGCACTAGTGATTATGGTTTGTCTTTACCCGGGAATACCCGAGGATTGGAAAGAATGTTGGAGATTCATGGTTTTGTTGATACGGGCGGGCTAAGTCTGGACGAGAGAAGATCCTACAAGTGGGTATGTGTTTAGCCTATTTGGAGGCGTAGTCATTTGGATGAGTAAAAGATGGTACGTAGTGGCTCTTTCAACTATAGAGGCGAACACATAATAACCACGCATGCGAGGCAAGAAGGCAGTTTGGTTGCAAAGATTGTGTTCAAGTATGGGGTTGGTACAACGAAGCTATAGAGATAGGCGTGATAGCCAAAGTGAAATTTTTGGCTAAGAACCCTACTTATCATTAAAAGACAAAGCACATTGATGTTCAATATCACTTTGTTAGAGATATGGTTGAGGTTAAAAGGGTGTTTCGGTAAGGTGGACACTTTGAAGAATGTTGCGGATGCATTGACGAAGTCTATGAGCACTTAGAAGTTCTCTTAGTGTAGAGAAACAATGGGTGTTGAAGAATTGGCCCAATGAATAAGCTCTCTGTGGCTTTGTGGAAGAAAACAACGAGTGGGAGAATGTTGGCTATGTGTCATATTATTTCCATGGTAGCCTTGATGAGGGGGTCACAAGGGGGAGGTAGCCCCACTGTTGGGGTTCGGGGCGAGTGTCACGGTGAAAATTTGTTTGGTGTGTGAACCCACTCATAGGCGGACCCACCCATGTTTTGTGCATGATTTTTCACATGGTTTTGGGGTACGATGGTTTTCGGCCTGGTATTTTGTAGATGCGAGTCGAGAACTACGATTATGTTATAATCCGGGTTATTGGATTGGGGTTTATGTATGCTTCGGCGTGTATATATATGTGTTGTAACACTAAAGAATATAATGAAAAATCAATTTGGTCGTCCCAATTTGGGATCCGGGGAAAATCTCTTTGTCTTTTTTTTTGTTTTATGTTTTATGCTCTCCCTATTGTTTATTTTATGTTATAAGATTTGTGTGTAGATAATTTATGTTCGGGGTTAAAACCTACAACCATTAAAGAGGACTATTGGGAGAGCAATCATTCGGGATTTGGATTTAGGCGAGAATCTTTCTCGGTTGCAATAGCATGTGGAGGGATTGACTCTTGGGATACCGAGATGCCCATATCTAGGAGTTACCTATGAGGTTGTAGCACCATACCATTTGTTTGCCTAGTCCTTGGATGAGGATATTGCGCATGATAGCCCAAGCGGTGACCTACTATCATGAACATCACTAGGTTTACTTAGATTATGCTATGTACGTATACATTTTGAGGTCATATGACCAATGTGTCTTGGACACAATTTTGTAAAAAACTCAATATATATCTATTTTACTTTTTAGTGTTTTTCTATGATTATGTGCAATCCTATTGATTGCGTTATGTGAATTAAAAATCTATCTTTACATATATTGCAATTGTCTATTTAAAACATAATCGGCCAATGAATAACCATAGTGTTAAATTTTGCGGAAATATTTTGATATTGAATGTAATCAAAACGTCTTTCCAAAAGACGAAGCATGAGAACATGCAATGAAAATTGGATTTCACATTATGAACGTAGTAAGTTGTAGTATGATAAGTTGTGAGTCGACTGATGATGATGCGAGAAAATAGAAAAGTGAAATGGAATTAGAGAGTAGTTAAATAAACCTTCTATCCTGATATTGTTGGTCGATCGACAGTAAATCCCTTGGAAACTCACTTACTCGCCACTTGGATAAAATATGCCCCATCTTGTAGACGATAAATTCGAGTACTATGACTAGCACCATCGACATATCTAATAAATGGTTTAGAATTCGACACCTACAAAAAATGAAAGTTACTAACCACATGAAAAACTCTAAAATACCTGTACTACACACATAATCAAAGAATATAATACAACGTTTACTATACAAAATCGATCATAGTAATTTTTTAAGATACAACCCATTTCGAGGCTGCTGACAATGGAATCCCATCATAATCTACCAAATCATAGGCACCCTTAGCCGGGAATGTGCTTAACAATGCTTGGGAGCCATGCCATAATGGTTCAAATTTCCATGTTTCTATATTATACGGCTTCTTAATCATAAAGCAAAGACTAGGCCTCCTTCAGAGAAGGTGCGAGGCTTAATTGTGAGTCATATTATGCCTTAATTCATTTCTTATGTGCTTCATTGGCTAATGCGGCTTCATGATGTGTTTCATCTAGATGGATGAGATCTAAAATATGTGCCTCTTCTTTAGAAGTGTCGGGTAGCAGTCAACCGTGATTTTCAACAACGATATCTCAAATTGTATAGGTAAGATAGCTTCCATACCATAAACCAATTGAAAGGGAGTGAATCTAGTTGCGTTTCTCAGGAGTTCGATATTCCCACAAAGTCGAGTACATGATGAAATTACTATTCCATTTATGAACCCCAATCATGTGTTGAATCATACGCTTCATAATCTTGTTGATAGCTTCAACTTGTCCATTAGCTTGTAGATAATAAGGGATAGAACTATCATGTGACGAGTCCTAACTTGGCGGTCAGCTCATCCATCATGTGATTGAGAAAAAAATTTCCATGATCTATGGTTATGACTTGTGGTACACCAAACCGTGAAACGATGTGGTTAAAAAAGAACAATGCAAGCGTTTCTCCCTTGTTGTTGAATGTAGGCATCGCCTGGGAAATAATATACCCATGCCCCCCGGTCGGCGGGAGGATTGCATGTCGTTAAGTCAATGCCCCATTTTGAGAATGGTCAAACGGTGATGAAAGGATGCATTTGTGTTGGTGGCAAGAAGGTTTTACGATCAAACATCTAGAAAGCATGAAAATAACCGTGATAATGGAGTTGAAAAATATGGTAGGCTAGAAGTAAAGCGGCTTACAAAAGAATCTTACGTGTCGTATTAGTATGGCAATTTCCACCACATGCATCATAATGGAAATCATTTAGAACTTTTCGGCTTCCTAGTGCATGAGGCACCTACGTAAAATTGTATCAACACCATGATGATAAAGTGGATCCTTAGATGATCAAATAATATTTGACTTGCTATCGAATACATCATTGTTGTGAGTGAAGTATTGGTGAAAAGTTTGGGTTTGGAGATAGATGATGAAATATCCATACCATGGGTTAGATGACTTGATCAGAAACAAAGACTCATCTGAGGAATTTATGGTTCTATAGTAGGATCGGTACTACTCGAAAGAAAGGTCACAAATAAGCTCAGAAAACATAAATTATTTGACTTGGATTTTATGAATTCCAAATCAAATTCATACAAATGATAATCCATTTTGAATATTTTCCCCATCAATTGACATGACTGAGAATGTATGTCATAGATTTGCAATCCAAAATTATAATGGTATTTAAATAGAATGTAATGGAAAAATATTTGTACAAATTTAACGGCTCTAAAGTGACCCTCTTAATGTCTATGTACTTAGCTTCCATATCATTGATATTAAGACTCAAATAATATATTAGATGTTCAATCTCATCTTTTTCTTAAGAATAAAACCATACTTTGATGGTTGTATACATAGCGATGAGATACAAGAAATAGTCATCGAGATAATTTGGGGGATAGATTAATGATGCTCGAGATCGGTATATTTAATAACACCAAAGGAAGCTTGCGCAAGATCATCCCAATGGAAGGGAACCACTTTTCAAGAGTCTAGTAAATCCTTTAGCCATTTCGGCATAGTTAGGAATCAACCTCCTTATAAATTTAGCCTTCTAGTGGAGTCTCTGTGGCGAAGTAGATTGGAAGGAGAAGGAAAATCAAGAGCGGCTTTGGACCTTCAATGGATCAAGCCGAATTTCATCTTTCAACACAACGAATCCAAGAAAACAGCAAAACCTAAACCAAACACACATGTGTGTGTGCCCCGGATTGAGTCGTATTTTATGTTATTTGCCTCGTAGAAAAGATCATTCTCAAATGTAGTGAAAATTTTGTCAACCTATTTTCGTGAATGTGTAGGTAATTCATCAAAATATGGTTGAAATATGTTCTTAATGTTCGAAAGCGTAATTCATTGTCCTTTGGAATGTTTCCCCAACATCCTTTAAATAAAAGGGAGCATGTGATAAGCGAGATATTTTGAGGGATAAATAAAAGGGGTTGTATATTGGTCCTTTGGGCAAATATTAATATGATTGTAGCTTGGAGAATCCATCTATGATAGAAAAAAATTTCACATCCCGCACCTTCATCGATAATTTAGTCAACAAAAGTGGGATAGGCTGTCTTTTGGACAAGGCGTGATTAACATCTTGATAATTAACTTTTACACTCTAATTGTACCCTATTTCTTCGTGACGAGAACAATGTTAGATACCCAATCGGTAAGCGAAACATGGTAAATGAATCCAACATGCAAAAAATTTCAACCTCTGCTTTAATGGAAAAAAATTATTAGCGTGAATAGGATGAAGGTGATGTCTGCTTGTTTTAACATCACGATACATTTTTAATATCATGTTCAACAATGTTGGAGTGTTTGTGACATATCCTCATATTACCAAGCGAATACATCTTTTAGATTCACGAAAAACGGGCGCGGTAAGTGTCAAGTTGAATGGATAACAAAACACCTTGACATGAATATTTTATACAATACAGTTTTGGTTGAAATATAGATAAATTTTTCTTCGATATTTAATGGGTTTCGCTTAAAATCGATGGCATGGATAGGAATAGAATTCATCAACAATTCAATGATAGTAGGGTGATATATTTTTGATGGATTACCTTCACTATAATCTATAATATAGGATTGTTGATATGATGATTCTCATAGTCCCCTCTTCGGCATCATGAATTATATGTGCTCTCATCGAGTCTAGAATATGCATGAAAATGGATCATAAGAAGTACCGAGAATCCAAAGAACGATCAACCCAAATGATTGACGAAAATGGATTTGGATTGGCCACATAAGCCAAGAAAATTGATTTCTATGCTAGCTCAATTTGACTTAGCGGCATGATTTTTCCCAACATAAATACTTTAGAATCATTGGGTATCTTCATTAAGTCATATGAAGTGGAATATATCATGTTGGAGGTCTCTATATGTGCGATTTACATCGATGTCGCGGGTGATAGTAACGAAAAGATGCCCATTAGGGAAGGATACTTAAGATTGCTACACCAATTCTTTGAAGAGAAGGTGGGGGTCCATGAACAAGCACAACGCTTCAAGTTTCCTAGGAACGAGGTGAAGAAAGAGAGTTGATCAATGGTTGTGATACTTCCGCTGTAAAATGATCATACAAAAGTAAGTAGATACTACGTAGCCATATTAAACCCATGGTCTTCCAAGTAATATATTGTATTCCGAGGGGACCTTCAATGACCTCAAATTCAATAGTAGTTGATTTACCCCTATTTATGCTTGCGGTTTACTAAGAATTCCATGAGAGCTTATGCGTACGACCGTCAAAATATTTCAATGTAGTAGGTGATTGGGACAAAGTCGGTGATCCGATTGACTTCAAAAAACTCAATGACATGATACAAGTAGATGTCCCTTCATCAATGGAAATCTAATTAATGAGGTGATTCGGGACATGTACTTGGGCTCCCGAGAATGCTAACTTCTGCTAGTAATTGTGCCATATAGCCCGCGTGATTTAATACTACAAGATTTTAATCTTTTGGATCTATTCCACCAATCACGAAAAACAAAGCCTACTTTTGTGAGTGACAATTATGAAGAACCTCAAACATTGACATAGCAAAAGGTGGCCAGAGCTAGGTATTCCACTACATTATAATTTTGAGCTGCACGATATCAAGGGTTGAATGTCAATTTATGAACTACTCCCTTCGGCGGCTTTATTGTTAACTCTAGAAGGATAGGCGGTAGAAGTGAGTCGGATGGTCGAAGTCAAAGTGGTAGGTTGATCTATAGCATGACCATTTGATGATGACGGTGGATTCTTTGTAATATTTACTTTGAGTCGATACCAAAACATACGTTTTGTTCTTAGTGGCAAATATCATGGCACTTGCAAACTAGAAGCAAGATGTTAGAAACCATGTCTTTTTGGGTTTGGAATATGATTTGTCAACAACTGCCGGATACGACAAAAGTCTTAAGAAGCTTTGGGACTTACGAGTAGTGAGTAAAATCTCACGTAAAATGCTCCTCATTACATATCAAGCAAGGGTAATGAGGTTTTCGAAAGAACTAGATGAATCGGATCATTTTCCCTTGGGGATGAATTTGATTTCTTCATGTCTTTTCCCCTTATTCCTTTATTTCAGTTTCTTATCACTTTTCCTTTGTTCGATGACATGGCATGATTTCGAGAAGAAGACGTAGGTTAGATGAAATAGGTTTTTGATCTGAAACATAAAGTGTAGAACTAGATATTCAACTTGTTGTTGGAACATTAGAATAACCAATCACACCATCGCCGGCATGAATCTCTTTACTAGATGGAGCAGGGAGCAACAAAAAAAAAATCGCGGCGCATTTGGAATATTTTCATAAGCATACTTAGCGAGTGTAAAATCAAATCCGGATACGGGGAATGAGGAATTAATTTCTCTTCGGTGACAACACCACCTTTGGCCACATCCTCGGTGATAAATGGAAACAAGGAATTAATAAACCACTAAGCTAAAAGATGATTAGGAAAAAATGTTTTAATCATTCAACGACAACAACACCACTCATGTATATGATGCGATATATGAGTAGCAGTGGTATGTTTAAATCACAGTCAAAATTTCCATTCCCGATTTCATTTATGATGGATAACTTGATGGGTTAATAAAGTATTGGCTAAAGGCTTGTAAATTTATGAAACAAAGCTCATGGTAATTCAATGTACCACTTCGTAGCCGGACGCCATTAAGTGTTATTTGAAAAATACACAATATAATAGAATCATCATTTAAGGAATTTGGCAAGAAAACCATAAATGATAAGTCATAACATGCGTGAGGGGGTCTTCTCCAAAATTTCCATTGAAATTTGGAATGTACAAGGAAATTTATCGGGAATCACCGGCCACCAAGGTATATAATGAATGGGATCATTTGTGAGCCAATTTAAATCGGAGATGGCAGCAGATTGCAACAAATGGAAAACATCGATTAAGGTCGAGGTTGGGCATAACCGGGTGTTGTACTATTCAACGAAACCCCATTTTATTTTTTATAATAATTAATATTGTAATAATAAATGGGGACCCTTTTAAATTTTGTAAGAAAAAAATATAGCGAGAAAGAGTTTTTTCCTTTAAATTCTTAATCTAAAGTAACTTAAGAGTAAGCGACTTTCTCTTTATTATAGATCGTAGAAACCAAATCTAACAAAAATAATCATTATTCGGAATGCGATAAAGAGATCAATAAACGCTTTTTAAGATTAAGTGTTGTGTGGCACTCTTTATAAAGGCCTAGAAGTAATTCTAAAAATTCATGAAATGCTTAAAAAACTTTGTATAAGAAAAAAAAGCATTCAAAGAATACATTGGACGTCGAAAATGGAAAAGACGAAATAACCTTTGAAATGCCATAACTCTAATCTTGCGATCTTGCGATGTTTGTGATAAAAAATCTTGCAATCTTGCAAAAGCGCGATATGGTAGATCTTGCGATCATGCAATCTTGAGATTTTGAGACATTGCGATTTATCACAATCACAAAATTGACATTTCACTTAAATATTAACATTTCTAAATATCATTCGGGTATATGATGTGATGTTTTGAAAATACCTTAAACGAATCGTACGAAGGAAATAATGTGTAATTATTGGAAATTAACTCCATTTACTCTTTGAAAGGCTCAAAGAGATTTGTATCAGTTTTCTCATTCTTACAATAAAAGTATCATCCTTATCAAATTGATTTTTTTAATTAAACCTCGATATTATCTGCGATTGACGTTCATTTTGATTTCTCTATTGTTCAATCTCGGGGAATAACGCTCGAGAGATGACGAAGAAAGGAAAAAAACGACGAGGACCTTCTACATCCGAGGATTGAGACATGCTTCCTCTCTTTAGTGATACTACATGCAACAAAGTTGGTGGTGCTCCATCATGGGAAGCCATGTATAATATATTAGAGGAAAAAAATCCGAAGGTGATGGTAGTCGAAGCAACGGCGACGCTAAAGTCTCGTACGAGCTTCTTACTTTGAAGTAGCTTGTTCTTTCTTACATAGAATAGCGCAATACCTAAAATCCTGCCATATACACATATGGTGAAGCGGATTATCGACAATTTGGATATCTCGAACGGGACATTCAATAATTCAAGAGAAGAGGTCATGGGGTCATTTTGCGGACAGATTTTCACGAATGTATCATCTTCGAGAACCTCAAAAAGGTCTAAGATAGATCTTTCATCGAAGTTCTCGAGAAGAGAATGAAGACCCAATAGATGCCATGAATACTTGGACATATGGCTCCAAAAATTCAAATGGGAGAAAAATGGTATGTACCCAATTGCAATTTTATCAATTCCATATTTATGTAACCCATGAGGTGTAGGATTTTTTGGAAAGTTGATAGTACCAAGATTTCTATGGAATGGATTCCATTAATTGATGCGGTTGTCAACTCCACGATTATGAATTGGGGTAAGAATTTTATCCGATAATTTGTTTGTGGGTATTATACGGTATAGGCAGTATATATTTGTCTCTACTAGGGTCATACCTCCATTTTTTATGAGTACTTATGTCATGGATGCCATCGGTTTTTGTACAAATTTTCTAATATGGAATTCGGGGAGTGGGCTCTCGGAGACCCTAATCCTATCCATGTGTATCATAATATTTTATCGGAATCTCAATTTCGTCACCATTTTACAATATTTGTAAAGTATCATGTTACCTATCCATGAAAATATCTTTGATACCAAAAGCCCTAAATTTTAGAAGAAGCAGATAGATATTTTTCCGGTGCTAGGATGGTTTGGTAGAAGAAACCTTTACTTATATCTTAGTTTTGGAGTATTGTTGCTCCCCAAGTTCTTCCTTATTATGTTTCGGATAAGTTATTCGCTAGAGAAATTGCGTACCCAACGGTAATGGAAGATCTTACCAACACCCTAGAGACACGAAGAAATCTATCTAACCAAATTTTTCGATACAATGTGGTTATTTTCCTTGTTTGATTTTGGACACGCGGTTAAAGAGGTACGAGAATATTACATGCTTAAATACGGCTACGATGCCAACGAGACAATATGATTTTACACCATTTTTGGTCATCTAACATGTTACTATTAGATGGACAAAGTACACCATGTATGACCAATTTACCCTTGTAAAATTGCTTTCAATATGAAAAATAACTTGGTAATCCTTAATTTATTAAGTTTTTTATGGTCTAATGTTAGGTCCTTATATTACTTGTCGATCCCTTATTGTTGTTATTGTAACCCCCTTATTATTGTTTTACCACAGCAACCCCATATTGTTATTATTGTGCCCTTACATTATTATTTTTAGGTCGGCTAGGATTACATTGTGGCCCCACTAGGATTATGTTGTGGCCCCATGGACTCCCTATATATAAGAAAGGAGGTTTTATCATTTGTATCATCGAAGAAGTTTTCATTTATGTAATGTATTATAGGTTCCCCCTCGAAGTGGCTTATTTATAAGGCGTTGATCTCTCTTTTCTTCTAGTTTTGGAGCTGGTTTCAAAACATTTGGTATCATAGCTTTCGATTCTAGGGTTTCTTGCTCCAAACGGGTCATCATTAGAATTTTCGCTAAAAAAAAATTCTACGAAGGTTTAGAAGCTGAAGGTACATAGAGTGAATCCAATACCTTGAGAAATTCATGGAAAAATTTCAGATCTTGGTTCATAACATTTTGGTCACCAGTCTATGAAAAGTTAGGGATTTTGTAGGCTCTGAATTTAACCTAATCGGTCATCGTGGTATTTTCACTATAATTTTTTTTCTAGAATGGTTAAGAAGTAGAAACCATCACATAGTGAATCCACAATCCTAAGGAATGCCATGAAAAAATTTCATAGCTTGATTCAAGATATTTTCGGAGATATGAAGTGCAGTGAAAATGAGGGATTTTTCGGGCTCCCAAATTTCATCTGCAAAGAGGTGACCGTGGGAAAATCGTCTGCTCTCTCTTTGAGCATTAGATTGGAATTTTGTAAAAAATGGCCATAAGTACACGGCGTAGTTTCTTCTATATCAATTTCGGATTTGAAGGAGGAAACAACGACACGTGACAAGTCATACAATTTCTCTCCACCGAATTAATCCATAATTGGGTCATCGTAGTAGATTGGGCATAAATTTTCCTTCCAAGAATAAAAATCGGAGTCGAGACCCTGTAATTCAAAAAAGGAATATTCTAGGGCTACTTCAAGGCCTAATTTTATATATTGAAGATATGAAATCACGAGATATAATTCGGTTCAATATCAATCTCCTCAAAATCAAAGAAAAAGGTGTGTATTTTTTTTCAAATTGCATAAGTCTTGTTTGAAAAATAATTTTAAGTGATTCCAAAGGCCTATTGAGCATAGATATTAGTATTGGATTCTAAAATTTCTCCTAAAAATAATTCAACCGCATTAAGCCCTCATATTACTCTACTATGACTCATGATGATGAAGAATTGCAACATGATCTATCAAAATTACAAAAGCAAGTGCACCAAATTTCGCTCTCGCAAGAGGAAAATCAACAAAAAATGAAATGGAAGTTTTGAAGAAAAGCATGGAAGCTAAGATGGATGATTGAAGAAAGGCATGGAAGCTATGATGGATGGTTTGAAGAATGGTATGGAATAAAAAAATGGAAGGTTTTAAGGAAGACCTTGAAGGTTTGAAGGAAGGTTTGTGATTTTGATACAAGAAATGATTCTTTAACGGCAAAAATATAGTAGAGGAAACTCATGATGAGAACGAAATAAATGTAAATCATGATTTCATAAAATCTAGTGTTGGATTAAAGAACCACCATATTCCAAAGATGGATATGAGGAATTTTGATGGAAAGGATATCTTAACATGGATACTACAAATAAAGCAATGTTTTGATCTCAATAGTGTACAAAACACACAAAAGGTACGCATTGCAACTTTACATTTAGAAAAAAAATACATTTGTATGGTATCAATGTCTTTGCTCCCATAAAACAATTGTCACTTGATGCGATTTTTATGAAGGAAATGATAGCACATTATGAGGATACAAGGAGCGACATACTTATTGATAAATCTCAAATAAAAGTTTTTGAGTGGTGGAGCACATTGAGTACTTACAAAAATTGAATATAAGGGTATGATATTCTAGAGGAACATAGGATTGATGTCGTCATAGGGAATTTAAAGGATAACATCCAACATGAAGTTTTTTTTGGGGACTGATTCATTAGAAAAGGCATTCGGGTTGGCAGAGAAAAATTGAATGTAAAATTATGGCGACCAAAGAAGCCTACCACTCTCACATCTATAAAGATGTAATTGTTTCTAATCCTATACTTCCACAACCTACAAGATTGACACCACAATAATTGTAAAAATTTGAAAATGGCTTTGCTAAATTTGTGATAACAAATACACTAAAGGTCATAAGTGTCTTGAGAAAAATAATTATTTTACATAGATTGTGAAGAGGAGGAAGAAAATGAACAATAAACTTCAAAAGAAGAGGATATACACCAAAGACGCAACCCTAGAAGAAGAAGAAATGAGTTTGACCATATCATATAGCATGCATTGGAAGGAATTAACACTCCTCAAAATATCAAGATAGAAGGACATATCAGAAGAAATAGGTAATAGTGTTGATTGATTCGGGTAGTACCCATAATTTTATTCATTGTAAGGTAGCGAGAGTGAATTGTTTCCTATACCTAGCACCAAAATGTCAAGTGATGGTTGCAAATGGAGGAACTATAAATTTCTCTAGAAAATTCCACAATATCAAGATATCCATGGGGTAATATATATTGAATAGTCCAATTCTATCCATTCCAATGGGAGGTGTTAATGAGGTACCAAGAGTACAAAGGTTACAATATTTGGGGGCGGTAGCTTTTAATTTCAAGAAATTTTACGGAAATATTTTTGAATGAAAGGAAGTTGAATTAGTGGAGTCGTAGGTAACTTGGGAAATATAATAATCTCTAACGTCATGAAAAATCTTACCGAGAAGAAAGAAAAATGAGGAATACGTTACACAATTATGCTCACTAGAATTTCCAACATCGAATTAGAATTAAGATTGAAGATATTCTAAGCAGTATTTCGAACTCTGGCGGTCATTATGAATTTTTGGTCATGCCTTTTGGCCTTACCAATGCACCTTCTACATTTCAAGGGTTGATGAATTCCATTTTCAACCCTCCTTAGAAAACTTTTACTAGTATTTTTTTTTTTTATGATATACTAATCTACAATAGGCCTTGGAAGGATCATGTTCGACATGTTGAAAGGGTGCTCAAACTATTGGAGGAGAAACATTTATATGAAAAAACATCCAAATGTTTCTTTGGAGCACAAGAGGTGGAATATCTGGGTCATATTTTATCTCACGAGGTGTTAAGGTAGACCCTAAAAAATTAAATCCATTAAGGAATGGAAAGTCCCCACAATAATATTCCTAAATTAGCATGTAGCTAGTAGGAATATTATTTTTGCTTTTAAAAATCTATTTAGATGAATAAATGTACAAAGGGGGTTAATCAAAATCCTGTAGATTCAATTCCAAATATGAAAAAGGATAAATCTTGGCTATGTAAATAAGCACCCTTATGTGTGAAAGGGTTAATTATCTTAACAAGCCCAGGTCAAATTTGACGGTCTATCTTTAATAGCGTATTCGAGGAGGTGCTCATCAATGAAGCACAACATAATTCTAGTTGAAGATCTCTTGTGTGAAAAGGATGAGTCCATTGAAAGTGGTTTAGGGTTTTTCACACTCTCATCTTATAAAAGGAAGGGAAGGCAGCATGAAGACATTTTTCATCATATGATATTTGATATATTGTCTATTTAGACCATATAGCTTTCTATGGATGTTTAGCCTAGATTACGGAAATGTTGTTTAGCATTGATTTCCTATTTAGGAATTCCTCGTCTTCCCATGGAGTAGCTCTTGGGAGAGTTTTTATTGTAAGGTCCAATATTTGGCTTGAAGGCCAAGATTCTCCTTCCAGGTACAGCTCGGATCCGGTGGGGTTTTGTTGTCTTTGCAAGTTGCGGCAAGTGGAGATTAGATGTATTCGGATCACAAAACATTTCACAGTTCTCTTTTGTAGTGGAAGGCCTACGCTCTATTGAAGGAAGTGTATTGGAGTGCATGAGATTCAATTCTTGATCTTGGCATGTGGCCATCAACTATCTATACCCTACAACGTAGTTTCTATCCCAGGATATGCATTATTCTTGTAGGTTTTATTGCGGGGAATTTGGGTGCACCATTTGGAGAGCTAGTTTTCGAGTGTTGGGGATCTTCCCTTCACTTTGAGATCTATTGGAGGAGATCTACACATTGCAATTTTCATATCTGATCTACATATTCTGAATAATTCATCATCTCTAAATATTCTGAGATCTTCTTTCTTAGATCTCGGATCTCACCCTTATGCTTAGTGTAAACCCCAACATTCCAAAGGGATCTAAAAGAGGAGCCTTTATAGTGCATTGATCTTATATGGATCTGAATTTTTATGCACAGATCTGCTCTGAATCTGATATGTAACCTATAGTAGTTTTCAGCCTAATAAAATAACATTGTCAAGGCGGTTTCGAGTCATTTATGTGGTTGCAACACCTCTTTTGAGGGCATTTCTTATATTACTTGTCTTGTATTTATAGCTATGCATATCATCAACTTCATTATAAATATGTTTTTCTACTGTAAATACTTTTGAAGGATATTTATTTAGCTCCTATTCTTGCTCTTCTTAAAAAGTTGCGTTATTTTACGAGCAATATTGTTGCGGTCCTTTGTTGGGCGGTTTTTCAAGCCTTCCTAGGTGTGGGAGATTTGTTTAACACCTAGAGAGATTTGTTTCTAATCTCCTCTTGGATTTAGGTCTTAGATACTCATATCTAGGGGATACAAGGGTTGATTTCATATTATGTAGTAGCCATTCCTAGAAAATGTGTTTTCCGGCCATGCCTTGTGAGTTCCATTTTGGGATATTACGGTGAGTATCGACGGCGATCTTGGCATGGCACATTAGCTTTGCTTATTGGAAATCCAATATGTCTTTTCATGGTGAAAAAATACCGATGAAGAAATTTGGGTACATTAGAAGACACAAAATAAAAGTGTAAGATCCCTTTCTTGGAAGTTTGCAAAGGAGAGAGTTCTCTAAAACTATTTCTCAATATTTGAATGAGATGAAAGAAGAAATCCGAGAATTAAGAATGACGAGAGAAGTATATATTTTAAGATTTTCACACAGACGAAGCCCCACTACTTCATATTTTGGGTGTGAGCATTTCAGCCACATCATCTTATCTACAACACTCTATTAGCCACTTTTTCATGAAGAGCAAAAGGAAGGAAGGAGATGTGCCAAAGAGAGAGACTCTTGGTGATTATTTGCGGGCGTATGACACTCCAATCTAAAAGTTCAAAGATCACTTGAAATTCCAAGAGGGTTTTGCAATGTCAAAAGGAGGAAGGAAGGAGCAAGTATCATGGTGTGAGTATATTATTCCTTATCTACTTTTGATGGATCACCTAAATGTCCCGAGATAGGGCTTGGGTGAAGGAGCTAGACACCTATGTGCGGCAACATGTAAGTCTCGAAAAGGAAGCCATCAAAGTAGTAGTGTTTCATCTTGAGGGCAAGGCTTATGCTTGGTGGTTGTTTGAGTCTTTTTCCTTAAATAATGCAAATACATCTACCTATGCAAGGTTCATTAGCATAGTAGTGGAAGGTTTTTATGAAGGGTCTCATGGAACACCTTCTATGGGGTCTACCAAACCAAAACAAATAAAATCGTTGCATGGATTGGAAGGGTCCTCAAATTCAATTCCATTTCAAGGTGATGGAAACTTGTATGATGTTTTCCAAAGGAAAATTCCCCATTGCATGAAGATCTTTCTCTTGAGGGAAGACAAGGGTATTCCTCCTTGAAAGGAGGGCAACATCTAGGTCTCCTTTTGAAGATGAGGCATTCTCAACTATGGAAAGAAGGCTAACGATGATAAAACGATCATGACAAGAGCACATCTAGGACCTCATGAAGAGGAATATGGAGCACTTGCTCCAAGGAGAGAAACACTTGCACTCTTGGAAGAAGTTCCAAAGAATCTCACTTATGGGGTGGCACAATCCATGTGAGGCATGTGACATCACCATAAAATGATGAGATCTTGAAGATAGAAGAAGGAGAAGAGGAGGATCTATGTAAGGAAGGCGAGGACAAATCTATCCACACACACATATACATCCTACTCTATGCCTTGATGTCTCTTTACATGGAGGCATTCCACCGGGGAACCTCATGATGGGAGGAAAACTAAAGTGTTCTCTCAACTATGGGAAAAATATGCTTACTTGGCTAAGGAGAGAGATTTTGGAGAAACTAGCACGACGCCTGAGAGCCTTTCATGGGTTCAAAGAGAGATCATAAATTTTACGGAGTGGGCATTGTATATCCCACTTAGTTATTTGCGGTAGAAAAGGGAGAATTCAAAAGTGTATGATAGCATGGACAAGATGTCATATGGAAAATCCATATCTTTGGGGCAGCCAATGATATTTTCATTCTAAAGAGATTTATGAACATTACAAGAGGACATCAACACTCTTTTACCATGCATGGAATACATTAGAGCTTTGGAAGACAAGGACTTTCCAAGGGTAGGTTGACTTCCAGCATCTTTACTTCAATTTTGTCTTGGCAGATCAGCTGCAAAAGGGGCAACAAAATGAAGTAGGTAGTACTCCCAACATGTGACTTTGACATCAAGCATGCTAAGGAGGAGAACCATGATGTAATGAGGGCTGCATTTCATATTTGCACTAACCTTGTCATTGTTGAGAACCCTAGATCAAATTGGGATTCCCAACTTTTGATGGAATACTCCAAGGACCTTTTTACATGTAAGGTTATATATGTGCAAATGATATATGGGATGTATAAAGTAGTTGAGGGAGTCATTTATTCCCATGAAATCAAATATATTTGGCTAGAGACTTCAAGCAGGAGAAACACTTAATCGACCTATGAGATCTGCTTTCAAAAAACCACTAGTTTCATTAAAGCATATCATACTATCTTAAACGGATTCATGTGGGAGAACTTCAAAGAGGATGTGCACTCTTATATGAGGAAGTGCATGGATCATTTGCTGGTTGAGGAGGAACATAAGCTGTTGGGAAGAGTTATCATTACCACCTCCTTGTTCACTGAGTGTGAGAGGGAGCTCATCAATGAGCTACCTTGCTGATTTGAAACAAGTGTATGATAAACATTGTATTTTTGAACCTCATGATGTATTTGTGTACTTGCATTTCTTAACATTCATGTGCGAGTCTTGGCTACAAGAGGGCACCTTTTCTTATGGGCTTCATGAGCCACTTTGGGCCATGAATAATGGGGATGTTGGCCATTCCTTGGGGAGATCTTGGAGAGATGATGTACTCTTCATGGTGTGATTCATTAACACCAACCATCATACACCTTATCCAATCATGCAAGAGAAGGATGAGCGGCAAACAAGTCTTTGCAGGTAAAACACTTGTCATATCATGCTCTATGGCGGTTAGGAGTAAAACTATGTTGGTTGCACATGAGGGACCATTGTCCTTCTCCTTTATTGCATATGGCAGCTAGCATGACTTTAATTATGATCCCATATGCTGAAGATGTTCTTATATTTTTGGGGACATGGTTGGAAGAGAGACACATATGTTGGATGTGTCCTTGGGGAAAGAAATTTCCTACATTTTTTGCATTACATATACAGGGAGCATGGGAGACTATATGGCCACTTTAGTAGATCACTTGTTTCTTTATGATGTGGACCATATGATTAGTTAGACACTTGGGGCATGCCTCTCATGAGCAATTGGGAGGAACTTTATTACTGGGCTTACCAAATTTGGGAGGTGATTAATTTCATTGGGATGATAGCATGGAGGTGGGAGTCCTTCATTGATGATGAAATCCCCCATGTTTGTCATCACTTCTATCTTGAGGAGGCATTGATCAGCAAGGAGGCTTCCATATCGAACTTCCTTTCTTTCATGATGAGAGCCATTTGGTTTATCTACCAAAGGCCAGCTTGCACACTTGGGAGGAAACATTGGGAGACGAGAATTATTGCAGAAAATGCAAGGAAGCAATGGTTGGGCTTGTTGAAGAGGGAGGCCACAAGAAGAAGAGGGGATATTTTGCCATACCCTTGCAGTTGCTTGAGGACAAGAAAAATTTGGGAGGAGAGAGCGTAATATTCCTAAATTAGCATGCAACTAATAGGAATATTATTTTTTATTCTAAAAATATATTTAGATGAATAAATGTACAAAGGGGGGTTAATCAAACTCCTAATGAAGAATAAATCAATGCAAAATATGAAAAAGGATAAACCTTGGCTATATAAATAAGCACCCTTATGTGTGAAAGGGGTTAATTATCTTGGCCGGGTCGAAGCACGACCAAATCTTATCGCGTTGTATTGGAGGAGTGCTCATTAATGGAGCACAACATAATTCTAGTTGAAGATATCTTGTGTGAAAATGATGAGTCCATTGAAAGTGGTTTCGGGTTTTGCTCTCATCTTATAAAAGGAAGGGAAGGCTATGAGGAGGTTGTTAATCATATGATCTTTGATATTGTCTGTTTAGACCATATAGCTTACGTGGTTGTTTAGCCTAGATTGCAAATGTTGTTTAGCATTGGGATTTCTGTTTAGGAATTCCCTCCTCTTCCCATGGAGTAGCTCTTGGGAGAGTTTTTATTACAGAGTCCACTATCTAGCTTGAATTCAAGCTTCTCCTTTCAACTACAACTGGAATCGGTAGAGGGTTTGGTTGTCTTTGCAAACTGCGGCAAGTGGAGATTAGATCTGTTGGGATCTAAGACATTTTAGTGCTCTTTTGTAGTGGAGGTCTCTTTGCTCTATTGGAGGAGGTGTATGGGAGTGCATGAGCTTCAGTTCTTCATATTGCCATGTGGCCATCAGATATCTATACCCTACAACGTAGTTTCTATCCCGGATCCTATTTTATTCTTGTAGGTGTTGTTGCGGGGAGTTTGGGTGCACCATTTGGAGAGATGGTTTTCTAAGTGTTGGGGATCTTCCCTTCGCTTTGAGATCTATTAGAGGAGATATACACATTTTAATTTTTATATCTAATCTGCATATGAATACTTAAGCATTTCTAAATATTTCTACGGATGTTTGCTTTCATAGATCTAAGATCTCTTGCTTATGCTGGTGTAAACCCCAACATTCCAAGGGGATCTCAAAGAGGAGCCTTTCCACGGAGTCATGGATCTGATATGGATCTGAATTTTTAATACATATCTACTATAGATCTGATATGTAACCTACAATAGTTTGCAGCCTAATAAAATAATTCTTTCAAGGTAGTTTGATCATTTATTTGGTTGCAACACCTCTTTTGAGAACATTTCTTCTATACTTGTCTTGTATTTTCAACTATGCATATCATAGACTTCATTATACATCTATTTTTTGCTGTAAATAATTTTAAAGGATATTTATTTGGCCTCCTACCCTTGCTCTTCTAAAGCTGCATTATTTTCTAAGCAATATTGCCTGCCACGGTCCCTTGTTGAAGCTGAGTTTTCAAGCCTTCCTAGGTGTGGGAATCTGTTTAACCCACCTAGAGAGATTTGTTTTTCATATTCTCTTGGATTTACATCTTAGATACTAATATCTAAGGGATCCATGGTATTATTTCATATTATGTAGAAGCCATTCCTGGAAAATGTGTTTTCCGGTCACGCCTTCTTGACAGTTCCCATTTTGGGATATTACAACGACCATAAAGAAGTTGCGCGGATTTCTTGGGTTATGAGGTACTATCATGAGATTTTTAAAATTATGGGATAATAGCAGCACCTCTAAAAACATTGTGAAGAAATATGCATTTTCATGGACTCCTAAAGTAAACTAAGGCCTTTGAACATCTTAAAGAGGCAGTAATGCTTAGCACTAGTCTTAGCTACGCCATACTTCACAAAAACCTTTATTGTGGAATGTGATGCCTCGGGAAATGGAGCTGGTTTTGTTTTAATGCAAGAATGAAGAACCATTTCTTTTTAAAGTTGTTCAATCAAAGGAAAGTATTTAAAAATGGCTATTTATAAGAAGGAAATGTTGGCAATACTACATGCACCAAATAAATGGAGACCTTACCTAATGGGAAGACACTTCAAAGGTAAAAAATGATCATGATAGTCTTAAACACTTTTTGGAACAAAGACTATCTTCGGAAAGCAAAACTCGGGGAAAATTTTAGGGGTTAATATTCATAGGTGGGCTAATTTTCGTTGTTTTTTCCAAATAAGGTGCCAATTTTCATTTTTTTGAAAATTAATTCGCCCAAATCTTATAGTATAAAATTGTTTTACCCTAAATTGCGAAATTTTTATAATAGTAATTAAAACTAATTAGAAACATAAATATTTAAAAAAAATATCATGAAAAGTTTTACAAGTTACACATTAGGGACTAGTATGATTCACAAAGAGTTTCTAGCTTTAAGATAAACTTCCATCCTTCAATTTTCCTGGAAAAAAATAGGTCACAAAGCTGTTGGGTTATGACTTTGAAATCATCTAAAAATTAGGGAAGCTAAATGTTGTTATGAGATGTACTCTCAGAAAGGATGAAGAGGTGGAAACAGCTGATTTGTTCCATTTCTATTATCCACGACTAGATTGGATAAGCTGAAGCCAGTGATGAATAGAAGAGGATGAAGAAATTTGGACACTCATTCAAAATTTGGAGTAAGATCTAGTACATATGATACATTTAGTTGGAAAAATGATTCCTTGTAGTACAAAAGATGCTTATATATTGCAAAAATTCCCAGCCTAAAAAAATATTCTTTTGGAATTACACACTTCTCCTTTAGGAGGACACTCGGGATTTTTAAAAACTTACAGGATGAAGAAAGAATCTTTTTTGGGATGGCCTTAAATTTGATATTCAAAAGTTTGTGGCCCGAATGTTTTCTTGCCGGTAAAATGGTGAGGTAAGACCGGTCTTCTACAACCTTTATCCATTCCAAGTCAACGTTGGGAGGATATTTCAATGGATTTTATCTGAGTTTACACTAGAAATCAGAGGAGTGTCATCATGGTGGTAGTTGATAGACTTACAAAATGTACCCTTTTGTGCATTATCTCATCCATTTAAAACAAGTAAAGTTGCTACTACATTTATGGAAACAATTCACAGCTACATGGAAACTTTGAAGATTATTGCTAAGTGAGAGATCCCATTTTTGAAATTTTTAGGCAAATTATTTTCTTGTTTAGATCTTAAACCCGCTCATAACTCATCTTATCATCCTCAATCAAATGGTCAACGAGAGATAGTGAATAAATTTTTGGAAGGAGATATTCGTTTTTGTATCTGATAAAGAAGAACAATGGATCAAGTGGTTACCTCTCGTTGAATGAAATTGTTATACCACTTCCTTCATACTTTAACAAAAATGACCTCATTTATGGCACTTTATGGATATTATCCACCATCCATCACATCTTATTTTAAAGGAAAATTCTAGGGTTCAAATAGTGGAGGATCGTATCAAGCATAAGCAAAGTTCTCCAACTCTTAAAGGATAACTAAATTTGGCACAAAATCGAGTGAAACAAAAGTCATATCAACATCACGGTGAGAAGTTTTGATGTGGGAGACTTGGTATTTTACGGCTACAACCATACAAACAAATTTCCCTCAAGGGAAGCTAAGAATGATAATAAATTATCGCCAAAGTATAAAATTCATACAAGGTGTTGCAAAATATTGGTACTATGGCATACAAATTGAAGCACAGCTACTTCTTTGTGAGTGCATCCAGTTTTCCATGTTTCATGCTTTAAAATGTTATAGGGGACAAACTTCCGAGTTCAAACAATATTTCGAATTAATGAGGAAGGAAAACCATATTGGAACTAAGCAGTCATGAGCTCAGAACTTGGCGGCTACAAAATCGATCAATTTCTGATATCTCATCAAATGGAAGAGCTTACCCGAATATTTTACATGGGAGACAGGAATTTTATACAAAGAACCTAGAGCTACTCAAGCATTGAGGAAAACACTTTTTTAAAGGAGAGGAGAATGTTAGGTCCTTATATTACTAGTATAGTCCCACATAGTTGTTAGTGTAACCCTTTATTATTATTTTTGTACCCCTGTAACCCCCATATTGTTTATTATTGTGCCCTTACATTATTATTTTTTAGTCATTATGAGATTTACATTGTGGCCCCACTAGGATTGCATTATTTACATGGAAACCTATATATATAGAAAGGAGGTTTTTTTCATATGTATCATCCAGAAAATTGTTCATTTATGTAATATATTTTGAGGTTTCCCCCTCGAAGTGGCTTATTTATAAGATTGTTGATCTCTCCATTCTTCTATTTTTGGAGCTAGTTTCATAATCTAAACAAGAAACCCCATGAGGAATAATTGAATAAGTCCTTATTTTTATTCTCTGAGGATAATTAGTTTAAAAACGAGTTTAATTCATATTCCTGGTCATATTTAACCCAAAACGGAAAATTAATTAGATAAATCATTATTTATCTTATTATTTTAAGGAATAGTTATTTAAAACATTATTTAAATAATATTCACTTGTTAAATTTGACTAAAATCATTTATAAATAATTGAATTGAATAAATCACTACTTATTTAATTATTACTCAACCACATTCTTAAAATAATAAATAAATCATTTATTTATTTGTATTTAAATAAAGGGATTTGTCCAAATTCAAATTCTTTTTCCCTCTAACAAAAATAATTAAATATTCCATAAAAAGTTGGATATAGATTTGGTTAATAATATTTTAATTATGCACCAATATCTAGACTAACTCAATATTTTTTATAAATATAAGGGTTTTCCATTCATTCCTACCTTTTGTTGCCTAAAGATACTTTGGATCCTGCTTTTAGTACGACTTTAATCCTCCGTCATTGTCATATTTCTATCTTTTCCTTGTGAACTCCCCTTGAATTCCATTTGTGTCTCGGTTTTCTACACCATCAGAGAGATATCTTAGATCTACGGGAAACGTGATGACATAAATAATAGTAACATCCTTGTGTTCCTTCCTAGGTGTCATAAAAAATAAAATCTTTAGAAAAATGTGTGTCTTGTCTATTGGATGCATGGAGAAATTCTTGCTTTCATTTGTTGTTTAATGTATTTAACGAGAATCTGGATTTTTGTATCATTTTTCTTGGTCAACTAGACATGGATATAAACATATTAACAACTATATTTGATGTTAGGGTTGTTTTTTATGCATAGCTAAAGTGAAGCTTTTCGTACGCTTGCGATTAGAATTCACACTAACAATGGCGACTCCTGAGGGTTTATAATTATGGTAGTTGTCATTTTTCATGTCCCACTGCATGACCGGCTTCTTTGACCCTAGGGTTTTCTTGAGCTTCTTTTTTCTATTTTATTGCTGTTGATATTTTTAACCTTTAAAACCATAAAACAATAAAACTTCTAATTCTTGTGTGTTTTTGGGCCTATTGCGTAGGTGACAAGTATCGAGCGGCCCCAAAGACGACGATTTTTTTCTTAAACTTGCTCGAGAGTGTCGGAAGTGTAATTCGTAATTTTGGGTCAAAACTGTGACCTCAACCTTGAGGACACAAAAAATAGCCAAAACAACTACGACCTACGTAGACGGAGTCCAGCGCTGACTGTACCTTTTGATGGAGCCCACTACTGGCAACTTTTATGGGTTTGTCTAGGCTACTATTTACGGTTGTCGACCTTTGTCTCCATCCATTTTTTGACCTTTAATTTCTTTTTTTTTACTCGTCAGTAGGAACCTATTTCCTAGGGCTTCGATACGCTTCCACCTTTCTAGGAGGAGTTTGGTGATGTAGGTCATCTAAGATTTTAGTGTGTTCGGACATTTTCGGATCTAATCCTGTGCTTTTAGATCCATTTGAGATTGATTATTCATGCATCTAAGACACCTCTTTTTCTAGTTTTGTTTGGTTCTCCTCTAGGGTCCTACGATTTCCATTCGGGTTGTAGCCTTTTCCACCTCATTTGCAACACTTTTCCCTCTTGTTTTTTGATGTTTTTCTACACCTATTTCTAGCGAGATTTGACCTTTATATCCTTGTCCCTCTATAATTTAGATCCATTGGCCATTTTGTGTTCGACTAGATTTTGACCACCCATCAACTAGTTGTTGGGAAAGCCCTCCTCCTTGGGTTTAAGTTGATGCATCTTTAGTTGTTATCTTTTGTCATATTTTAGTTTACTTTACTATTATTTTCATATTTATTTACAGTTATACAAAACATTTTCTCTTATTTCTCTACACACCTCTAGGTTTAATTAAAACTAACACACTTATCACATACATACCTTAAGTGAAGAGCTCTGGTTTACACCACCAAGCCAAGACTATAAAATTTTAATCAATTGATCTGCACCTCACCGCCCTTGTTTTGACATTGTAATATTTTTATCTGCACCTCTTTTCCCTTGTTGGTCTCTGTTCCTTCCATGATCCATGTCTATTTTTGCATCATTGCACCTCAAGGAAGCATTTATCCTGGAGACTTCTTAGCCTTCATCCTCATTTTTCGGTAGGAAGACCTCCTTCACATAGGGTTCAAGTTAGTCCTCCATCGAGTCCCATTCTAACTCTACTTCTCATTCATCGGGTTCCCCTTCGCTCTATCCCCGAGTTATCCTCTTGTCACCTTCACCATGTTTGGTTCGGGACCTAACGATGGTGGTAGCCCGACCATAATGTTGGGGAATACTACGCTAGTGGAACCATAACGAAACTATCTCGGCTACTCCCTTGCTCCCCTACATGGTAGACCACGATCTTCGATTTTAACCGATTGATCAATGAACCCATACACCATGATCTTGGTTGGCCTATTATGCCAACCAAGCTCCCTTCCGACATCCCCAAGTTTGAAGATGCTAGCTGGAGAAGAAACTACAATCATGTTGAATCCTTCCATATGTGGTGTTCATCTAACTCCATCACCAATGACTCTATCCATATTTGGTTGTTCCTACGTATGCTTCTTGGAGAAGCTTCCAAGTGTTATGTTGACCGAGGCCTCCTCCTCTCATACTAATTTTGTGACTCTTTCTAGGGCTTTTATTTCTTACTTCTAGCTTCCCCTTCATTATGAAATTTGATGTGAACTTTTGACCTCTTTCTATCCAATCGTCACATGACATTACTCTCAGATCATGTCCGGGAATGGCAAAGAAGAAAGAGACAATGTCGATCCCCCTACCTTTGAATATTGTGTCTACATGGACTAGTTGCTCGGATCCATTTTAGTTATTAGAAAGATGTTGCATCTCATTTCCCTCGAGCCGAAGAGTCTACTCTCCCGGATTACATTGAAATATGACATGATCTGCTTGTCGGGTATGTCTATACCATCTTGATCTCCTAGACCGTTGGTGCCAACGCATCGGGGTATGTTGTCGATGGTATCATTGGAGCCCTTTCTCATCCATAGACTCGGCCTCCCCATGGGTTATGGTTTCCCTCGGGGAGGGGGCCAACTCCTCCGGCCTGCTTTCCCCCCTCCACAGTAGCATGTATCTAGGATACGACATGCCTTCTCCTTTCGATCAACTTTTTGTTTACCAAAATGTTACCAACCTCCTTGTGCTCATATCCATGGCTTTGGTGCTCTAGCTCCTCCACCATTAGCACCTCGGCCTCCCATGCATTCTCCAACCCCTGCCAACAATAGCCACCACCCACGATTGGTAGGTTTATGCACATCACGACACGAATATTCCTCCTTCCCCGAAAATAAGAGGAAAACAAACCAATACCAATCTTCCCCCGGGTAATCCAGGACACAATCCCCGAGGAATGCACCTAAAGGCGATAAAAAACAATAGAACCTTGAACCAAAGAAGGATAGGCCTATTCACATGAACAAACCTTGTTCTTGTTGCGGTGTCTTTGGTCACTTAGACCCACGATTGTCCTCTTTTACCTCAAATGTAGCGGGTGTGGGAAGCTCGGCGGCATCTCGAGGAAAAGAAACCTCCCTTCGATTCCTCTGACACTACACACTATACAGGCGGCGTGTTTACTAATCCTTTCCCCCGGAAAGGTTTGTGACCACCCAAACCCCTGAAAGTTAGGTGGCCACTCAATATCCTACATCCCCGGGTACCTACGATTACCGGATCCTCATGATAATCTGACCAACCCATTACGCATTGACCTTAACCTTCGGACGCCAGTCTCGTCGATACGACGGAAGCCTCCCGCTACATACGCCTCGAGCCCCTTCTTTGGGTACCACAAAGCCTCTTTCGACACCCGATGGTCCTTTATAGATCCCTCGAACCTAAGGTAGAGGTTCATACCAATATCCCAAAGGGACCATTACGTCGAAACACTACTTTTGGTAAAGATTCCCATTCGTATAGTATAGTATATGATTTGGTGCAATCCCCTGCTACCATATCAACTACGGAACTCCCTCAGTTGTTCCCTTCACAACGAAAAATTTTACTAACTTTCACGGGCACTATGGTTCCTTTAGATCATCGATTGATCATCTTGATGTTGGCCCGTCAGGCTGCTTCCCCTTCCTACCACTCCGCCTTCCAAAGATCCCTATCAAGATCAGAATGCCAATGTATCTAGTTATCATTGACGAAGGGGCATCCACCTGCTGTGATGTCCACTTCGGTTTGGAAGCAACTCGGATCCACGAGTTGACCCCTTCCTTATCACCCTGCGAGCGTGGGATGGCCACTCTTCCCGAGCCCTTGGCATTATTCGCAATTCTCCCATTACTCTTGTGGGTAAGGCTATTTTTGTTGATCTCGAAGTCATTGATGCCCCTTAGGATACAAAATTCTATTGGGTTGTAGCTAAACTTACGCATTGTTTGCTATCCCATACAGTTCCTTTGTAAGATGTGCTTTCCTCACAATGGAAATATTGTCACCATCGACCGAGTTGACATATTATGAACCAAAGTATCGGACCTCTCCACGAGTCCATCATCTCTTCGGTGGCTAATAAACAAATAGTGAAACCTTCGAGCGATGTTTTACTGGATTCTACAAAGACACCTCTTTTCTTGGTTCATTCCACAGTCTTTCTCCTCCTATATTTGATCCCACATCGTCGAAGTTTGAAGGATGCAATCTTCTCGATCAGACCTCAAACAAACTAGTTTGACTAGTCAACGACCACTGCTCTTTGCAACCTACGCCTAGAACCTAAACTCAACCTTTAGGACCCCCTCCTTAAGGCCCCCATCATGTTGGTATCCATGAGCCTATCTTGTATCCTCCTGGCATGATTCCTCCTAGCCTTAACCATCTCGAGTTTTTCTGCCTGTTACCTCCGGTTAGATACCATTTCTAGCTCCCCCCATGGAGTATTTTTGATGCCTATTATTGCTACCTTATCTCTTCCTAACATGAGCCTAGGGATCCCGGTTGGTACTCTTGAACTATTATCACTTGGTCAGCCAAACCTTATACTTCTTTGGCCCAGTCCTTGAACCCCATGACCCCTCCCTTTTCTTCTATGCCTCGGCCACCTCAATAGGAACCTAATCGTTGCGAAAGCTTCAGTGAGGGGTAAAAGCTCTGAAAGCACCTAAGGACAAGGCTTCCCAAACAACCAGCGATCTCCTCGGCCTCCAAGCGTGCCCATCTAGTGTGCTTTATGTGATGTTGTCGGTCATCCCACCCACCATTTTTTTAAATTTCTTTGCATCAAGCCCATTGTTAATGTCTGTTCCTTGAGTCTAAAGTCCATAAAGCATCTATTTCTTGCTCAACTACAATGAAGAACCCCGATATTGTTCACACCAACGACCCCTGTGCTGTTTGTGTCATCTCCATGGTCATTATACCCAAATTTTTCCTCGCCTCCAACATTACCACGCCTCTTTGGAGGTAGTTCAACGGTACAAAATTTGAATAAAACTATTTTCTTCTCCCATACTCTTGCGGTATGCTTCATGGCATCTTAGGATACCTCGATCCCATTGACATTCCATCTCCCGATTTCGAGATGATGAGTCTTCGGCCATTATTTTCCACCTATCATCATTTATGAGTTCCATGGTGGAAGACCCTGTGGGACATCCCCTTCAATTTCTCCTAATAACCTCCCTTAAGTGATCACCTTGGGCTCAACATCGGTGGATTCTTCATCCACTTGTTCTTTAGTCACCCTCCATGATGATGCGCTTGTGAACCTTTCTTCTCATGATGATAAGTTAGTTAGCTTCGATAGCGTCGAGGTGATTTTTCTTCCACTAGTAACCCAATCTTCGATTACGATGACGAAATTATGGAATAAATCACCACCCACGACCCTATATCCCCCCTTACATAAAAGCCATACATTAGAACGACACTTTGTTCTCATTACATTGACCTGAAAATGTTTTGGTAAGAGGGAGCACCCATATTTGAGAGTCCGGGAGAAGAAATTATCACAACCCTTGTAGTGCATTTGGTCGTGTCGAATATAGTACCATCATTATTCCTGTTTCGAAGAACCCTAGAGACCAATATAACTTCATATCACTCTAGGGATGATCTCCCTTATCATTCCTTCCTCTTACATTAGCAACCTCGTCCCCTAGACATTGTTGTTGACCAAATTTTGTGTTTTCTAGGAGAGCACCGAGTTCATTATCTCCAAATCCCACTCTTTGGGATAGTGACACCATATATGCAAACGAAAACTTAGTCACATTTTCTTCATATATGTAGTACCAAAGAGATTGGTAATCCTCCATTCCCTTTCTCGAAGCATAACCATAACCACGAAAAAAATGATGAGCCACATCATTAAAATGTGTTTAGATTCCCTTTTTCTAAATACATTTCGCATGACCATAACATGCTTAGAGTATGCCCTCAACCATAAAAATCCCGGCTCTTGGTCAAACACATCAACAAAACTCATTTCAATGACGGGTCTCCCTTTTCGAGGACATTTCCTAGGACGAGTCCTGAGTTTTTTCCTAGTACACACTACCCAAGCCATGAAACAGAGACCCCAAAAATTGTGACCTAGCACGCATGTTCTGAGCTCTGGGTGCCTAATATAAAACTTTAATCCATGAATTTAAAGTATGGTTAGGCCTCTCACACCCAACTAACGGATATTGATTCCAATGTTCGGTTTGTTCCCTACAATCAACTGTAATATTAGGGCACATTCCCTCTACATTCACAAAATCTACACTTGCAAATGAATCAAATTGGAAAATGCCTTATTAAAAGAGAAAACCCGAGATTTTTCTTTCACGGAAAATCGAATCGTAGCTTGATTTGACAAGCTTGTCTACACCATTGGAAAGGTATCACCAAGCTTTCAAATGGGTATCCTTTGTTTTACGTGATTTGATACTTCACCCGGACATTTTTTCCAAGAATGGTCACTTCGCTACTCCTCAAACCATATTTATTCACTTGCAACACTTGTACTTGAGGCACCACTTTGCCCTCATATTTTTCCATGCTTGTGTTGATTTTCTTCATGAGTAACCATCTTGTACTCATGTTTTTATGGTCCCCACCCGGGCCCCACCAATGCAATGTGGAAGCATCATCTCGAGTTGCCCTTGTTTAGAGAATGCGAGTTTAGTGATCATCACATCCTTGGAGTATATTGCAGAGTCCCTTTGTATCCTTCTATAGTCCTCCATCCTTCATTGCCTTTTTTTTCTCTCTCGTGTCACACATTTTGGCCTTGATCATACGCTGTCCCCTATCACCTCTAGGTGTTGCGTCGATTCTTGCTAGGTCAACCATGCCCTTTATGCTCTAAGAAGGGAAGTCGTTCGCCCGCTACTCGGTACCCCACATTCCAACATTATCCTGGTGTCGATCTATCGGTTAATACACTATTATCTCTCATGCCTTAGTTTTATGATCCCTTAGTCTACCTTATATTTGTCTCTCTCGACTCCCCTTTAGTTTCTAGTACGATTTAGTTCTTGAAACATACTTCGGTCATACGATTTTCTCTAACGATCACATCTTTGGGGGGCAAGTTTGCTACTTCAATTTTTGGTCATCTAACTTTGTTACTATTAGATGGACCAAAGTACACCATGTCGGACCAATTTTATTCTTGTAAAATTTCTTTCACTATGAAAAATAACTTAGTAATCCTTAATTTATTAAGTTGTTTATGGTCTAAACAAGAAACCCCATGAGGAATAATTGAATAAATCCTTATTTGTTTTTCTTTTCTCGGGGAGATAATTAGTTAAACAATTTAATTAATATTATTGGTCATATTTAACCCAAAACGAGGAAAATTAATTAGATAAATCATTATTTATCTTATTATTTTCTAGGAATAATTATTTAAAACGTTATTTAAGTAATATTCCTTGTTAAATTTATTAAAGAATTATAAATAATTGAATAAATAACTATTTATTTAATTAATTAATCGACCACATTCTTAAAATAATAGATAAATCGTTTATTTATTTATTATTTAGAAATAAAAGGATTTGACCAAGTTCAAATTCTTTTTCCTCGAACAAAAATAATAAAATATTCCATAAAATTTGGATATGGATTTGGTTAATAATATTTTAATTATGCACCAATATCTAGACTAAATCAATATTTTATTATAAATAGAAGGGTTTTCCATTCGTTCGCTACATTTTTGTTGCCTAAACATCATTGTTTGGATCTATACTTTTGGTCGACTTTGATCCTCCATCATTGTAATATTTTTCTATCTTTTGGCTTGTGAACTCCCCTTGAGTTCCATTTTTGTGTGGGTTTTCAACACCATCAAGGGAGAGAGATCTTATATCTGAGCTTGAGGAAATAAAGAACCCATCCCATTGAGGGGAATTTGGTAACATCTTTCTATTTTCCTTCCTGATTGTCATAAATACAAAATTCTTTAAAAATATTCCTGTCTTTCTATTGGATACATGGAGCAACTCTTCATTTTATTTGTTGTTTAATGTTTTTAACTAAACAAATCTAGATTTTATAGCATTATTTTTGTCAACTGCTTGTAGATCTAAAGAAATTGACAACCATATTTGATGTTAGGGTTGTTTGTTATGCACTTCTAAAGTGATATTTTCGTACGCTTGCGGTTAGAATTCACACTACAAAGATCCAAAAAAAGTCACTCAAGAATTTATTTCTTTGGTTAAAATTAGATAGTTCATGCATGAGAGAAATTGATGTCCTATTTGAAAAGGCCAAGACTTTCTCGCAAGTCTTGCATTTTCTCCAATCAATTTGGCTCAAGGCGACCTCAATCATTTTCCATATTCTGAGAAACAAAAGATTGACAAGGGTTCCATTAGACCTATTAAAGATTGAAAACGGGAGAACCTACTCCCAATATAAGTTTAGAGGAAAATTTTGATCACAATTCTAATCAAGAATCACTAGATAAATTGAGTGAGGGTGCGAAATTTTTTAGCATGAATCTCAAAATCCAGAAGAATATCTTAAGGAAAGTTTTGAAGGGACTAGAGAGAGAAATAATGGAGAAACAACGAAGAAACCTTGGTTGAAGAAAAATTGAACATTAATTCTACACGGGGGATCAGACACGGACAATCATAATAGATGGAATGAATAAAGAATGGGAACAATTCAAAGAAAAGCTCCATGTTTGCCACCAACGGACACATGAATGGAAGCAAATTCTAATTTTCAAACTCCTAAATAGACCTTGCGAGTTGTAAATTCGAAGCGGATGTTAAGAATCCCTTCAGCCTACCCAACGTCAAAAATTGTTTTGAGAATTGAAGATATACCCCCCTTTAGATATATTTTACGATAAAACACATAAATAAGTGGTAAGAATATAGAGAAATAAAAAGAAACGATTTATCAATGACAAATCCAAAAAATGAATCAATGGAGGTTGTTGGAAAGACAACCCCATTAATCCATCAACAAATTTGACAATACTATTACAATTCACGGGTACTCGTGCGGCAACTATAATTGATAAGGAGATAGAGATCGGTATTCGATTAAGGATAAAGATTCAAATTCGGTATTAGAGCAACAACATGAATGGAAAGGAAAGCTGTCGATAGAGAAATCATAGGCTGAGATGATACAATTCGAGAAGGTTTTGAAAATGAAGTTACAGAACCATGAAAGCATTCTAGAAAAGGATACACATATTCAACTAATAAAAAATGAAGTAGATAAACTCATAAATCAACATCGAATTAGAATAATTCATTTAAGAAACACTTAAGCTAAATACTCAATTGTTAAAAACGACAAGAAATATTAAATCGAAGAATCTCAATGATGAAACCATATTGAGAAATAAGTGATACATTAGTCGATCAAATGGTTGATCAGAGGTGGAATATGAATATGTTGATAAAAAGATCTTAGAGTTTATCTCCTGGCAAAGAATCGAGGAAAAGGAAAGGATTCTTGCCTCCGTTGAAAGATCCCATAAATATTCTATTTACATATTGGTATATGCAATTGAAGCAAGCAAAAGAACCTTATTTAGAGTAGATGATATAGAAACTAAAGTAATTGAATTTGTGAATGAAAACATTTATAATATTAATATGATTAAATAATGCAAGCACAGGTTTTCCCAAATATCAAACAATTAGAGGGATGGTGGAAGGAAACCACCAAAAATCAAATTTAAGAAGTTAAGAAGCTATCTAAGCTTGATCATGAATCTTATTGGCGAGTTTCTAGTAAAACCATATAGTCGGCGAGATGGCTTTGTCTAACGAATTCCACTCAAAATATGGTGCCACCTCTCGCCGATGGTGTATTCAGGTTAACTAAGATCCAAAGTCAACCAACCATCCCAAGTGAAGATAATGTTGGATATCTATAAACTAAAAAGCTCGATGGAAAATTTCCATTCAAGGCGATCAAGCATGCCATTATCACTCTTTTAGTTTTTATCTTTTATTTTCAATGCGAGGAAAGGTTGTTTGAAATCTCCTCAATTTTCATCTAATATTCTATTTTTGACACATATGTAATATTATTTAAACCTCTCTTGTGCATTTAGAGATGGGTCCACGATTTTATCAAAAACACTTTGCAAAAGCACATTACGTAATTTTGTGATTCTTTTTGATGCCAATACATGGAACAATATCTTGATTTTCTTGAATATCAAAGCTTACTCTATTGAATTTGCATTTTGTACTCTTAGAGTGTATTTGATTGAAAATAAGAGAGAGGTTAACATTTTTGAGTTCATGAATATAACCTCTCATATTTGGTACTATTATCTTTACTATTGAGTTCTATTTATTATTTAGCAATGAATTTCTTAATATTGTAGTGTGTATGATATTTGGATTATAGTTTTTCATTAAAGCACTATTGCATAATGTTTCAATTGTAATTCCTTGTTGAATATATAATAAATCGATATACGTGATCTTTGTAACTTACCCCAATTTATGTGTTGAAATTTTAAAAGTTTGACATTTGAACTTTAATCTAAGGGAGTGGACCCCAAAGGATAGATGACTTATGGATGTAATTCAATATTTTAGTTGAAGAAATAAATAAATTTTCTGATGTGCATATAGACCAAGAATGAGATCTAGAGACCACTTGCCTAAATCCATGGATGGATAAGGCAAGTATTCCCCTAAATCCTTCGAAATCCTTGAAGGAATTAATTCCAATTTAGATTTTGAGGAAAAAATCTAAATTTCCCCAATGATGAGGAAAGTAGTTGGGAAAGAGGTGAAAATTTGGAAAAGGCGAGGAAAAGCATAAACGGCTTTAAAGAATCCCAAAAATGGGAAGCCTAGGCAAACGGGAATAAAAGCATCACGCTGTCTGGACGCGGGGGGTAGAAACGGGCTTGGGGAAAATAGCTTAAATGGTTGCTCCTAAACGAGATCAAGAGGTTGGTTTGTGGTGGAATTGGTCTCGGCTCGGGGGTGAGTTACGGGAGAAAAAATAGAACTCTACGGTTGGGAGGTTGGTCTCTTTTGCATGAATGGTATGTCTTTAAATTTGATGCTCTTCTATTTTAAATCGATTATGAATTGACTACATATAAAAATTAATGGAATGGTATGATTGATTTCAGTACTACATTTAAGCGAGATCTATCTTTGAGTTTTCACCTTCTAGATTGTTTAGTTGTAGACCAAAATTCCATGGAGTAGAAACCTACGAAAAACTTTAAATCCAATAGGGTTTAAATGCGAAGGTACTTAGTATCCTGAGATTAACTAAATATTAAACTGGTATTACATGTAATTATATAAATTTGAAAGTACATGCTCATATTTATGCTAGGAAAATATTGTAATATCGTTGGAAGCTACATGATAAAATCAAAGAGAAGAAAAGAAAATAAACATTTGAGTATGTATTTCAAAATTTTTGTAGTTTCGGGAGATCTTCTACCTTATAGAAATATCATATCATTTATAGCATTCCTAGCATAAATGGGTACTCTTGAATACTTCTAATCCATGAAATAGCTATAAAAAAAAAAATAGCAAAGCCCTAAATTATAACTAAGGCACACCATTCGAATTTCTATAATCTACATATAAAAACATAATAAGTGCTTGATTTTATATTGATGATCAGTTCTACTTTTAGAAAGAGTTAACATATAACACATATATTAGTATCTTAGAATTTTAGCATGGCATGATTGGAGACTATTAATATATATATTAGAACTTTATAAAATCTCCATACTATGATTGGGGCCAAGTTAAAAGAAAAATAGTCTGCCTACGGAAAATGTGATGTGTTAGTTTCACTTGGATATTTCTCATAAACAAATCAAAACATATCCCTTACTTACGAAAAGAAATTTAAAAGTCCTTATCTTACCATAGACATAGCATATGGGATTCGTTAGTGTAAGCGATTGGAGTGCGAACGAGAATAAGAGTAGGGCCATTCCTTAAACTTCCCATAGACAATATTAACCTCGTAGTCGATTTTACATAACTCGAGGTACACGTATTAGCACATTTTGAAATAAAAACGAGATGACATTAGATATTTCCAATGGCAGAAACATGTATAGCCGTGCTATGGAATTTGAAAATGTCATATTCAATTATAAAATCGCAGTGCAATAAGATTAGAGAATGTATGTTCAATTTATATGAATAACGAATGCGTTAAGACTTGAGAATGTATGTTCAAATTTTATATATGACGAGTGCGAAAAAGACTAGAGATATTACGCCCAAGATACATGTGTATGCCGGTAAGAGTAAGTAATATAGCTACATTCGGAAATTTCTACACGGCGATTTGTTATATCATTACCATACCCGGCGGAAAAGTTAGTGAAGCGATATAGCAACACAAAAATATAAGTGTAGGATATACGGCGGAGTCACGGCGTATATGCCCATGGGTAAACTAATTGTTTACGGCGTGATAATCACCGAGTGGCATGCCCTGAATTCGATTAAATACGGTACATGTACCTATACACCCGCTAGGAGATATGGCTAGGTTTTAAGTGCGTTTCTGCTACCTTTCCTAGGAAACCACATAGAAACACGAGCTTAGAAATAATTAAGTACGAAGTTGCTTGGAGAATTATGCGGTAGAAGCTCATAGAAGATGAGAAACATAGGAGATTCTGGTCCCTCCTCGCGGCATAGAAAAGTGAAAGGTTTTTTACGCAACTTGAACAAAAAAAAAAAAATTCTAAATTTATTAATCATGATTCGTGGCTCGAGCACGAGATTGGGGTTTGTAAACTAAAGTTACCCCATGAATATAAGATCAGCTTCACCACGGAGAAAAAAAATATAATTAAAACCACATCCTTGTAGACATTTAATTTCTGGTCTTCTCGGATAATAAAGATAGACGGGGTTCTAGCGAGAAAAAAATATAAATTGTTAAACTAAGGGTCACGCAATGGAAAAGTGATACCCTAGCATTTCACACGAACGTGTGCCAAGTACTAAGTCACATACATACAACGAACACCAACTCGAGCATGCGGAGAATGAGATGGAAAAACGAGGTAATACACCGGTCGGAGAATCCATCCTTTGAAACCAAACAAACAAACAACGCATTAGAAATGAGAAGAGACTATCAACGAATGTAATTAAAATAAGAAATCCCGAAAAGAAAGGATGGGAGAAATTTGGAGCGAAAATCGATTTACTCCTTCGGAAGGAGACGTAGGCAAGAGAATAGTTGATCGCCCCTCATCATAGACGAAAGAAAAACATCGAAGAGGGAGATGGGAATAGGAGCGAGTACGGGCGTGGAGGTTGAAATAATAAACGAAACCCTATCTCAAACTCATCGGTCCCCCTGCGAGGGAACCCGAGAGGTTACATCACAACGCATTTAATTCCCACAATAGTTACCCTTACGAAATCAGGGGGATTGTATCGATCTAAACCTGACCATGCGTCTACCAACACGAAATTTAATACTATTCCATACACTACGATGTACTTGGTCATCCAAAAATTCGGCGGAAATAAGGGATTCAACACCGAGTGACATTCCCCGAGCCCAGGGTGAGGCCGTGTGTCCGATCACATGCGGGCATGCAGCGACAACGTAGGTTTCTGAAGAGCGATCAAAGAGCACGCCATTTGAAATCGGAAGATCTCACAGCACGAGGAGAGGCGTCTGAAACGCACTCCCTTTCGGCCGAGAAGGCAGCATAAGTGCATCGCACCCAGCCTCAACCTCACGCAACCCGCTTCGCACGCAACCAAGCACGCGAGTATAATCACGAGAATATTAGGGTTAATGAATCGGATAAAGTGCAACTATCTTGGTTCCTATCGATGAACACGATCCATCGATCGCCCTTCTTGTCATCATTAGCACGGTTAGAAAATCAAGTGGTTTAACCATAAAAATATGAAATGGAAACGACCGCACTTACATTTCCGTGACGCGAGAACATCACGATTATAGCTTGGCCCATCGTTTATTATACGGCGGTGATATAAAACGATACAATTATATGTCTTATACAATTAATGCCAACGATAAAAATGTTAAATATATCGTTTAAGTAGAAATAAAAAGAGGAGTGAAATAGTTATAAGTAATGGTAGGGCCGAGATAAAAGTTAAAAATATATATATTACGAATGGTGTTGAGATATAAGGTTAGATATATATGTATACCTCATAATTTCGAATGTCATAAACCATATGTTATAACCCTTATGGGTTTGGAGATAGCATATGTTATAAACATGGTGGGTTATATGATAATAGAAAACCATATGTTATAACCCTTGTAGTTTGTGATATTATATGTTTATGTAAACATGGTGGGTGTTATGATAATGCCTATATAGTTATAGAGTTAAAGTGAGTAAGTATGGCTAAAAATTTTAGATACCTAGTTATTCTAGTCTACATAAATGTAAGAAAGGTGGTTATCATTAATAAGAGCTCAAAAGAGTATTTAAACATTGGGATAGAATGAAGATAATCTAGAGGTTTTTAAAAAGGAAAAATAAAATAAAATTGGGAGGCGTGACAAATGGTATGCAGACACAGAGTTACAACAATTTGAGGCACGTCATTTTGTGCTCACTTGTTATTACATATTTTTTTCTACGAAATTTTTTATAAAATTTTTCTAATATTGTTGTGAGTGTGTACAATTGAAATAGGTTTGAAGGTGAAGGGATTTATGTGGATGCGGGATGAGTTTTCTACCCCGAAGATCCCAACGCTACGATGATGGCCATGTTGCACCGGCTGCAACGAGAATTGGCTGAACTAAGAAGCCAGAATGACAGGTTGTCATCGGCCAGCAAGGAGCAGGAAAGACTCATCAGAGAATTAACCTCCCGGAATAGCCAAGAAGGCGAAGGTTCCGAAAAGAGAGAGATGGATGAGTCTGATGATGAGGAAGCTACTAGACAGCAGCAAAAGCAGAAAAAGGAATTGCAGGGAGAGTTCCGGAAGATCAAACCTCCCTCCTATGATGGGGAGAAGGAGGAGGATGCGGAAGCTTGGTTATTGAACATGATCAAGTATTTCCAGTTCTATGAATATGAAAGTAATCTGAAGGCCAGATTAGTTGTTTACCAGTTACAAGGAAAAGCTACATTGTGGTGGGAGGAGACAAAAAAGGTTCATGCCATTGATGAAAAGACAGTTACTTGGGAAGATTTCCAGGTCAAGTTTAAGAATCGCTATTTGAATGAGCGTTACTATGATGAAAAAGAAAAATAATTTCATGAACTTAGGCTGGGACATCTCACTATTGATGAATTTGTTACTAAGTTTACAAATCTACTGAGATATGTACCCTACATAAGGGAAGAGAAGGAAAAATTCAAAGATTTTTGAATTGTTTGCCTATGGCATACAAGGAGAAAATCGAGTTTGACAACCCAAAAACTATGGACGAAGCTGTTAGAAAAGCCAGATTATGTTACCAACAGTTCAAAGGAAAAACTGAACAAGGGAAAAGCTAGGTACAGTAAAATGAATTCAAAGGAAGGAAACAGAAACCAGCCTATTTGAAAAATTTTGGCAGAGATCATCAGCGGAAAAAGTTTAATAAACCCAGAGAAAGTCAAACTGCTCAATCCCAAGTGGCTTCAAAACCAACAGAGGGAGACAGTAAAAAGGAAGGGACAACCAGAATGAAGGAACCATTGAAATGTTGGGGCTGTGGAGGACCTCATATTTTGAGAGACTGCCCTCATACAAACGTTCATATGCTCATGAGAGATCGAGAGGCGACAACAGTTAATGATGTAGCCAGAAGTATACCAACTATAAGTGCAGCCCTGGAAAATCGGCAAGCAGAACATCAAGCAACCATGGGAAAAATAGAGGGTAAGATTTCTGACTTATCTGTTACTGTTCTGATTGATCCAGGTGCTTCTTTGAGTTACATTAGTCCAAAAATTGTAGAAGAATGTAATCTTAAACCTGAGAAATTCCAGCAGTCATGGTTGGTACAGCTAGCCACTGGAACTAAGAGAAAAGTAACACATAAACTGCCTCGCACAGAAATTAAGTTAAATGACTTTCAAACAGAGGTAAATTTGAATATTCTGCCCTTAGGGTCATATGATTTGTTGATAGGAATGGACTGGCTGGAAAAGAAGAAAGCCTTGATGAATTGTTGGGATAAGACTCTGCATTGTGTAGATGAGGAAGGGAAACCTTTTATTCTAAAAGGGAAACAAAAACCTATTTCTGTAAGACAAATTTCAGCTTTACAATTAAAAAGAGCAGCTAGGAAGGGATACCAAGTTTATGCAGTGCATGTAGAAGAAATAGAACAAAAAACTGAGGAAGAGTTACTGGATGTTGTACCAGTAATCAGAGAATTTAAGGAAGTCTTTCCCAGGGAAATCCCTCATCTTCCCCCCAAAAGAGAGATTGATTTTTCAATCGATCTGGTACCAGGAGCAACACCTGTTTCCTGAGCACCTTATCGAATGAGTCCTCCCGAACTCATGGAACTGAAAATGCAATTACAGGAATTGTTAGATAAAGGGTATATAAGACCAAGTGTGTCTCCTTGGGGAGCCCCGGTCCTATTTGTGAAAAAGAAAGATGGAACTTTTAGGATGTGTATTGACTATCGTCAACTGAACAAGTTGACCATTAAGAATAGATACCCTCTGCCCAGAATTGATGATATTTTTGATCAAGTGAGAGGAGCTTCAGTCTTTTCCAAGATTGACCTAAGGACTAGTTATCACCAGCTTAGAATTAAAGAAGGAGACATCAGTAAAACAACATTTCAAACCAGGTATGGACATTACGAATTTGTAGTCCTACCTTTTGGTTTGACGAATGCCCCTGCCACATTTATGTGTCTGATGAATAGTGTGTTGAATAAGTATTTGGACAAATTTGTTCTTGTTTTCATAGATGATATCTTAGTCTATTCCAAAAATGAAGATGAACATAAGGAACACTTAAGAATAGTGTTGCAGACTCTAAAAGAAAACCAGCTATATGCCAAGTTCAGCAAGTGTGAATTTTATAAAGATAAAATTCAATATCTGGGTCATATTATTTCTGAAAAAGGGTTGGCGGTTGACCCTGAAAAGATAAAAGCCATTAAAGAATGGCCAATCCCAACTGATGTTTCAGCAGTAAGATCATTTATGGGAATTGCAGGCTATTATCGCAGATTTTTGGAAAGATTTTCTGCTATAGAAAATCCCATAACCTCATTACAAAGGAAGGGTGTTAAATTTGTGTGGACTGAAAAATGCCAAAACAGTTTTGAGCAATTAAAGAAAAAACTCATTACAGCCCCTATCCTGAAAATTACAGATCCTGATAAGGAATTTGTGGTATGTACAGATGCTTGTAGAGAGGGGTTGGGAGGAGTCCTATTACAGGAAAATTCAGTTATTGCCTATGAATCTAGAAAACTGAAAATTCATGAACAGAATTATAGTGCCTATGATTTAGAACTAGCAGCTGTTATCCATGCTCTGAAAATGTGGCGGCACTATCTTCTTGAGAAAAAGTTTACGTTAATGACTGATCACATTAGTCTTAAATATTTCTTTTCCCAAACTGATCTGAATGCAAGACAAGCCAGATGGCTGTCTTTTTTAAGTGAATTTGATATGGATATAAAGCATATCAAGGGAAAAGAGAATAAAGTTGCTGATGCATTAAGCAGGAATGCTTGTCAGAATATAAACCACGTTGGAAGTAGTGCTCAAATTGAAATAGAAGAATTGGTGAGAAAAGCAGCAAGTCAAGATCAAAACTATGAATCTCTCTTAGTGAAATTACAGAAAAAGGAGAAAACTGATTTCACTCAAAACCAAAAAGGGCTGATCTATTATAAAAATAGGTTGTATGTTCCCCAGGTAGAGTCCTTGAAAAGAGAAATTTTGGATGAGTATCACAAACAGCCATATGCAGGACATCCAGGATATCAAAAAATGCTAACAGCACTGAAAAAGAAATTGTTCTGGCCAGGAATGAAGAGAGATGTAGCAGAATATTTAAGTAGGTGCATGGAATGTCAATTAGTCAAAGTGGAGCATCAACATCCAGCATGACTTTTAAATCCTTTGCCAATTGCAGAATGGAAATGGGATACAGTTTCCACGGATTTTATAATAGGATTACCCAAAAACAAATATCAGCATGATTCTGTAATGGTAGTAGTAGACACTCTAACAAAAGCTGCTCACTTTATACCAGTGAAATCTACTTTTGGAACAACTCAAGTAGCAAATGTTTTCCTGAAGGAGATAGTAAGGCTTCATGGAGTTCCCAAGGTAATTGTCTCAGATCGGGATGCTAAGTTTACAGCAGCATTTTGGAAAGGATTGTTTGGAGGGATGGGTACTAAGCTGAATTTTAGTACTGCCTATCACCCTCAAACCGATGGGCAAACAGAAAGGACAAACCAAATTTTACAGGATATGTTGAGAATGTATGTGATGGATAGGCCATCAAAATGGGAAGAGTATCTGCATTTCGCTGAGTTTGCCTATAATAATAGTTACCAATCCTCTATTAAGATGAGTCCGTTTGAGGCACTCTATGGGAGAAAGTGCCGTACTCCCTTGAGCTGGAGTCAACCAGAGGATAAACTGGTGTTGGGACCAGATGCACTACAAGAGATGGAAAGAATTGTCAAACAGATACAAAGTAACATCAAGACAGCACAAGACCGCCAGAAAAATTATGCTGATAAGAAACGGGTGCACCGAGAATTAAAAGTGGGAGACCATGTGTATTTGCGTATTAAACCCAAAAAGAGCACACTTTATGCTGGGAGTTGTGCGAAAATGGATCCTAGATATTGTGGTCCTTTTGAAGTATTAGAAAGGGTGGGACTAGTAGCTTACAAGCTGGCCTTACCACCCCATGTTAGAGTACATAATGTGTTTCATGTTTCATTATTAAAAATATATGTGCATGATGCTTCTCACATACTTGATTGGAATGTTGTACAGGTGGAACCAGAAGGGGAGTTTCTACCAGAACCGCTTCAAATATTGGAGCGGGAAGAAATTGAATTGAGAAACAGAACGGTGGCCAGAGTAAAAGTGCAGTGGAAGCACTTTACTGCTGAAGAAGCTACCTGGGAAAGGGAAGATGAAATGATGGAAAAATATCCATTTTTGTTTAAGTGAACTCTAGTAGTTGAATAACAACACCGAGGACGGTGTTTATTTTCAGAGGGGGAATATGTAACACCCCCAATTTATGTGTTGAAATTTTAAAGTTTGACATTTGAACTTTAATCCTAAGGGGAGTGGACCCCCAAAAGAATAGATAAATTATGGATGTAATTCAATATTTTAGTTGAAGAAATAAATAAACTTTCTGATGTGCATATAGACCAAGAATGAGACTTAGAGACCACTTGCTAAATCCATGAGGATGGATAAGGCAAGTATTCCCCTAAAATCCTTCAGAAATCCTTGAAGGGAATTATTTCTGATTTAGATTTTGAGGAAAAAAATCTAAAATTCCCCAATGATGAGGAAAGTAGTTGGGAAGAGGTGAAAAGCTGGAAAAGCTGAGGAAAAGGATAAAACAGCTTTAAAGAATCCCAAAAATGGGAAGCCTAGGAAAACAGGAATAAAAGCATCCTGCTATTCTGGACGCAGAATTAGAAACAAGCTTGGGGAAAATAGCTTAAATAAGCTGCTCCTAAGAAGATCAAGGGTTGATCTGGGGTGGAGGTGGTCTCAGCTCGGGGGTGAGTTCTGGAAGATAAGTAGAACTCTACGGTTGGGAGGTTGGTCTACTGCATGAGTGGTATGTCTTGAAAATAAATTGGTTTATTTACTTACATTGGTATGAATTGGCTACATATAAAACAAAATAATTGCTTGATTCTATATTTATGATCAGTCCTATTTTTAACAGAAGGAACACCATGAGGTGCACCTTGTCATTAGGCATGATTTTAAAATATTAACATGTAGAATCGAATGTTACAAAACCTCTAGACTATGATTGTTCAAATTTAAAAATACTTATCTCCTTAGAAAAATGTGAGGTGATAGTTCCACTTGGTGTCTTCCTCATACAATAATCAAAGTTTATCCTTAACTAAGAAAGAGACATTTAAGACGTTATACTACCACGGAAATAGAAATTTTGATGCGTTGATTTTAATTGTAAATCCAAGCAGTTAGAGTAAAAAGAATAAGTAGGGCCATTTCCCTAAAAAACTTTCCATAGATAATACTACCTCATAGTCGATTTCCATAACTCGAGTCACATGTATTACAAAAAAAAAACGAAATGACATTTATAGCCTACTACTATCAGAAATATGTATAACAGTGAGAAAATTTTAGAGAAATGTATGCACAAGTTATTTATATGATAGTGCGAAAAGATTTGAGAAACGTTATGCGCAAATTATTTATATGACAGTGTGAAAAGATTAGAGAAATGTTATGCACAAGTTATATGTATATGACTGTGAAAATAGGGGGTATAGTATGTCTGGCGTAAAATTCTACACGGTTGTTATTATCTCATTACCATAACAAAAAGAAAAGCGAGTGGAGCGATATATCAAAACAAAAATATGACTGCATGATACGAGGGAATCATGGCGTATACGTTCATGAGTGACCCGTTTGCTCACAGCGTGACATCTCTAGGCGACACGCTTATTTAAGAGTGATATAGTATATGTACCTGTACAAACCGCAAGGAGAAATGGCAAGATTTAATTATGTTTTCTCTGCTACATTTTTCTAGCATACTATGTAACACGCCAAGCCTAGAAAATGTAGGTAAGACATAAATTCCGCAGAAATTCAACGACTGAAGTAAATTCATGGAATATGTTACGCAGAGGTGAGTTCGGGTTATTCCCCGCGGCATAGAAAGAAAGAAATGTCCCTGCAACTTTAATACAACAGGGATCCTGAGATCGGGGACACGAATTGTTCGTTGGATATGAAATTGGGGCTTTCAAACTAAAATTCCCACATGCAGGGTTATAAGTGATAAACGATATAACATTTCACTTCATCATTAAAACAAAGAAAGAAAAACGAGAACGAAGGAAGAGCGAAACCTAAGGAAAACCTGCTTACGGTAGACATGTTATTATACAGAATCATCCCGGATAATAATGATAGACTAGTGTAATAGCAGCACAACTATCAATCATTGAAATAGGTGTCACTACAACTGAATAACTGAAACCCTAACATTCACACAGAGGTGTGCGTTGGATTCTAAGACACGTACACACAGCAGAAACCTGGAACTCGAGATGCCTGAGGTTTGAGATGGAAAAGCATGTGCGAAACAAGGCTGAGAGCCATCTGCGCACCTGAAACAAAAACAAAACGACACATCAGGAATAAAAGGAGACTGTGAACGAATTTTAATTTAATAAGAAATTCAAGAAAGAGGGTAAAAACTGGAGCGAGAAGCGATTACTCATTCAGAAGGGAAGCGTTACACAAGAAAATAATTGTTCGTCCGTCAGCAAGAAACCATGCCGCGAAGTAGCCACTATTGGAATACAACACGGGAATAAACTAGAGTCTGCCATGTACATCTGAACATTCCAAAAACCCTGAAGCGTGGAGAGGAAAACAAAATAATATATGAGAGGGAGATACAAACAAAGATGAGCCTGGGCGATTGAGGGTTAAAATAAGAAGCAGAAATCCTAGCTCAAAATCGTCACTCTGTCCGGAGAAATTCAGAGGTTAGGTCTGCGCATTAAACTCCCACAACCGTTACCCTTACGAAATCCCGAGGGGGATTGTATTGATCTAAACAAACCTGACAATGAGTCCTGCTCAGAAGAAATTTAATATTATTCCATACACTCTAATATACCCTGCCGTCCAAAATTTCGGTGAAGTTATGGATTCAAACCCGCCAAATTGACCTTCCTGACTGTGTCTCCAGCTAGGGCGATACGTGTCAATTGGTTACAGGCAGGAGTACCTCTGTGGAAACGCTAGTTTCCTGAAGTGTGAGCAAGGAACACGCCACTAGAAATCAGTAAAAATCTGCCGCGGAGGAGAGGTTTACAAACACATTCCTTCCAGCTAAGAAGACGGCATAAGGATGCGTGTCAAACCCTCCAACCTCACGCAAGCGCTGGCATCGCATTCAACCAAGCACAGAGTTAATGTAAACAGGAATTCCCTACCAAACACGATGGAGTTCCAATACGGGCGTATGGGTGCCTAACGTGTCACTGTACGTGAAAAAAAAAAAAACATAGAACATCGCATGTATAGTTACGAGAGTATTAGGGTTAAATGAGTCAGATATAGATATGACTGTACTGGTCCCTATCAACCTACACGATCAACATATCTGCTCTCACGATTATCATTATCACTTTCAAAAAAAAATCGAGTTGTGCAACCATGATGACCAAATGTAAACGACCACCATTACATTTCATACAACGCAGATATTACCGTGTAAGCCACGCATACGTTACATGCAGCGATGATATAAAATGATAAAAATATATATATAGAGTTGATGCCAAAGTAAAATGTTAAAAATATATATATCGAATTTATGCCAAAGTAAAATGTTAAAAATATATAAGTAACGATTCGGTGCCGATATAAAAGATTAAAAATATAAATACCACGAGTGGTGCTGACATATAATGTTAGATATATATATATATGATTTTGAATTTCATAAACCATAGGTTATAAACATTGTGGGTTTTGTGATACCATATGTTATACACATTGTGGGTTTTGTGATAATGACTATATAGGTATAGAGTTCTAAAGTGAGTAAGTAAGGCTTAAATTTTAAGATACAAAGTTAAGTTCAGCCATACAATTAAAAAGGTATATTACCGCCCCACTCAAATATATTTAAACATTGGAGAACAAGAAAACTTAGAGGTTTTAAAAAAGAATTTTTTTTTTTTTTCGTATATGACATAACCCTAAACCACTAAAATTTAACCCATTGAACATCTAAATTTGAGTATATAAACCTTAAACCCCTTGAAGGTGGAGGCATGAAAGACAATAAATTGGTGTTCATAATTGTGTATGAGACCTCCACTATTAAGTAAAAAAAGAAAAGCTTAATCATATTTTTAAGTTTTAATTCATCCTAATATACCTGTTGTGGGGATGTTATTACAAATTTTAACACAGAACAACAACAAAAGATTTATATTTTTATGAATGTGACACTTAGGAATGGGATGCTTTGCCACATAAAAGAAATTAATCTCATGCTTAATAATGATTTACAATAATCTAAAGAACGCCAGATAACATTAATGGACGATAGATAAATATCCATTAAGATCCTTAGCCAGATAAATATACACATGGAGGGAAACTACATGTTGTCCCTCGACAGAAATGAGCGCTTTTATGGAAAACATAAAACACTCTAGGAAAGAAAGGTATGATTTTATGGAAAAACCTAGAATAAAGATTAAGTAAATTTACAAAAGAAGGATAGCTAAAGGAAACCATATCATGAAAAAGGTATTAAATACCAACTGTGAGGCATTAACAGAGGTAGTTGAAGGATAACAAGAAAATTTCAACTCTGCGCTCAAGTTGGGAGTGTTCTTAAGTTCCAGGTTAGGTGGTAAGGTGGAACTACAGAGAAGCTTACTCTAGGTTAAGTAGTAAAGGTGTCTCATTCCCAACACTAACCAGGAGATTCTTTGATCATGTTCTCTAAAATTTGTTTATTTTTAATGTGTGTAAAAATAGACATGTATGATTTTTTATTGGAAAGACTTTTTGATATCTTCATTCACTTTTTTAAAGGATTTAATTAAAATTGAATAGGTGTACAAAATTGAGTAAGTTTATTCCTTTGCTTATTATGGCACAATCAACTTAAGCGAACTTATGCTACTATAATGCATGCCACTCAAATCAATGTATTATAACACTTGGTAGAAAAGGGCGATATTATCACTATGTCTACTATTATATAAAAATTAAAATAACCACAATTATATTTCACTAGTGTGCATAATTCTACATTGAAAATTTCACAAATTAGCAAATATAAACAAATATGATTATCATGGTAAAATACTTAATTAAAAATATATTCTAGAGAGAGGAAACAATATTAAGATGTATAAGAAAATGATCAAAAAACTATGGTAGTACACTTAGTGATATTATGTAGAAAAGAGATCCAAAACTAGCATCAACAGAAAGTAATGTTAACGAAACCTATTATATTATACTTCACAATGAAACCTATTGTTATAATATACTGGTAATGAAACCTATTGTGATATTCTCTATTGAATGATGTCACCTAACCGTTAAAACAAGAAACACATGACATTTTCGGGTTATTTTTACATTTAGGTATGAGAATCACGGTGCTTTATTAAAGCCTTCAAATATGATTAAATTTTTAAGTAGTACAACAATTCAATATTATTTTCATATGCTACTGTGGTTATAATTCAGCATCATAGTTACTAAAACTCATGATTTTTTTCTTCTAAATAACTAAAATACAATTGTGCTACTCTAATATTCAACTTCCTCATATTGTTAAGATAACTTCCTCTAATTCTTATTGTTCCTCCATGAGTGTTTAATAACAGTGGGCTGAACCATCATTAAAAGCCATTGGTGTTATCGTGAACCGTATTTAAGAAAGTGGTGGAGTTGGTACAACGCCAACTTTTTCTATTGTGTACCACTATCTCCACTACTAGGTTCCCATCCTCTCTTTAACACTTGGACACATTTTTTGCTCATGATATGGTTTACCATTAGTCTAATTGATTATTTCTCATCCACCGTATAATTCTACATTCCATCCAACTGTCACTTTGTAATCACATACCCTTTGTAAACCCACTCAAGTGTGTTCATCATACCTCATGAGGTTCTCGACTACCACTCTCAGTTACATATTTTATCATCAAATTTTGTTTAATAACCATTTCTATCCAACTCACCTTTTCCATTCAAATTTTCCCTATTATCCTATACACTTAATTTTTTGGTTCCGTATACGTATTTAAGTAAATTTATTTATTTATCTTTTTTTTTTTTTTTGTTATGGGATACACAATTTGACATAATGTAACATGTTTTCAACTTTGAATTCATGTGCACTCGTTTTGCGCTAGCTTTTGAGTCTCTTTCCCAAATAATATCACTAGCTTACTCCGTTTACAGTTTATTTTCATTTTCTATCTCGTCTTCAACAGTATTTTCTCTAGAATAGATTTTAATAAGTATTTTTACATTGACAATCATATTAGGTTATGTTTGTAATTTGCAAATTTTCAATGTAGAATTATGCACAATCATGAAACATAATTATGGTTATTTTTATTTTCATGTAATAGCAGACATAGTGATAATATCATCCCTTTTTCTAGCAAATTATGATACACTAATTTAAGGCGACATTGATAATAGTACAAGTTTGCTTAAGATAATTTTAGTATATCATCCATTAAGCTTATCTTGAATTTCTTTGGAATTATTACCATAAATTGTACAAGTATGAGATTAATTTATTTTTATTTCATAAGAATCGTATCTCCTATGTCACATTCTAAACACATAAATCACCTTATTTTTTTATTCTTAAGTATTCAAATTTATAATATCATCCCAAACCTAGGGATATTAACGATGAATTAAAAATTAAAAATATGATTAAGATTTCTGCTTACTTGATAGGAGGTCTCTATATTCAATTATCAACACCAATTTATTGATCTTCATTCCCCCACCTTACTAATAGAATATTATTATTGTTATTTTAATCCTAATCCCTAACCTCTTAAAATCCTTAACTACTACATTCCCCAACCCATAATCTCAAAACCCTAACCTATTTAACTCGCTAAACTAAGCGTCTAACCCTTCAACCCTAATTCACAAATTTCTAACCCACTTAACCCCTTATACTCTAAAACTTTGAACCTATTAACCCCAAACCCTAAATATGTAAACTTAACTCATAAACTCATTTAACCTCTAAACCCTAAAAATTCAACCTACTTAACCTCTAAACCCTTAAAAACCCCTAAACTGGTAAATACCTAAAGGTGTTAAATTCCTTAACCCTTAAACTCGCTAATATTTAACGCTAATCCATTAACTCTCACTCTTAAACCCTAAAACTTTAACCAAATCCCTATCCCCTAAGCCCTAATCCCCAATCCTTAACCACTAACTTCATTATTCACCCAACTGCTAATTACACCTAAATCTCTCAGCTCCCCCTAAGCCCATGAAACCCTATTCCTGCCTTTGATACTAATCTTTAACCACTACCTCTCATTATTCCCCTAACTGTGAATCCACTTCAAACTTAACCCCCCAACCTCCCAATCCACAACCTCTCAACAAACCTATTATTCCCATAACAATTAGTTAATGATATTTCATGTAACTATAAACTTGCTGCATAAGAGGATACACAACCCATTGGGTTCCACATAAGTTTATGTTGTTGACAAATTGTGATGGACTTGCACAACAATAATTGAAAGATTTCATAATAAGCTCACTACTTTTCATACGATCCTCATACACTATCACCAAGGCTATCTGTGATAATTCTTTTTGAGGATAATCATAGACGCAGTTATATTATCAAACGTATTTCACAGATGATTTATGTCAAGGGTATGTAGAAAGAGTTCTCATATAACAAAATATGATTGCACCATAACTCACATATAATTGTGGATATTATGCTTGGAATGTCAGCCACCGATTACATAATAGAGTTTAAGTATGAAATTTTTAAGTTATTTTTATATCAAGGTATGAGAATCATCATGTTTTTTTCCAAACCATTTGAATATGATTAAATTTTTTAAATAGTACACCAATCCAGTCTTATTTTCTTATATGCTCCTAGAAAATATAATTCAAAGCACTGGTAGGCACTAAAACTCATGAAACTTTTGTTTTTTTTCTAATAACTAAAACTTCAAATTGTGTGCTACTCCTTAATATTCAACTTCTACTATTGTTAAGACAATCTCCTCTAATTCCTATTGTTCCTCCATGAGTACTAGCTACTAGGGGGGATTGAAAAACCATTATTAACAAGTCATTTACAGTATACTAAACGATATTTAAGAAAAATATGGGCGTGAGTTACACAATGCCAATTTTGTTATTGTGTAGTGCTATTTCACTACTAGGTCTTGGCTACTCCTTGTGAATGATTTGGACACATTTATTGGCCTTATGATATGGTTTCCATTTAGTTCATTTGGTTATTTCTCATCCACAATCTAGTTCTACATTCCATCCAACCTGTCACTTTGTAATCACATATGTCTTGTAAACCCACTCAAGTGTTTTCATCATACCTCATTGAGGTTCCTTGACTACTACTCCTTATTGAGTTATATTATATCATCAACCTTTGGCTTCAGAACCATTCTCTAGGCAACTCACCTTTCCCATACGAATTCTCCCTATTATCATATCCCTTCTAATTTTGTGTTTCAGATGATCAAGTAATATTGTTTTTATGGGGATATGAATAATTTGGTATGACATAATAAGTTTCTTTAACTTTCACTTAGTGTGCACTCTGTTGATACTAGTTTTGAGTCTCTTTCCTACATAATATCACTAGCTATCTACCATAGTTTTTTTTCATTTTCTATCTGTCTTCAACAATATTTCCTCTCTGTAGAATAGATTTTTAATTAAGTATTTGACATTGATAATCTTATTAGGTTATTTTTGTAATTTTTAAATTTTCAATGTAGAATGATGCACAATCATGAAATATAATTATGATTATTTTTTATTTTTATATAATAGTAGACATAGTGATAACATCATCCTCTTTTCGACCAAATTATGATAATACATTGATTTAAGGTGGCATGCATTATAGTTGAATAAGTTTTCTTAAGATAATTTTAGTGCATCAATAACCAAGAGATAAGCTTACTCACGTTTGTACATCGATTCATTTTTCAATTTCTAGCATTCTTGGATTTAATTATAGCTTCCCACAACAACACTCTATAGTATTCATAAATCTGAAACCTATGTTCTTGAGGAGAATATTCATGGGACTAAAATAACATAAACAATACAATAACTAGACTTTCCTCACGTTTGTACACCGATTCATTTTTCAATTTCTAGCATTCTTGGATTTAATTATAGCTTCCCACAACCACACACTATAGTATTCATAAATCTGAAACCTATGTTCTTGAGGAGAATATTCATGGGACTAAAATAACATAAACAATACAATAACTAGACTTTCTTGTTTGTGAAACAAATGAATCTATACCAAGGCTCCTTGGAAGAGATGAGTAGAAAGATACTTGTTATAATTAAGTTTTATTTCTAAACAATCCATGAAATATTTATATTCACTCCCTAATAAATTTTCTTTTCTAATGAATGAATTTATTTGTACAATCACCCTAGTTATTCAAGAGATCCTAACTTAAATCTCTAGATAAACTCTATTCCACAACAATTACACAAAAACTGGTTCCCATCAAAATTACAACACATATAAGTTGTATAGAGCTCCATTCATCACATATTACTTTCACATGATTTGAATTTGATACATGTAACTATATTTATCAACATTCCCAACTCATATATTTTTATTAATGGCTAAAAAAAGTGAATGAAGATATATCAAGAGTTTTCCCAATGAAAATCACATTTATGTCTAGTTTTACACTTTACAAATAAACAAATTGAAAAATAGTCAACAATCTCAGGAGATTGGAATGATACATATTTAGTCCCCAACCTAGAACTTACTTCGTCGAGTTCACTCCCTTACCACACAACATAGAACTTATTTACTTAACTTGACCGAGAGTTGAGAATTTTCTTGCTATCCATCAACTACCTATGTTAATGGCTACCCTTGGTTTTTAATACCTTTTTTCATGATAAGGTTTCCTTTAGCAACTTCCCTCATTTTTGTAGAGCTACTTAATCCACTTTCCTAGGTTTTTCCATAAAATCATGCCTTTCTCTCCTACAGTGATTTTATGTTTTTATCCCATAAAAGCTCTCATTTTTCTCAGTCAACACTTTTATAGTTTCCCCCCCTTCGCATATTTATCTAGCTAATCACATTCCTAACTGTCACATTCTCAAACATATAAATCACCTTTATTTTTTTATTCTTAAGTATTCAAATTTATAATATCATCCCCAAAACCTAGGGATATTACAATGATGAATTAAAAATTAAAAATATGATTAAGATTTCCTTGTTTAATTGATCGTGGAGGTCTCATATTAAATTATCAACACCAATTTATTATCTTTCATTCCCCCACCTTACTACTAGAATATTATTATTGTTATTTTAATATATTTTTGAATAAAAATTTTTATTAGGAAGATAAAATTCTTTTTTCAATCTTAATGATTATTTTATTTTTGAAAATTAATTTAAATAACATTTTTAAATTAATGATGATGTAATGTATTTGGGGCTAATATCTTTAGTGATGCCTAGCTTGGTGGTTCAAATATTTTAATTAGCCTCACTCTTCCTTGTAAAGATTAAATTTTATTTTTATTTTTAATAAAGACTATAATTTTTTTTAATTTAAATAAATTTATCATTCAATAATCTGTTAAATTTTCATACTTTTCTAAAATAAATTTATTATTCAATTTGTTTTGAATTTTAGTAGAGATTAAGAAGTTTGTACCAAAAAACATATAGTAATAATGTAATTATAAATTCAAATACTAAACACCAGATTTGTATAAAAAAATATATAATAATAATGTAATTGTAAAGTGAAATATTAAAATGGTGTTTAGGACCAGTTATTTGTGAGATAAAAATAATTTGATTGTTAAAACCACACTTTAACCGAACATGATGAGATACCTAAATAAATTTCGAATCACATAAAATAGGTTAAGATATTTGATTTCGTCATAACCCACATTACTCTAAATAATTAACCACAATGCTCCAATATAATATTAAATATTAAATTTTCTTTGTAGAAAACACCATACATAAATCGTCGGCCTAGAAATTTTATATTTTAAAAAATAAAATTTCATCTTATGCAATCTATTTAAAGTAGAGACATTGCGGTAGTTACATCAAGTCCGTGATCACAATCGATAGACACTCTTGAATTTCTCTGTGTGTCATAATGTTTTCCTCCGACATGGTAATGGGCATGAGACGACCGCCTGTAAAAGTTACTTTGGAGAGCGCAGATGGCGAACTATTCGAGGTTAAAAGGGATGTCGCATTGCAGTCCGAGGTTGTAAATAGGTTGATGGACAAGAATGGGAATGAGAGACCCATTAATCTGTCGCGTGTTCCCAGCATCATTTTATATCAGGTAATCGAATATTGCACTCACCATTGCGCACTCATTAAATCACAGGATGGGCTGACCAAAGATGCGGCAGAAAGGTTGGATGTGGAATACCTGAAAGACAGATATGAGTTAGACCCTAACCGTCTAGTCGAAGTTGCGAGGACGGCGAACCCTCACAATTTGGATATTAAAAATCTTTTTGACATGGCCTGCCGAGCTATTTCCGAGATGAAGAATAAAGAAAGGCCAGAAAAATCTTTCGAGGCAGAGGAGCAGATCAAGGATGAAAAGAAGCCCGTAGAGTAAAAAAAAAAAAAAAAAAGATGATATTAGGTTTCTGTTAGTAATCCCAAGGTTTTTTTAGGTATCAGTTAGTATGTATTGGATTTTTTCATTTTGTTAAAAATTCATGATATATTTTTTATTTTAAATTTAAATATATGGTTATAAGTTTCTTTTAGGTATGTTTTATTATGTATTGGATTTTTTATTTTCATATCCAGGTTTTATTTAAAGTTTTGTTTAATGATGCATGATAATTGTTTTATTTTATTTAAAGTTGTTTTTGTTTATGATTAGAGAGTTTAATTTTAGAGTATATTTTTTTACTATATTCATTACTTATGCATAAAAATGATTATGGACTTTATGTGTAGAATTAGTATATAGTACAAGTTTTTTATTTATTGCTATTTCACCTAATGAGTAATTTTTGAGAGTTTTTAATTTGTTATTAGAGTATGTATGTTTTAGTTTATGGTTGTTTTCATAGATGAGAGCATTTGCAACTAATGTGATTTATTCACCAATAAAGTTGTAATAGTTTAAGGTTGATTATTATTCATTTTCATATTATCATAAAAATTCAAAAGTTTGTGGGAGTATTTATAATGTTATATTTTTCAAATCATGATTTGGTTTGATGGTATGTATTTTATGAATTGAAAAATTGAAGTGTTTATTTGATATTAAATTTTATTTTTACTTTTAATAAAAAGTGTTAATTTTTATAATTTAAACAACTTTATTATTCAAATATTTGTTAAATCTTAATATTTTTTTAGAATAAATTAATTATAAAATGTGTTTTGAATTTTACTAGAGATTAAGAGGTTTGTACAAAAAAAATTATAATAATAATGTAATTATAAATTCAAACAATAAATTGGTGTTTAGGACCAAAGGTTTGTGAGATACAAATAATTTGATTGTAAAAGCCACACTTTAACCCAACATGACGAGATGCCTCAAGTAAATTTCAAATCCCATAAAATAGGTGAAGATATTTGATTTGGCCCTAACCCACATTAGTCTAAGTAATTAACAACATTACCCCAATATAATATTAAATATTAAATTTTGCTTTATAGAAAATGCCATACATAAATCAGGGGCATACAACTTTTATATTTTGAAAAATAAGAATTCATATTATACAATCTATTTAAAGGAGAGACATTGTGGTAGTTACATGATCATTATAATGAGATGTTCAAAAAAAATTGTATGATACGACCGCAACCTTCCTAGACCAATCTTTACCTTGGACATATCAAGCACCAAGAGTGATCAAATCTCTATGTATATTGTAATTTTGTTATTATTCTCTTCAATTTTGGAAAATTTTGATGGGATTGATTTAACAACTAGTGGGTTCATTGCGCAGCTTTTAAAGGTTCTTTATTATTGATTTTAAGATTAACATAATGATTATAAACTTTTTGAGAGTCTTTATAATCTTATATTTTCGAATTTGTGATTTTGTTTGATGGCCGGGTTTCTATGTATTGAAGAATTGTGCGATTGAAGAATGACCATAATGTTAATGATTTACTCATTTAAATTTGTAAACATGCATTATAAGAACTAACTCATATCATTAATATCATAATGTGGATTTTTATAATATTGTATTTTTCAAATTGTGATTTATTTCATGATAAGTGTTTTATGAATTGAAGAATTGAAATTTTATATTTTTATAAGCTAATCAACTCGGAGTAAACAAAAGTATTATTTTGGGATTCAAAATTTTCTTTGCAGTAGAAACAAACTTGTTGACAATTTTTCAATTCTTTTCCTTACAACTCAGAGGATGAGGATTCATTTTTATTTATCCTCACTATATTTTTTATAATCCAACATGAATATTATAATTATTAGAATCTTTTGAAGTCGATGAATGTTAAAAAAATGAAAGTTTTAAACATTTCATTCGAAGAAAGGCTTCCATGTATTTTATGCAGAAATAAAAAAACTAAAAGTAATGTTATGAAAAATAAAATCCAAAGTTTTGAATATCTATTTTGAATATTTTTTTAATTTTTTATTTTATTTTCTAATGATTTTCTATTTAACCACTAACCCATTTTAACACCCAAAAACCCTAACCCATTTAACTCCCCAAATCCTAACACCATCAATCCCTAACCCCTAACCCCTAAAATCCTTAACTGCTACATCCCCTAACCCATAAGTCTTTAAACCCCTAACCCATTTAACTCGCTAAACTAACCCCTAACCCATTTAACCCCTTATACCACTAAACCCTAAACCCATTAACCCCCTAAACCTATAAACCCTTAAACCCTAACCCCTAAAACCCTAATTCCCAACCCCTAGCCCATTTAACCCCTAAACCACTAAAACTCTAACCCATTGAAAATCTAAACCCTAAGCATATAAACCCTTAAACCCCTAAGGTGGAGGCATGAAAGACAATAAATTGGTGTTCATAATTGTGTATGAGACCTCCACTATTAAGTAAACAAAAAAAGCTTAATCATATTTTTAAATTTTAATTCATCCTTGTAATATACCTCTGTTGTGGGGATGTTATTATAAATTTTAATACTTAGGAATAAATAAATAACAGTGATTTATATGTTTGCGAATGTGACACTTAGGAATGGGATGCTTGCGAAGATAAAAGAAATTAATCTCATGCTTGGATAATGATTTATGGTAATAATTCCAGAAAGAAATTCAAGATAATATTAATGGATGAGAGATAAATATCCATTAAGTGAGGGAAACTATAACAGTGTCCCTCGACAGAAATGAGCGCTTTTATGGAAAAAAACATAAAAACACTCTAGGAAAGAAAGGCATGATTTTATGGAAAAACCTAGGAAGGTGGATTAAGTAGCTCTACAAAAAAGAGGGAGGTAGCTAAAGGAAACCATATCATGAAAAAGGTATTAAATACCAAGGGTAGGCACTAATAGAGGTAGTTGAAGGATAGCAAGAAAATTCTCAACTCACAGTCAAGTTGAGTAACGAAGTTCTAGGTTGGGTGGTAAGGGGGTGAACTCGAGGAAGTCAGTTCTAGGTTGGGGAGTAAAGGTGTCTCATTCGTACCACTAATCTCATGATATTGTTGACTATGTTTCAGTTTGTTTATTTTTAATGTGTAAAAATAGACATAAACGTGATTTTTATTGGAAAGACTCTTAATATATCTTCATCCACTTTTTTTTAAAGGATTTGATTAAAATTGAATAGGTGTAAAAAAATGAGTAAGCTTATCTCTTGTTTATTGATATAGCACAATCACCTTAAGAGAACTTATGCCACTATAATGCATGCCACCTTAAATCAATGTATTATAATAATTTGATAGAAAAGAGGATGATATTATCACTATGTCTACTATTATATAAAAATTAAAATAACCATAATTATATTTCATTAGTGTGCATAATTCTACATTGAAAATTTACAAATTACAAATATAACCAAATATGATTATCATCCTAAAATACTTAGTTAAAAATATATTCTAGAGAGAGGAAATAATATTGAAGACACATAGGAAATGACCAAAAACTATGGTAGATACCTAGTGATATTATGTAGAAAATAGATTCAAAACTAGTATCAACAGAGTGCATCATAATGGCGTCACCTAACTACAGAAGAGAGTTTAAGTATGACATTTTTGGGTTATTTTTATATCGAGGTATGAGAATCATTATGTTTTTTGCCAAATCCTTTAAATATGATTAAATTTTTTAAGTAGTACAACAATCTAATAGTATTTCTCTTACATGCTCCTAGGTTATAATTCAAAGCATCATAGTTACTAAAACTCATGATTTTTTTTTCTCTCTAAATAACTAAAACACACAATTGTGCTACTCTTAATATTCAACTTCCACTATTGTTAAGACAACTTCCTCTAATTCTTATTGTTCCTCCATGAGTAAGCTAGCTACTAGGTGGGCTTGAACAATCATTAACAAGCCACTATGGTGTTACCTAACTGTATTTAAGTAAAATAAGTGGTGGAGTTGGTACGACGCCAACTTTTCTATTGTGTACTACCATTCCCACTACTAGGTTCCCATCCTCCCCTAATAATTTGGACACATTTGTTGGCCTTATGATATGGTTTACCATTAGCTCAATTGATTATTTCTCATCCACCCTATAATTCTACATTCCATCCAACCTCTCACTTTGTAATCACATACCTCTTGTAAACCCACTCAAGTGTGTTCATCATACCTCATTGAGGTTCCTTGACTACTACTCCTTATTGAGTTATATTATATCATCAACCTTTGGCTTCAAAACCATTCTCTAGGCAACTCACCTTTCCCATACGAATTCTCCCTATTATCATATCCCTTCTAATTTTTTGTTTCAGATGATCAAGTAATATTGTTTTTATGGGGATATGAATAATTTGGTATAGCATAATAAGTTTCTTTAACTTTCACTTAGTGTGCACTCTGTTGATACTAGTTTTGAGTCTCTTTCCGACATAATATCACTAGCTATCTACCATAGTTTTTTTTCATTTTCTATCTGTCTTCAACAGTATTTCCTCTCTGTAGAATAGATTTTTAATTAAGTATTTGACATTGATAATCTTATTAGGTTATTTTTGAAATTTTCAATGTAGAATGATGCACAATCATGAAATATAATTATGCTTATTTTTTATTTTTATATAATAGTAGACATAGTGATAACATCATCCTCTTTTCGACCAAATTATGATAATACATTGATTTAAGGTGGCATGCATTATAGTTGAAAAAGTTTTCTTAAGATAATTTTAGTGCATCAATAACCAAGAGATAAGCTTACTCACGTTTGTACACCGATTCATTTTTCAATTTCTAGCATTCTTGGATTTAATTATAGCTTCCCACAACCACACTCTATAGTATTCATAAATCTGAAACCTATTTTCTTGAGGAGAATATTCATGGGACTAAAATAACATAAACAATACAATAACTAGACTTTCTTCTCTTTGAAACAAATGAATCTATACCAAGGATCCTTGGAAGAGATGAGTAGAAAGATACTTGTTATAATTAAGTTTTATTTCTAAACAATCCATTAAATATTTATATTCACTCCCTAATAAATTTTCTTTTCTAATGAATGAATTTAGTTGTACAGTCACCCTAGTTATTCAAGAGATCCTAACTTAAATCTCTAGATAAACTCTATTCCACAACAATTACATAAAAACTGGTTCCCATCAAAATTACAACACATATAAGTTGTATAGAGCTCCATTCATCACATATTACTTTCACATGATTTGAATTTGATACATGTAAATATATTTATCAACATTCCCAACTCATATATTTTTATTAACGGCTAAAAAAAGTGAATGAAGATATATCAAGAGTTTTCCCAATGAAAATCACATTTATGTCTAGTTTTACACTTTACAAATAAACAAATTGAAAAATAGTCAACAATCTCAGGAGATTGGAATGAGACATATTTAGTCCCCAACCTAGAACTTACTTCCTCGAGTTCAACCCCTTACCACACAACATAGAACTTATTTACTTAACTTGACCCAGAGTTGAGAATTTTCTTGATATCCATCAACTACCTATGTTAATGGCTACCCTTGGTTTTTAATACCTTTTTTCATGATAAGGTTTCCTTTAGCAACTTCCCTCCTTTTTGTAGAGCTACTTAATCCACTTTCCTAGGTTTTTCCATAAAATCATGCCTTTCTCTCCTACAGTGATTTTATGCTTTTATCCCATAAAAGCTCTCATTTTTCTCAGTCAACACTTTTATAGTTTCCCCCCCTTCGCATATTTATCTAGCTAATCACATTCCTAACTGTCACATTCTCAAACATATAAATCACCTTTATTTTTTTATTCTTAAGTATTCAAATTTATAATAACATCCCGACAACCTAGGGATATTACAACCATGAATTAAAAAATTAAAAATATGATTAAGCTTTCCTTGTTTACTTGATAGTGGAGGTCTCATACACAATTATAATCACCAATTTATTTTCTTTCATGCCTCCACCTTACTACTAGAATATTGTTATTGTTATTTTAATATAATTTTTTGAATTAAAATTTTTATGAGGGAAGATAATTCTTTTTTCAATCTTAATTATTATTTTATTTTTTGAAAGACAATTTAAATAATATTTTCTAAATTAATGATAATTAACTAATGTATTTGGGGCTAATATCTTTAGTGATGCCTAGCTTGGTGGTTCAAATATTTTTGTAACACCTCCAGTTTAGGGAATTTTTTTTTTTTTTTCTCACTGAGGTTTCCCCTCTATTCCCATGATTCGTGAATGATTGATTTTCAGCATTCTAACCTTATATATTTTTGTTTCTCCTCTAGCGTTTTTATTCTCCTAACATATCGAGAATACGCTGATATTCGGCATATTAGTGATAGGATGTCTTCCATGTGTACATATACTAGTTATCTCCTATGTCTACAAGAAATGTACCCCACATTTATTCATATATACATATATCCATAGTTCACCTGGATATACCTCCACTGCAATAACCTCTCCTAGCCCCTCCTGCATTTTAACTTTGATAATAATGAATTTTCTATATAATGCATATCTATAGTGGTGTGTCCACATATATAAAGGGGTTAATGTTTGTAATACATATATATTTATGCATCACATATACTATTTGTATATATATTTATATCCTTTGGCACTATCATTGTAAGGAGCATATGTATGTGCACGTTATAGTGTATATAATATATATGTGAGTCCAAAGCTTGTTATATAACCAATCTTGCATATATATATATATATATAACGAATCTTGTTACATATATTGGTATAACGAATCTTCTTATATACATAACAAATCTTTTTATATTTATAACAATCTTTTTATATATAAAACAACCCTTGCCTATATATATCCAAACATTTGCAATAGGTAACTCAAAGCACGTATAATTACATTTCGCATCTATCCTCATGCATATGGCATATATTCGTGGCATTCTATATTACACGTTATTAAAATGCCTTATTATTGTTTTGTATGGATATTTTTCGCTGGGTTATAACCTAATGACATATGCGCAGGTATACTAACGGTGGAGCGCTCGTTTGGCGGTCGGGGGTACTACCCTTACCAACCGCGTTCTGTCTCTGACCGCGCGTTTATACTTCTACCCGGCGGCGCCAGCTGATAATTTATGGTGGAGCTCTGATAAATCATCATGGCATCATCGATACATCCCGAATACTCCATTCTACAGACGCGTGGGAATGTGACCGCCATGGGATTCGGTGGTTTCCACTACTGAATTTATTTGTCAATCCATGATTAAACCAAACAGGATTTGTTATTATTATTCGCTTGTTAATTGTTCCGCAGACTTTTCAGGGTTCGACGCGGATAACTCCGATGCGTATTGCAATAGTCTGCTCTCGTCTTTGAACCCAGTACCACGCGTCGCATTTCCGTCTGTAAGTACATCTTGTTAGTACTGGTTAGGTTGGCGTATAGCCGCCTCACGTCCGGCTATGATCGACAGGTAGATTTGACTCGACATTCTGACGGTTATAGGTTCTGAAAGCGCAGGGCTTCCGTTCCCTCACCCTCGGGTTCTGCTGAAGTTCTAGGGTAGAGAAAAATTAGGGTTCAGGGAGCGCTTTAACTTGGAGTCGGTTATCGAGCTATTTCCCAGAGAGTCCAGGTTCGGTCTTGCTGAAAATATTCAGATCTAACTTTTTCTCTGATCTTTTCGCCTTATATTACTTTCGCCTGTAAAATCGTCCCACTGCTTTCTATTGCTCTTGTTTATTGTTTGTTTTGATACTCAGTACTAAATCTTCCCAATAGATTGCGCAGAGAGACTGTAGATTGGTGTAGCAATCAGTCTCTTCATGACAGAGCTCTAGCCGGTCCTTTTTTTTTTGGCCGCGCTCTAGTTTTGTTTCCTGCTTTCGTTTCAGTGTATTTGGGTTCTTTGGAAATACACCTCAATGTCTATTACGTTTGTTTTTTTTTTCTTGTGCTACGTTTCAGGGTCCTCAGGTATATGTTAACCACGTTCTAGATTTAAGACTGTCTATTTATATGAAATAGCTTGGTCGTGTGGATTTGTCGATATCTAACTACACCAGTGGCTTCCCTATCTGCCTACCGGCAGAGTTATTAATGTTTCACACGAGGTAGGGTGCCGAATGTGTGATTTCGGTCATCCTCCTCTCTGAACAACATCTCCACGTTTTTCTTTCTGTGGATGGCACACCCTCAGCGCGTTGATCATGATACGCTAAGTCTGAAAGGGTTACCGTGTCCTCAGACGTAGAAAGTTCTGTTACTTAGTTTGCATGCAAGTACACACTAGCCGAAACCATATTTTGATTGCTATATCACTCTACTGTGGAGATGTCGTAGCCGTCTTTATAGTGGCTTGACCGAGAGGCTCTTATTTGGTTATTACTGTCCTCTCTGAAATTCCGAAGTAACGATAATCGATCACAATGCATTGGAACTCGTTATCACTTGTGGAGAAGTCCTTACAGCTAACCTTTCTCTGAACAGATGTTAAATGGGCTATGGCTTTTCCTATTTTATTTTCTCTGTTCGCCTTTCAGTAGGGTTTCAACAAACCAAGGTTAGCTCTCGGTTACGAAATGGTGCGGTAAAATCCGACTGCGCTAACGTAGGTTGGCTACCTGTTTGGTTCAATTCGCGAACGAGTTTATGTATATATTTCATGATGGCGTCTTGGTGTTGGATTGCCACTTAGTTTGTTTATTTCATCTTATATCTAACTCGCAGTTATATGATTGGCATTAACAAAATTTGCGTTTATAACTCTGGTTTGACCTTGGCCATATTTGTATTCATATATTAACCATAAGGTCGATCGAAAGATTTTCCATCTCTCGACGCCACCAAGATTATTTATTGGTTATTTTATTTTCAAACCAGTATCGTTATCGTGGCCCTAGGTTAGGGTTATGACTCCGCTTTTTGTTTCATTATATATATCATAGTTTAAAGGTGGGTATAAAGATCATATGCGCCTTCAATAGTTTTAGTACTATTTCACTTTTATAGATATATATTTGGTGTTAGGCTTATATAAGTATTTGATTGTGCTTGAATGAAGGTGCTTAGCTCTAAAGGCAATCCTTGGTTATGGTAATGGATTCAAAGACTCAAGATAGGTGTAGATTTATTTTATGGTGAAAAGAGCATACAAAGTACATTCTAGATTTCCTTACTCAAACCTCTATCTTTCTTTTGAAGTACCCCTTTATGTATTCAATAATGCTTGGCTAAAGAACCCAAATTATCAATTCATTCCTTTGCTATGGTAATTATTTTTCTATGTTACAGTTTTGTCAAGAAGTAGGAATATATTTTAGATAGGAAATCCACACCCATATAAATGATAGCATGCTCATCTAGGATATAATTACTCTTTTTCCAGCATCATTATAATTGTTAGAATGCTCATATATACAGTCTACAAATGTTATGAGTGTTAGGATGCACATAATTGCAATGTAAAAATCTGATATCTTTCCTTCTTCATCTATGCTACATACCATATCTATATTTCAGTAATCTTATAATGTTTCTCTAGCATACACATAGTATATCATATCGTTTTTGTGTCTACATGAGCATAACAAAAATTAATCATCTGTAGAGGTCAAGTAACTCCAGATTTAAACTGACCTTGGGTTAGAGATTCTCGGGTTTCTACTCTATGGATTTACTGGTCTACAACAAGACAAAATCTGAAAGGTGATTACCTTAAGAGGGGTTCTGTTAAATGTAGTACCAAAATTTCTCATTGTCATAAAATTAAGTTTTTATATGTAGCCAATTCATACTGAAATAGGACAGAGTAACAAGAATTTCAGAACATACCACAAAATCTGCAAAATGACCAACCTCCCAACCTTAGAGTCCTCTTTGTCTCCCAGGACTCACCCCCGAGCAGAGATCACCTCCTAGAACAGATCAATCTCTGATCTGTCTAGGAGCAGCTTATTTAAGCTCATAATTCCCCAAAGCATGTTTCTAATTCTGCGTCCAGAATAGCAGGATGCTTTCTTTCCTGTTTAGCCTAGGCTTCCCATTTTTGGGATACTTTAAAGCTGCTTTAAGCTTTTCCTCAGCTTTTCCAGCTTTTTCTCACCTCTTCCCAACTACTCCTCTTCATTGGGGCAATTTAGATTCCTCCTCAAATCTAAATAATTCTTTCAAGGATTTTTGAAAGATTTTTGGGGATTGTTGCCTTATCCATCCTCATGGATTTTGGCAAGTGATCTCACATTCTCTTTTTGGTCAAAATGCACAATCATTTTATTTATTTCCTCAAATAAAATATGCAAATACATTCATACCATATTCATCCTTTGGGGTCCACCCCCTTAGGATTTGAGTTCAAATGTCTAACTTTAAAAATTCGGGTGTTACATATTCCCCCTCTGAAAATAAACACCGTCCTCGGTGTTCTTATTCAACTCCTAGAGTTTATTTAAACAAAAATGGGTATTGCTCCATCATTTCCGCTTCCCTTTCCCAGGTGGCTTCTTCAGCAGTAAAGTGCTTCCACTGCACTTTTACTCTGGCCACTGTTCTATTTCTCAATTCAATTTCTTCCCGCTCCAATATTTGAAGCGGTTCTGGCAGAAATTCCCCTTCTGGTTCCACCTGTACAACATTCCAATCAACTATGTGAGAAGCATCATGCACATACCTTTTTAATAATGAAACATGAAATACATTATGCACTTTAACATGGGGTGGTAAGGCCAGCTTGTAAGCCACTGGTCCCACCCTTTCTAACACCTCAAAAGGCCCACAATATCTAGGAGCCAGTTTTGTACAACTTCCTGCATAAAGTGTGCTCTTTTTTGGTTTGATGCGCAAATACACATGATCCCCCACTTTGAATTCGCGGTGCACCCTTTTCTTATCAGCATAGCTCTTCTGTCGGTCTTGTGCCGTCTTTATATTTCTCTGTATTTGTTTAACAATTCTTTCCATTTCTTATAGTGCATCTGGTCCCAATACCAGTTTATCCTCTGGTTGACTCCAGCTTAAGGGAGTATGGCACTTTCTCCCATACAGTGCCTCAAATGGACTCATCTTAATAGAAGATTGGTAGCTATTATTATAAGAAAACTCAGCTAAATGCAGATACTCTTCCCACTTTGATGGTTTATCCATCACATACATTCGCAGCATATCCTCCAAGACTTGATTCGTCCTTTCTGTCTGCCCATCTGTTTGAGGGTGATAGGCAGTACTAAAGTTCAGTTTAGTGCCCATCCCTCCAAACAATCCCTTCCAAAACGCTGCTGTAAACTTAGCATCTCTATCTGAGACAATTACTTTGGGAGCTCCATGAAGCCTTACTATCTCCTTCAGGAACACATTGGCTACTTGAGCTGTTCCAAAAGTAGATTTCACTGGTATGAAGTGAGCAGCTTTTGTGAGAGTGTCGACTACTACCATCACAGAATCATGTTGATATTTAGTCTTGGGTAATCCTGTGATAAAATCCATGGAAACTGTGTCCCATTTCCATTCTGCAATTGGCAGGGGATTTAGAAGCCCTGCTGGGTGTTGATACTCAACCTTGACTAGTTGACACTCCATACATTTACTCAGATACTCTGCCACATCTCTCTTCATTCCTGGCCAGAACAGCTTCTTTTTCAAGGCTGTTAACATCTTCTGGTACCCTGGATGTCCTGCATAGGGCTGTTTGTGATATTCATCTAGTATTTCTCTTTTCAATGACTCTATATTTGGAATATACAAACTATTTTTGTAATAGAGCAGCCCTTGTGGATTTTTAGTGTAATCTGTTTTATCCCTTTTCTGTAATTTCACCAAGAGGGCTTCATAGTCGGGATCTTGTTTTGCTGCTTCTCCCACCAATTCTTCTATCTCTATCTGGGCACTACTCCCCATGCTATTTAAATGTTGACAAGCATTTCTACTCAAAGCATCAGCAACTTTATTCTCCTTCCCTTTGATATGTTTTATATCCATATCAAATTCACTTAGAAAAGACAGCCACCTGGCTTGTCTTGCATTCAAGTCAGCTTGGGAGAAAAAATATTTGAGACTGATATGATCAGTCATTAATGTGAACTTCTTCCCCAGCAGATAGTGCCTCCACATTTTTAAAGCATGAATAACAGCTGCAAATTCCAAATCATATGCACTATAATTCTGTTCATGAGTTTTCAATTTCCTAGACTCATAGGCAATCACTGAATTTTCTTGCAATAAGACTCCTCCTAGCCCTTCTCTGCAGGCATCTGTACACACCACAAACTCTTTATCAGGGTCAGCAATTTTTAATATAGGTGCTGAAATAAGTCTTTGTTTCAACTGTTCGAAACTGTTTTGACATTTCTCAGTCCACACAAACTTAACACCCTTCCTTTGTAATGATGTTATGGGATTTTCTATAGCAGAAAATCTCTCCACAAATCTGCGATAATAGCCTGCCATTCCCATAAATGATCTTACCGCTGAGACATCAGTGGGAATTGGCCATTCTTTAATGGCTTTTATCTTTTCAGGATCAACAGCAAGCCCTTTTTCGAAAATAATATGGCCTAAATATTGAATTTTATCTTTATAAAATTCACATTTACTGAACTTGGCATATAGCTGGTTTTCTTTTAAAGTCTGCAACACTATTCTCAGATGTTCCTTGTGTTCCTCTTCGTTTTTAGAATAGACTAAGATATCATCTATGAACACAAGAACAAATTTGTCCAAATACTTATTCAACACACTGTTCATCAGACACATAAAGGTGGCAGGGGCATTCGTCAAACCAAAAGGTAGGACGACAAATTCGTAATGCCCATACCTGGTTCTAAATGTTGTTTTTCTGATGTCTTCTTCTTTTATTCTGAGCTGGTGATACCCAGTTCTGAGGTCTATTTTAGAGAAGACTGAAGCTCCTCTCACTTGATCAAAAAGATCATCAATTCTAGGAAGTGGATACCTATTCTTAATGGTCAATTTGTTTAATTGACGATAGTCAATACACATCCTAAAAGTTCCATCCTTATTTTTCACGAATAAAACTGGGGCTCCCCAAGGGGACACACTTGGTCTAATATACCCTTTATCTAACAATTCCTGTAATTGCATTTTCAGTTCCATTAGCTCAGGAGGGCTCATCCGGTAAGGTGCTCGGGAAACAGGTGTTGCTCCTGGTACCAGATCGATTGAAAAATCAATCTCCCTTTTGGGGGGAAGATGAGGAATTTCCTTGGGAAAAACTTCCTTAAATTCTCTTATGACAGGTATAGCGTCCATCAACTCCTCCTCAGTTTGTTGTTCTATTTCTTCTACATGCACTGCATATACTTGGTATCCTTTTCTAGCTGTTCTTTTCAATTGTAAGGCTGATATTTGTCTTACTACAATGGGTTTTGGTTTCCCTTTTAGTGTAAAAGGTTTCCCTTCTTCATCCACATAATGCAAGGTTTTATCCCAGCAGTTCATCAGAGCTTTCTTCTTTTCTAGCCAATCCATTCCTATCAGCAAATCATAGGATCCTAATGGCAATATGTTCAAGTTTACTTCGGTTGAAAAACCATTTAATTGTATTGCTGTTTTGGGCAACTTATGTGTGACTTTTCTCTTGGTTCCAGTGGCCAACTGCACCAACCATGACTGCTGAAATCTTTCAGGTTTAATCTTACATTTTTCTACAATTCCAGGACTAATGTAACTCAAAGAAGCACCTGGATCAATCAAAGCAGTAACAGGTAAGTCAGAAATCTTACCCTCCATTTCCACCATGGTTTCTTGATGTTCTGCTTGCCGATTTTCCAATGCTGCACTGATAGTTGGTATGTTTCTGGCTATGTCATTGACTGTTGTTGCCTCTCGCTCTCTGCTGATCATGTGTATATTGCGATGGGGACAGTCCCTCATCATATGGGGTTCTCCACAGCCCCAACATTTCAGAGGTTCCTTCATTCTGACTGTCCCTTCCCTTCTATTGTTTCCTTCTACTGGTTTTGAAACCACTTGGGACTGTGCAGTTTGACTTTCTTTTGGTTTGCTGAACTTTTTCCTTTGATGATCTCTACCAAAATTCCTTAAATATGCTGGTTTTGGTCTCTTTCCTTTGAACTCACCCTTGTTCATCCAGCCCTTCCCTTGTTCAGCTTTACCTTTAAACTGTTGATAGCATAATCTTGCTTTTCTAACAGCTTCATCCATGGTCTTTGGGTTGTCAAACTCAATTTTCTCCTTGTACACAGTAGGCAAAAAATTTAAAAACCTTTGCACTTTTGCCTTTTCTTCCCTAATGTAAGGGACATACCTCAGTAGATTAGTAAACTTAGTGACAAACTCATCAATAGTGAGCTGCCCGAGCCTAAGCTCATGGAATTATTTTGCTTTATCATCATAATAACGTTCATTCAAATAACGACTCTTGAACTTTGTCTGAAAATCTTCCCAAGTAATTGTTTTTTCATCAATAGCATGCACCATTTTTGTCTCTTCCCACCACAGTGTGGCTTTTCCTTGCAGCTGATACATAGCTAATCTAGCCTTCAGATTGCTCTCATACTCATATACTTGGAAGTACTTGATCATATTCAGCAACCAAGCTTCAGCATCCTCCTCCTTCTCTCCATCATAGGAGGGAGGTTTTATCTTTCTAAATTCTCCCTGCAACTCTCTTTTCTGCTTATGTTGATTTCTGGCTGCATCCTCATCCTCAGATTCATCCATCTTTCTTTTTCCAGAACCTTCACCTTCCTGGATGTTCCGGGAAGTTAGCTCTCTGATGAGCTTTTCCTGTTCCTTACTGGCTGATGACAACAGGTCATTTTGGCTTTTTAATTCAGCCAACTCTCGTTGCATCCGGTGCAACATAGCCAGTACAGGGGCATTGGGATCTGGAGTAGCAAACTCATTCCGCAGATCCACATAAATCCCTTCACCTTCTTCCATTTCAACTGTATACACTTACAACACATATTAGCAAAGTTTATAAACTGCAAAAAAAAACAAAATATTTAATAAGTAGTGAGCACAAAACAACAGCCCAATTTGTTGTAACTAGTGCTCCGATACCATTTGTAACGCCTCCAGTTTAGAATTTTTTTTTTTTTTTTTTTCTACTCCCCTTGTATATAAACGTTTATATCTTTCTACATAATATATATGTTCAATATGCAATTATCAACCATCTCTTATTAAGATCATTGACTCCATATTTTTATACCCATATAAATGCCTATAACCATCTTTTATTAAGATATTGGCACCAAATTTATATTACACATATAATTTCCCTTATATACATCTTATATCATGGACATATTGTTCACATATAATTGTTTATGGTATATATGTGTAATCTATATGGCGATACCTTTGAATAACCCTACCTAGATTTCCCTTTTTAACACTACGACAATTATGAATTATTGATGTCGAATTTCATGAAATCGGCCAATGTACATGGTTATATACCCTAAGGCCGTTTAAATAATAAAAGCTTGACACGCCTGTACCTATATAGCGTGGAATGGTTGTTATATGATTTTGTTAACCCTACTTCGTACTGGAGCGCCGACCCAACCTTTCATGAATCCATATTATATATATATATATATATATATATATATATATATATATATATATATATATATATATATATATATATCAATGGCAGCTTTCACATTAAAAGGTGTTATCAAGAGTAATGATTTTCGGTTCGTTGTATGCCGGTGCTACGTTTCTTTTTCGCCTTGAATAAGACCGTCAATTTATCTATCGATCTCTGACGTTCTGCAAAAGTAGGGTTTAACTAGACTGATCACAATATTATAATTTCGATTGCATTGTACATTAAACTTAACCAGGTGTTTTGAGCGTATTGTACAGTGTTACCAGTGCGGCTGTTCCACGCAACCAATTGGCGCGTCCCACCAATTCTCATGGCGTTTGGAATACCCGTTCTACGCGTCGAGCTTCTGGGAGGCAGTACACCCTGCAATTACGGCTAGGGTGCTTACGAGCCGCCTAGTTCACAGTGAAATCGGCGGTTGCTGGTGTGAAACCCCGGGTGTTAAATTTCCTGATATTACCCTAATGCTGAGTGCATACGGCACCCAACTCTTTCCGGCGCCTCTTGATGTTCACGGTACTTTTTGGCTATGTGTTGCCTATAATAAATTTATTTTGGGATTTCTTCCTCGTTATCGGGCAGAGGGTTTAGGGTTACAAAGGTACCTCAAACTGAGGGCACTCCATCTGTCGATTCAGCAGGTTTCCTCCTACTTCAGGTATGCTATCCTTCTTAGTTTCATTTCTATAAGTTGCTGGTTGTTTCAAACGCAGGGATGTTTGTTTACATCTCGATGGCACTGGATAGTTCCCATTGGGTCTGCGCCAGGAGGGTAACAGATCACCGTCTCCATCTATGAACTGGAGATCCGAAGGCGAGTCTGTTCTCTTGCGCATTTTCGAAACCCTCGGGTTCCATCTTGCTGCAACTCTGCAATATCATGTGGATGTAACCTATTCTTTGAGCTGTGCAGGTGTTAGGTTATTATGTTATCGTTCCGGTTTATTTGTTCAATGTTTCTTCAGTCTGGTATACGAGTTATAGTCTCTGTGCCTACTTCCGTGAGGATCAATGGCTATGCCTTATCGGGTTCCTGTGAGGCAACTGGTAGCGATTTTTCTATATCGGTGACCTACCTCCTTGAACGACATTTTTTTAACGTCTACCGAGCTGCGTTTGCAATGTGCTACTCTACATGCGAGCACGGTTCATACCCCTCTGGCGGAAGAAATTTCCACAGACCCTCAGACGTTTATTTACATAACATGCAGGTCTATTTACTTTCGCGATTGGTGGTAGAGTTCACCCTTTGCGTTGAACTAAATCCTGTGTATCTTATTCTTTTCAACTACTGCATTTACTTGTTCAGAGATATCGCAGCATAGTTAGGCATGTTTTCCAGAGAATTTACGTATGGTGAACTTACTGTTTGAATGTCTATACTGGTTATGATTCGTCAGTAGTTAACTGGAATTTTATATGGCTGGTTGGCTCATGGTTTCGCCCAGCTCTCGCTCTACGAGCGATAACAGAATTTTATATATATCCATATGATCTTCGAGCTTCTCTAGGTTTTCTGTTTTAAACAAGATATGAAGTCGTGAGGTGATTTATGCTACCGACATGCGGTTCCGCACGTCGTCATTAGATTCTCCTTACTTCTACTTTCGTTCTTTTGTAGATCGGGTTGTATTTTTATTTCGAGTTGTGGTAGCGTTTGAGAAGACTCACTACCGTCGTAGTGATGAGTTTCTATTTCGTTCCAGCTTTTTAATTGCTAAATATTAATTTTACAGGCGACGAGAAATCTTATGTATAATTTTATTGCTCCCACCTTCTAAGTTTGCAGATCCGTCTTCTGTCAGCAAATAGGGTTTACAGCTGTGTGATTCGCATACCTATCTTGTCGTTGGCCGCACGTAATTCGTGTAAACAGATCGGCCTTATCTTTTTAAATTATTTTGGTTGACCGATATAGTCGATACACCCGAGATGGTTGATATGATTTATATAGTTTCTGCATTTAAATATCAACAAAAAGGTCTTTCGACATTAGTATTTACGAATTTAGGGGGTCGAATTTTGGTTTATATGCATGTATCCATATTAATTTGTGGCTGTAATGATATATCATAGCATAGATGGAATTTATGTTCATAGTGGTTCATTCAAGGTTCTTGTTACTCCTTTAACAAGTAATATACTTTTATCGTATAGTGTCTCTATATATATATATATACTTGCTACTATGTTAGTATAATTGTGAATACCACATGAGTTACAATTTGGTTACCATAATCTCCTAACATAGGTATAGGTACATAATGTCACATGGTATTTGTATATGAAGTGAATAATCATTAAGTTGTATAAATAAACTTATACCTTCATCTTGGACTATGATGCTCAGATCAGGGAGGGAAGATGGATTTCTTTTTGTTTACCTAGTGGCTCTCTATTTGCTATCAATATTGTGTTTCTTCTGTAGTATAGAATTTCTTTCAAAGATTGAAAAGATTAACATGTAAACTCCTACATCTTTGGTTTATTTCTAGGATGTTTATAGAACAACTAATATAGTTTCCAATTTCCTATGAACATAAAGTTTCACAGTTGTACAATTATATATGGTAGGAAATCTTCATTTTTCTGACATAAGTTTAAGTGTCAAACTTAGTTTTATTTTTATATTTACTTCCCGAGCTGCTTATTGGTATTTATACCGAGATCAATCTAGTATTGGTGTGATGTTGCTGGCAGTTAACGAGTATAAAATATCACAATTGTTCCTACCCTGAACCCACCATAATTTATCATCTATAGAGTGCAATTAACTTCAGATTTGAACCAATCCTTGGTTTAGAGATTCTGGAGTTTCTACTCTAGAGAATTTCTGGTCTACAACTAAACAGATTTGGAAGGTGAATACCTAAGGATGGGTTCTGATAAATGTAGTACCAAGCTTTTGCAATGAAATAAAATAAAAGTGTATATGTAGCCAATTCATACTGTAAAGACGGAAGCAGAAATAATTTCGAACATACCTATTCACCGAAGCGACCAACCTCCCAACCTTAGAATCCTCTTTATCCCGAGGATTCACCCCGAAGCGAGAGATCACCTCCTATGAGATCAGCCACGATACGCGAACAGTATTTAAGCTCATAATTCCCCAAAGCATGTTTCTAATTCTGCGTCCAGAATAGCAGGATGCTTTCTTTCTTGTTTAGCCTAGGCTTCCCATCTTGGGATTCTTTAAAGCTGCTTTAAGCTTTTCTTCAGCTTTTCCAGCTTTTTCTCACCTCTTCCCAACTACTCCTCTTCATTGGGGAAATTTAGATTCCCTCAAATCTAAATAAATTTCTTTCAAGAATTTTTGAAAGATTTCTGGGGATTTATTTCCTTATCCATCCTCATGGATTTGGCAGGTGATCTCAAATTCTCTTTTGGTCAAATTGCACAATTATTTTATTTATTTCCTCAAATAAAATATGCAAATACATTTCACACCATATTCATCCTTAGGGTCCACCCCTTAGGATTAGAGTTCAAATGTCTAACTTTAAAAAAATACACACACAAATTCAGGGGTGTGTCGGAGGGTGTTAATTTGTGAAGAAGGTGAGGAAAAAAAATTTGGAGAAAACTTTGAGCTTAAAAGCGACTTTTAATAAGTCCCAAAATGGGAAGCCTAGGCTAAACGAGAATAGAAGCATCACAAAATTACGAGACGCGGGAGGAAACAGGCTTGGGGAAAGCTGCCGGCTTAAAATAAGGCGCTCCCGAGACGGATTGAGGCCCCAGTACGTTTCGGGGAGGGGATCTCGCTCGGGGGTGAATCTGAAGGGCAGAAGAGTTCTAGGGCAGGAGGAGCTGATCGTAGAGGTGTGCATGCATAAATTTGGAGATATCTGTAATTCTGTGTTAAACATATCCCTATTTTATGAAATCGTGATGTTATATTCCTTTATGTCTTATGAAATTGTGATGTTATAGTCGTTTATGAAATTTATGAAGTTGTGATGTTATAGTACATGATGGAATGTATGAATTGTTATGTTAGGTTGCATTATGCAACTGTTAGATGGATTAATGGTTCCGTAACTTATGTAATTGCAACTACCGCTATTGACAGTAGAGACAAATGGTTGGGTGTAGAGATGAGTACATTGTAATGATGAGGTTTGAGATGGTAGATCAATTAAGCAGCCAATATAGTAACTATGTATAGGTATAGATGGCTATATTTTAAAGGAGTATTTAATTTCTGTGTGTATAAACAGAAGATGTTAACAAACCAGTACCCATGAACATTAAGTTCCAAACAACTAAATCTATCATAACAATACTGATGGCACAGAATTCACTGTGATCAATAACAGAAAGTAGGGAACAACAACCAGCTGTGTTGCACTGGAAAGAATTAAAAAAGAAAAATTTGAATTTACAGTATTCTATTAAATGTAATGGTACACATATGGAAGTAGAAGTTGAATCCTAACTAAGTACGAGGATCTAACACTAGGGATTCAAAACTATCCAGTTCAGTATTCTCTCCCTCCCTTGGAGTGAAGCAAGAGGAGCTGTTTCTTAGTTTCCATGGAACAGCTGAATCTGTACCATCGTGTCACACATGTTGAATGGTTATAACAGACAAATAAGGGGGGAAAAAGCCTATTGCAAAATCTATTGTGTAATAACAGTCTGTGTGAGGGAAGATTGTAAGCATGTGTAAAATACCATGAACAGAGCATCTGGTTACCATCCATAGAACTACTGGGAAAGTAGTGGAGAAATGGTGGTGAACTGGGTAGAGATATATGTATGCGAGGAGGCATACATCTATACTTCGATGCTGAAACTTTAACATATTGAAAATATTAGCAGCCTGGCAAACTGGGAAGTTTGATTAAGGGCCTAGTGATCATCCTGCACAGAAAACCTGAGAAATACAAGGTAAAATATATAGATAGATATAAGTCTACTATATGAACTGAGAAGAGGGGAGGTTAAGCCCAAAAATCCTCATGGAAATTCTGGTATTCCAGGGCTGTCTGTAAGTACTGAAAAGAATCTAAACCCCGGATAACAGTCTGCATTGTAGGTGATTCAGTATAAAAACTATAATTTTTATCGACGCATAAAGCAGAGAATATTGAGTTACGTTATATGGGTAGCACTCATCATAGGGGTGATGAATATAGACATATTATGAATATAGACCTTAAGAGAGACATGTTGAATCTCATTCGGGGTATAATGAACCACTTATAGAAGAGGAGTTAAGAAATTTAGGAGGAGTAACCATGAGGTATAATGGATGTTACTAAATAATAACAGAATCCCATGATATAGAAAAAAAAAAAAAATGGGTTTGGGAGACGTGA